>JAQHUG010000091.1:3775495-3793083 GCA_028555095.1 Dicrostonyx torquatus | reverse complement strand
TCCTCGTTAGAGGAGGTAGGGGTAGGCTTTGAGGTTTCAGAAGACTGGAGTCCCATGTTTTCTCTCTGCCTCCCACTTGCAGATCGAGCTGTGAGCTCTCAGGTGTTCCTGCCACCATGCCTTTGTTCCCACCATGGACTGCAACCCTCTGAAACCATAAGCCCAATAAGATGTCTTGGTGGTAGTGTTTTATCACTGCAGTAGAAAAGTAGCTAATACAGGAAGCAAAAATATTGAACATCCTCATTTTCAAGTAGACTAAAACAAACAAAAACAATTGAATTTATTGATTTGCCTCCAATGTAGTATGGAACTGAAACTAGAATAGCTGGATCCTGTTCTCCTATCCTTCTATGTTCTTAGGACAGAATCCACAGTACTGATACATTAAGGGCTCCAACGCTCAAGCTGTGAGAGCTCAGACAGGTAATCAAACCTGCTAAATATCTATTGCCCATGACTAAAGCCATATTCGTGTTAGTCTTCTGATGACCATTTTTTCCACACTTGGATTTGCTCCCCCCACCCCACTGTTTGCCCAGAAAGCTACAAATCTTTCCAAAAATATTCTATGACAGCCTGGAGAGAAAGTAGTATATATCTGTGATTTAGAGTCCATTTCCTAAAAATACTGCTATATTTTCCTGCACTTGGATTTTACTTCAGCTTCTGTAGTTAATCTTCCTGGAGTGAGTGAGACTCTCCAGGCTGCTAAATCAGTGGAATTTGTTCATCCTGCTTTCCTCTGCCCATCTGTGGCCCCTGGCACGTTAACTGTTATGCTCATTTTAAAATACCACCTTCCTCGGTTTCCAGGAAAGAACATTCTCTGGGTTTTCCTCCCATGTTTTTCTTACCATCTTGTTTGCTGGACCATCATCCTCTTCCCAGTCATGAATGTAATTTCTCCAAGTTCATTTATGGTTCACAAATTTCACACTCTCTAAGGACCCATAGCCGTACAATGCATTTCAAATTTTAGACCCAATTTCAGCTACTCTATGGCGACTTAACATGAAGTACAGCCCTAGCTATGTCTGCTAGAATAACAAAAAGAAATACTTTTCCTGTACACATTTACAAAGATTAAGTGCAGCCTCCATCAAACATCTGAAGAACTTTGAAACCTAGGAAACAATCTTGCATGCCCGCCTTCCTATCACCTATGACTCAGATGGGACAGTGTTCGTACCTCTCAGTCCAGGTTTTTGCCACCATCCTCATCCAGCTAACATCCATGTCTGCTGTTCACTTCCTCATCATACAGGAGCTGTTTCTCTAGAGAAGATATTGATACCCTTAGCAAAGGTCACCTTGTGAGTCTAGTCAGTTCCCATCACTCAGATGCCTTAGGGGTTAATGGAAGTGAATTGCAAACACAACTCACTAAGAATATACGGCACAGCTGCACAGAGGGCTACTTGCTTTGGGACTTGGTGTGAATCACTCCCGAAGGTGGAAAGACCAAGTGGTTACAGGGATTCAAATTCTTGGCCAAATAGCTAATAAAAGGTCACATTGTCACATTCATCCTTAGCAACAGGCAATAAATTTGTTGAATTGGGTTTCTGCTCTTAAATTTAAAGGGATAGATTAGTCACTTCGACTTTTCAATTTTTAAAAACAAGTAACTGTCTCTCTCTCTCTTGATCCTCTGCAGAGCAAAAAAGCCATGACGCTAGACTTGTGTCCAGTTACTTTTCCAGGGTAGCAAATAAAGGCCTGTGGGCATTCAGGTGCTTTCCAAGGGGATCAGGTCGCCAGTTTCTCATGATAAACAAAGGAATGGCACATTTGTTTGTTGATATATAGATTCTTGTATTTAAATTGGGCAACACATAAGCGTTTGAGTCTTCCAAGAACAGAGTATTTCTGCAGGGTCATTTTTTTTTTAAGAAGAAAATACTTTTTGATGAAAATGTAAGAAGACACTTTCAAAGTATGAAAAGGATTCAACTTTCCCAGCCACAGTGAAATCACTTGACACAGAAGCCACCTCAGAAAGTATGCCTTTAGCTGTGCAGTGGTGGCGCACCCCTTTAATCCCAGCACTCAGGAGGCAGAGGCAGGCAGATCTCTGTGAGTTCCAGTCCAGCCTGGTCTACAAGAGCTAGTTCCAGGACAGGCTCCAAAGCCACAGAGAAACCCTGTCTCGAAAAACCAAAAAGAAATTTTTAAGGCACACTATTAAGCCTAGATCTCATTTTGTTGTTGGTGGTGGTGGTGGTAGTGATGGTGAAGTTGTTGTTGGTGGTGGTAGTGGTGGTGGTGATGTTGTTGTTGGTGATGGTGATGGTGGTGGTGGTAGTGGTGGTGGTAATGTTGTTGGTGGTGGTGGTGGAAGTATTTGTAATGGTGGTGGCAGTGGTGGTGGCGGTGGTGGTGGTGGTGGTAATGTTGTTGTTGGTGGTGGTAGTGATAGTGAAGTTGTTGTTGGTGGTGGTGGTAGTGGTGGTGGTGATGTTGTTTTTGTTGGTGGTGGTGGTGGAAGTGTTTGTAATGGTGGTGGCAGTGGTGGTGGCGGTGGTGGTGGTGGTGGTGGTAGTGGTGGTGATGTTGGTGGTGGTGGTGGTGATGGTAGCAGTGCTGGTGTTTTAAGAAAGGATCTCACTATGCAGCCTAAACTAACCTGATGTTACAGACATGCACCACTATGTTCTACTTAAGCCTTGATTCCCAATTAAAACAATAGCCAAATAAAATACACATTATTGTGCCCACTTATAAATTAGAGAATTGAAAGTCTGACTTCAAGAGCTGGTCTACCCATTATACCCAGGCCATTTTCCCTGGTCCCAACCTTTGAGAAAGTTCAGCTTTCACTGTTACTTGAAGACATTCTCTGCAGGGCCCATGCAGGAATGGCATGAATGCAGAACACTGGTGGAGAACAATGTGGTATTAGCGGGGAGCATGCAATAGGAAGAAGAGGGAATCTGCTGCTGGGAGGGAAACAGATCCCAGAGAAGTCCAGAGGTAGAATTAGCACTTAGTTTCTGGCAACAATGACCAGGTTTGTGGTCCTTCCTTCACCATCTTTACAGCCTTTAATGGGAACCAAATTGACAGCCTCTGGCATAATGTAAGATGACAGCCACATGGGAAAGTCAGGTCTAGCACCCAGAGCAAGACAAGAAAGGAGAAGGCTGTGCACTCCTGGGCGCGCTGCTGACAGACGTGAGGGAACTGAGGACTCTGGCATAGGTGAAACGAAAGGCAGAGTGGAGCCGATGGCCCATGTGTCGATGCCAGGAAGTGAGCTTTCTTTCCCATCAAGGAAGGGAAACTTGGATAAACTTCTGAAAATCTTAAATCATTTTTATTGATCTCCTCACTTGGCTAATCTAATTACAGCTTGCTACTATGCCAGCAAACTGGGAGCCAAACTTCTGCATCTGGGAGGATGTTCTGGACCCGTAGTATCATGCTTTCCATCCAACCACTGAGGGCAAATCCAAACCCACCTCCACTGGGCATTCACAGGAAGAAGGACCACAGTGACAAGGGGCTTGCACCCTAGATGGCCAGGTTCCTGGGTTATGCAGTCATAACCCGTAGATGTGCCTCCGCAAAGTTTCCTGGCATTATTGTATTTTTTTACTTCTGGTAACTGCTTTAAAAGAACAAGGCTCTTTGTTTAAAGGGGCCCAGGGACCTCATAATTGCCACAAGGCACATGAGTGCATCCTATACTTTCTAAACAGTTTCTCTTTTAACATTAAATATTAAATTCATAATATTTGGCCAAAATGTAGATGCTACCTGGAAAGGGGAGGTGATGTTATCAGGAAGACTGTGGAGACTGTGAAGAGAGAACTCCTGTGTAAATAACTTACCTCAGAACCACAAGGAACCCACCCCCAACACACACACCAGGGGGGATGAAGAGCACAAGCTGACCCGCACCAGCACCTAACAACGGCTGGAAGCATAATGTGCTCGGGATGCCAGAGTGTCTAGGGCTTCAGTCTCGGGCTATTCCTCCTTGAACAAACTATGATTCATCTGCATGGCTCAGTTGGAGCCTGTGGATTCTACAGGAGCATTCTGGGGACCTTTAGGAGCCCCAGGACACTCCATGCAGGTGCTCACATCCTTGCCTCTCTTCTCTGATGAGAATTTTCCAGTTGGAACCTGAGCAGCTCTCATCCAATCCATTTTCACCCTGAGCTAGTTCCCAGCTCTCAGAGGAGCCATCTGCTAAAGGCATGACTCATGAGGGCAGAGGTGGGGGGTGGAGGAAACCCAGCTGTACCGATTTTTTAAATACTAATGTCCATTATTACTATTAATTATTATATTAGTCATTTTTTTCAGAATGGCTATTGTATTGGTTGGTTTTGTGTGTCCACTTGACACAAGCCAGAGTCATCAGAGAGGAAGAAGCCTCAGCTCAGTTGAGGAAATGCCTCCATGAGATCCAGCTGTAAGGCATTTTCTCATTAGTGATCAATGGGGAAGAACACATCCCATGGTGGATGGTATTCTCCCTGGGCAGGTGGTCCTGGCTTCTATAAGAAGGCAGGCCGAGCAAACCATAGGAAGTAAGTCCGTAAGCAGCCCCCTTCCATGGTCTTTGTATCAGTTCCTGCCTCCAGGTTCCTGCCCTGCGGGAGTTCCTGTCTTGACTTCCTTCAGGGACCACAGCAGTGCTGAAGTGAAAACCCTCTCCTCCCCGACTTGCTTTTTGGTCCTGGTATTTTGTCACAGCAATAGAAACCCTAACTAAGACAGCTATGCTTCAAAAAAATCATCTGCCTGGGATTTCTTGATGCTAACCTCAAAGCTACAAACACTAGAAATGTCTGTCTCTGGGTCAAAGGGATACCCAGTGCTCAGAAAACCACGTACATAGTCTAGAAAACAAGATCTGAGCTATTCTGAAAGAGTATAAAGGCAAAACAACAGAACAACACAAAGGCTACTTTCTCAGCCTAACTCGGAATTGCAGCTAACTTGCTCTAGCCTGGTTAAATAATTTGATCTTGGGTTTGCAGAATTCACTTTACACGATATCTGCTCTTCATGTGTAGATTAGACCCGAAGGGCGGGAAGGCTAAACCTAAGACAGATGAATTCATTTTACAGTAATCACAGACCTGAGAAACAAGTGACCATGTTGGAGGCACAGCTTTGAATTTAATGCTTACCCTGGGTATTGCAGATTTGGAACCATGCTCCCTGCTACAAACTGATGTCTGGGTTTGCCAGAGAAGCAATCTGAACTATGCTCCTTGAGTTGACATTTTATTCTGATGTCATTGTAGGAACACTTCGTTTAGACCTCACTGTGCCCAGTGTGTTGTTTATAAAATAATTCAACATCAACTTGGTCCTGAAAGTACCAAAAAGCAATTATAATTCTGGAAATTAAATTTGTATCATTTCCCCCCAACAAAGGCTCATATGTTGAAAGCTTGGTTCTCAGATTAAGTGGTGTAGGAGGCTCCTTCTGTATTTCTGTTGCTTTCATTGGTTGAATAAAGAGTCTGCCTTGGCTTTTTGATAGGGCAGCCTTTAGGTGGGTGGAGTAGACAGAATGGAATTCTGGGATAGGGAAAGCTCAGGGAGAGCTGCCATGAAGCCGCCAGGGTCATACATGCTGAATCTTCCGGTAAGCCCACTACCTCATGGTGACTTACAGACTATTAAAAATGAGTTAAATAAGGTGTAAGAGTTAGCCAATAGAGGCTAGAACTAATGGCCAGGCAGTATGTTAAATGAATCCAGTTTGTGTGTAATTATTCTGGGTATAATCTGGCCCAGGCCAAAAGCAGGCCCACTGCCGGGAGCCGGGTGCCAGGAACACAGTCCGCACCTCTTACTACATTCCTCCTCTTACTACAGTTAAGATTAAATCACGAGGCTATCACTAATACAATGGGTTGATCCAGTAATATATCCACAATTACCTTTTTTTGGTACAGAATCTCAATATTAAGCCTAGGCTGGCCTTGAACTCACACTCCATCTGCCTGTACCTAGTCCTGGGATTGCAGGTGAGTGCTGCCATGCCTGTCTCAATGGATTAATAACCTGGTGTAATTAATAGGAGGCAATTGAAACTTTTGAATTGAGGTCCTAGTTGAAGCAAGTAAGAGTCTAGGGGTGTTTCCTAATAGTGCGTCATATTTTCCAGGCCTTGCCCTATGCCCTGTCTGCTTTTTGGCTGCTATGAGCAGCTCTGCTCCACCACACGTTTCTGCCAGGATCTTCTGCCTCCCCATGGTCAGGAACTATAAAGCCAAGTGGCCATGGGCTAAAAATCTCTTAAGCCAGGAGCCCCAATACAATTGTTCTGCTTTAAGTGGTTATCTTGGGTATTTGGTCATAAGCTTGGAGTTTAGTTTGCTTTCTGTTGCTAGAATAAAGCACCACAACCAAGAACAACTTGAGAAGGAAAGAGTTTGCTTGGCTTACAGGTCCCTATCATGACCATTCATTGAAGGACACCAATACAGGAACTCAAGCAGGGCAGGAACCTGGGGACAGGAACTGAAGCAGAGGTCATAGACTATGGCATAGAACAGTGGTTCTCAGTCTTCTGCTGTGACTATTTAATACAGTTCATCACGTTGTGGCAACTCCCAACCATAAAATTGTTTTTTTTTTTCTTTTTTTGGTTTTTCGAGACAGGGTTTCTCTGTAGCTTAGGAGCCCGTCCTGGAACTAGCTCTTGTAGACCAGGCTGGCCTCGAACTCACAGAGATCTGCCTGCCTCTGCCTCCTGAGTGCTGGGATTAAAGGCGTGCGCCACCACCGCCTGGCAAATTGTTTTCTTTCCTACTTCATAACTATAAGTTTGTTACTGTTATGAATCAAAAGTAAATACCTGTGTTTTCAGTTGGTCTTAAGTGACCCCTGTAGAAGGGTCCTGTAGCTCACAAAGGGGTCACGAGCCACAGGCTAAGAGCCAGCAGCATAGAGGAGCGCTGCTTATTGTCGTGCTCCCCATGGATTTACTCAGTTTGCTCTCATTCATAATCCAGGGTGGCCCATAGAGCAGTGGGCCCCCTCACATCAATCATCAATCAAGAAAATATTCCAAGGCTTGTCTGTAGGCCAATATGAAGTCTTCTCAATGAAAGTCACATCTTCCCAGATGATGCTAAATTGTGTCAAACTGACCAAAACAAAAAACAAAACAAAAAAACTAACCAGCACAGATGAAAAGCTTCCAAGCACACTAGCTGTCCTGAAGCAGAGCAGAGAAAATGGCAAAAATGTAGAGCCTTCTTTTCAGGCGTACTCCTAGATCTATGTTAAAATTTCCTCTTTTTTCATTAGTGTCACTTAATTACTTGGACAAATTAAGATTTGAAGGACACTGTTAAATGTCTAGGTAAGGACTCAGGCCCTGCTCTTCCTAAAAGCAGAAGAGCAGATCTGTGTTATTCTCTGAAACAGGAAAACATTTTTAATAGTAAATCTCTTGGCCCTCTAG
Organism: Dicrostonyx torquatus; assembly: GCA_028555095.1. Taxonomy (NCBI): domain Eukaryota; kingdom Metazoa; phylum Chordata; class Mammalia; order Rodentia; family Cricetidae; genus Dicrostonyx; species Dicrostonyx torquatus. The sequence goes on along the minus strand of JAQHUG010000091.1, from coordinate 3,785,639 downwards.
CAGACATGAAAAACCATGCCCCTTTAGACAAAAACTAATGAATCTTTTTGTTTTGTTTGTTTTGTTTTGTTTTGTTTTTGGAATAACTTCCACAGAGTTCAGAAAGAATGGTCAGCTTGTGACCATAGAGCTGAATTGCATCCTCAAAGTAACCTCTGTGCACATGTCAATCACACCAAACGAGGACAAAGACCACTGACCACAAATTATGGCCAAATCAAAGCAAGCTTTACTGTGCACACCAGAGAGCTGGCCGGCTGTCTCACCCAAGGCAGTGTTCAGGAGAACAACCCTGAGCTAATTTCTCAAGCCCTTTTTAAAGGACAAAACCATAGGGGAAGGGGATTTTGTGAGCAAGCATGGTTACAGAGGAGAGACCAGAAGTCAAGGAAACCTTCCTGGAACATTTGTTCCAGAACATTCAGTGGTTACAGTGGTGGGGCAAAGCCCGGTTCTGAGAAACAGAAACTTACGTTTTACAGTGGATGGAAACCTTAGTGAACTAGGGCATCAAAATGGTTGCTGATTACAAAGTGGAGCCTAGCTGGCTTCTCACACAAATCTGTACAGAGATCTGAAAAATAAACGCTGGCTTTCCCCTTTTAATTCCTATATTTCTACCATCAGTTCCTACATTTTTATCAGTAGAAGTTATGATATGGCCAATAATGAAAACTCTGAGTTTTCAGGAGTGATATAGCATGAGAGAGCATCAGTCCTGCTTTGATGTGTTTCTCTGTCCACCTCCCAGGAGGCCTTAAGCTACCATGAGTAGACACTTGGTGAGCTGAATACTGTAGTAAAGTTGAACTTTAAAAATGGTGTTGTTGTTTTAGGTATTAGTTTTTAGTTTTTAATTAGTTTACAAAGTAAATTATGAGAATTACCTATATTTGATTTGGGACTGGTCCCCCACCCCAACTTTCTCTTCCCTTGCCTCCCTACCCCCAAGTTCCCCACATCCTCTTTCTCCTAGCATTCTTCTTCTGCTTTGTTCCAGTGTCTTCCCCACGTCCTCTTTCCCGACTCATGGGCCCGTTCAAGTTTCTTAGGATTTGCCCATATTTATTTCTACCTGGACACACAGAGCCTAGAATCTGTATGTGAGATAAAATATTCAGTATTTGTCTCTCTGACCCAGAATTGCCTTGTTCAATGTGTTTTTCATTTCACTCATTTTCCTAAAATTTCATTTGTCTACATCTGAATAAAATTTTATTATGTTTTATCCATTCCTCTGTTGTTGGACATCCTGGGCTAGAAATAATTTTTTGATGTGTGAACAGGGCAATAATAATCATGGCTATGTAAGTATCCCTCCAGTAGATGTAGAATCCTTTGGATATATGCCCAGGAGATTTATAGCTAGATAGTATGGTCATTCTCTTTTTAGTTTTTGTGATAAGCCTCCACACTGATTTTCACAGTGGCTATACTAGATTACATTCCCATGAACAGTGAATAAAGATTCTTCTTCTAATCATATTCTCCCCAGCATTTATTTTTTTGATGGTGACCATTAAACTTGTAATGTTTTATAATGGTTATCAATAGAATCTAGAAGTTTATACCAGAGATACATTTCTAGGTATATTGTAAAGGATTGTTTTACTGGTTTAATTAAGGTGGGAAAACCCACCCTAAATGTAGGCAACTCTATTTCCTAGATTAGTGTTCTAGACTGCATAGTAAAGAGAAAACTAGCTGAACACCACTAATCACTTTCTGCCTCCTGACTGTTGGTACAATGTGACAAGCCACCCCAGACACCTACTGCTGGGAATTCTCTACCATGATGGACATATCGTTGAACTGAGAGCCAAAATAAATGTTTTCCTTTTAAGTGTCTTTTGTCAGGGTACTTTACCACAGAAATGTGGTACCAGAATTGGGGTCACTAATGGAATAAACCTGACCATATGGTTCTTCTGCTTTTGGAACTGGTTTATGGAAGAAATGTGGAAAATATTTTAGCTGTAGACTAAAGAATCCCATTTGTTGACAGTAGTTTTGTATTTTGAGTGTTTAATTCTTTTGTAATTCTTTAGATATTCTTAATATTGGGCCCTTGCCTGAAATATAACTAGAAAAGATTTTCTCCATTTATGAACACTATATTTATTTTGTTGATATTTCCTTTTGTTATGCAAAATCTTTTAAATTTAATATTATCACATGTGTTAATTTGGGTTGTTAACTATATTAGTGCAGTTCTATTTAGAAATTTGTTGCCAATACCCATGTCCTGGGGAGTTTTCCCTGTATTTTTTTAGTAATTTCAGCACATACATTTTCAAATTAAGATCTTTGATATAGTTTGATCCAATTTTTGTACATAGTGATAGATATGAATCAAATTTCACTCTTCTGCAGTTAGACATTCATAGTTGTCAGAGCCATTTGTTGAAAAGGATATGTGTTTTTCCAGTGAATATTTTGACACCTTTGTCAAAAATTAGGTGTCCATTAAACATGTGGATTTATCTTTGGGCCTTTTAGTGCATTTCATAGCACTGTATATCAACATCTTTGTGCCATGCCATTGATGTCTTTATCACTATGACTCTGTTTTACATTTTGAGGTTAGGTAATGGTATGGCTCCAGCTTTTTTTTCTGATTAATATTAGATTTGATAATCATAGTCTTTTGTCATTATTATGATTTTTTTCTCGTTTTGTGAAGAATGTCTTTGGAATTTTGGTGGGAATTGCATTAAATCTGAAGATCCCTTTTGATAGTAAAGCCATTTTCATGGTATTAATTGTGCCAACCCAGGAGCATAGATAGTTTTTCTGTCATCCAATGTCTTATTCAATTTTTTCTTAAAGTTTTTCCTATACAGAGATTTTACCTCCTTGGCTGAGTTTATTCCTTAATATTTTTAAGGTAACATATATCATCTAAAGTATAACAATCCCAGTATAATGACCCCCCATGAGACTGATTACATGAAATTCCAGACAAAAATTTTAAGAAAATGATGAATATGTTCAAAGAAATAAAGAGGATATTAATAAACTTCTGAATAAATTTGAAGAAAACACAAATAAATGAAATAAAGAAGTAAATACAGAAGTGAAAATGAAATTCAATAAAGATAAATATTGAAGAAAAGTCAAACTAAAATGATGCTTTAAATAAAAAAAACAAATAATTTAAATTAAATCTCACTACAAATCCTCACTAATGGAATGGATCATGGTGGGACAGAGTTTGAAGGCAGGGTAGAAGAGTTGGCATATTCAGTCAAGGACACTGAGAAAACTCTACAATTGTAACATGCATTGTTTATAGTACACCAGGGGAAAAAAACAAACTGTTGATTTTGACCCAAGAAAAACTCCATACCAAAGGCATTGAAAATATTTTCAATAACAATCTTAGAAGATTTCCCAAATCTAAATAGAGGTCCATCAAAATATAAGAGGCATAGAGAATTCCAAATAGGAATACAAAAGACACTTCACACATCATATAATTAAAACACAACAGCAAAAGCACATTGAAAGCTAAGCGAAAACACCAACTCACATATGAAGCTAGACCCATCAGAACAAGGGCCAGTTTCTCAACAGAAACATGAAAAACCAAAAAGGCATAGAATGGTATCCATCAACTTCTGGAAGACCACAGCTACAAACTCAAACTAAGAGCCCTAGCAAAGCTCTGTGTTATAGTTGATGGAGAAAGAAAAACATTCCATGACAAAAGTAAACTATAAGATTTTTATGACCATTAAACTTTCCCTTCAGAGGACACTGGAAGGAATTCTTCAGGCTAAGAAGAATAATTAAAGAGACTGCAGAGGGAAAACAATTTTAAAATGTTAAGCAAGTAAGAACTAAGAATACATCAAACACTACAAAAATTAATAAAATGAAAGGAATTCACTAACACATTTCAATAATAACTCTGAATTTATGTCTCAATTCCACAAATCAGAAGACACAGGGTAGAAAATTGGATTTTAAAACAGGATGTATCCGTTTGCCATCTCCAAGAAACACTAAATATAGACAATATTTCATGGAGAAATGATGGGTAATTCAAAACTCCCTGGATAACAAAGCAGTCCTAAACAAAAAGAAGGTTATAACAACTGTGAATATATTATACCATATTATATTACATTATATTACAGTGGGAAAAAATAGAAATTTCTGCCCTGGAAATTCCAAATCATGCATGGGCAGCCCATATATGGCGGTTCTGTTAAACTTGTCCATATTGGGTTTCATGGTCTGAGTTGATGAGGATGACTGACCAGGTCTCTTCATCCAGAGGGCACCAGATCTCATTATAGATGGCTGTGAGCTACCATGTGGTTGCTGGGATTTGAACATACACTGAGTTATAGTTATTAATATGTGTTACTAGAACACATATTAATGAACATAAAATAACAACTATCACCTGGCACATATTCACATTAGTAGATAGATATCCAGGACTGAAAATCAATAAAGAAACTTCAGAATAAGTCACTATAGAATGCATGATTCTAACAGACATCTACTGAGTCCAACAATTTTGGAATGCACATTCTCCTCGGACACCCATGAAACTTTATCTAAAATAGATCACATCCTAAGTCATAAAACTAGTCTTAGCAAACAGACAAGAACTTAGAAAATTTCTTTAGCCTCATCAGGCCATAGAAATCAACATCAAAAGAAGCCATAGAAACTACACAGTTAGAGATAGACTAACAAAACTTTGGCCAACATATAATCAATAAAATCACAAAATAAATTTTAAACTTCTTAAAAACAAGTAAAAATGATATCCCAACTTATCATAACCTTTGAAATACAGCAAAGGAAGTTCTGAAAAAAATTCATAGCCATGGATATATGCATTGTAAAAGTCAGACAGACTGGGAAGTGGTGGTGCACACCTTTAATCTCAGTACTCAGGAGGCAGAGCAGGTGGATCTCTGAGTTCAAGATCAATGTGGTCTACAGAGTGAGTTCCAGGGGTACAGGGCTACACAAAGAAACTGTGTCTAATAAAATCAAAAATACAATAAGGAACGGAGGAAGGGAGGGAGGGAGAGATGGTGAGAGGGAGGGAAGGAAGGAAGGAAGGACAGGCAGATCTCAGACAAATAACTAGACACACTTCAAGGTCTTAGAAAATCAAGAACAATCCAAACCTAAAAGCATTAGACATGAAAAATTATAACAATCAGGACAGAGAGACTGACAGACTGACAGGGTGTATATGACATATTCTAACTACTTTGCCTCACTATCACATTGAAGCTAATGACAGAGAAGGCAGTCAGTGGAGTAACCACAGCTTGAACCAATTTTCTCTGGATGGTGATGGTTAAGACACCCCAGAGGGGGGCTGGAGAGATGGCTCAGTGGTTAAGAGCATTGCCTGTTCTTTCAAAGGTCTGAGTTCAATTCCTGGCAACCAATGGTGGCTCACAACCACCTGTAATGAGGTCTGGTGCCCTCTTCTGGCCTGCAGACATACACACCGACAGAATATTGTATACATACATAATAAATTAATATTAAAAAAAAGTTTTTAAAAAAAGATACCCCAGAGGCACAGTGGGTAAGTCCAAGACCAAAGCGGTTATCCTTTACCAGCGTTCCCATCTCAGAAAAATAACGAAGAGTGTAGAACTTTAACTATCACATAGCCCTCCGAGGACTGGCATCAAAACACATTCTCTTAAGGGCTTGTCATGCCAGAACACCTTCCAAGCTTTGTTACATTCTAGACGATGGTTGGGCTAGTTCCATCTAAACGGAGTTTAGAAATAACCAAGTCCAAGCTGTTTTCTCTGTTGCATTAGGTCAAATTTAGATTATTTTGGCTTAGCAAATCCTCCTTTTCTAACTGACCGTTTTGTCTAAAGGAAATGAGGCAATCTACTGCATGTCTTAGGACTCCATGCAGGCTCATTTTAAAGTTTTAACATGGGAAGCTCTCTTTTGCCACAATTGGATTACTATAAACGAAGCTACATGACTACCATGCAAGCATCTAAATTGTGTGTGTGTGTTTTCATGTGAGTGCACATGTGTTCTGTGTTCATGTGAATGTGTGTGCACATGTACATGATGAAACAAGAAGTCAACCTCAGGTGTCATTCCTCAAGTACCATCCACCTTGTGTTTGAAACAGAGTCTATGCAGCATTTTGAATGAGAAATATCCCTGTAGGCTCTGATAGTTGAACATTTGGTTCTCAGTTCATGGGGAAGTCTTGGTAGTACTGTCTTGCTGAAGCAAGTATATCATTGGAAGCAGGCTTTGAGATTATAGTCTTTCCTTATCTCTTGCTCATTCTATTTTGTGCTTGTGGCTGAGAACATGATCTTTCAGCTTCTTGCTCCAGTTGCCACACCTGCTTGCTGCCTCACCTTCCCACATGGACTCTTTTCCCTCTGGAATGAAAATCTCAGACCATCTTTTCCTTCTGTAAGTTGTCTTGGTCATGGTATTTTGTTGCAACCTCAAAAAAAGTCACTAATATATTTTCTCACTGGCATAGAACTCACCAAGTAGGTTGGCCAGAGAGCCTCAGGGAACTTCCTGTCTCCATCTCCCCAGTGCTGGGACTATAGGAGCATGATGCTACACCCATCTTGTCTTTTGTTTTCTTTTTTAACATTGATTTGGGGGATTGAAGTCACACTTGACAATAAGAAGAGAATGAAAAAGATTCCTGTCTCTTATCTGGAGGCCATAAACTCCTATCAGTATGTATCCTGCATCTATTTATACCAGACAGCATCGTGTCTTCACATAGACACACACACACACACACACACACACACACACACACACACACCACAATTCATCCTTGAAAAGGCATTTTTTCTTAGTATTTTTAGTGAGCAAACTATGATAATTAATATTATAGAGTTAACAGGATCTAGAATAACCTAGAAAATAAACCTCTGAGCAGACCCGTGAGGGATTATCTTGATTAGGTTAACTGAGGTAGGGAGACTCATCCTATAGTGGGTGGTACCATTCCTTAGGCTTATGTCCTGGGACACATTAAAAAGGAGAAAGCTAGCTGAGCTCTCTCTCTCTCTCTCTCTCTCTGCTTCTTGGCTATAGATGAAATGTGACCAACTTCCTCAAGCCCCTGCCACCATGACTTTTCAATGATGACGTATTGTACCCTAGAACTCTGCACCAAAACAAACCGTCCCTTCCTTTGCTGGCTCTTGTCAGGATATTCTGCAACAAGCAACTAATATGAAACCATGGATATCTCTCATTATTAACTTTACAAGCTGTCAACCATGAACCGTAGCTACAGGTTGTGCTTACTCCTAAAACACTGCAGTAGAAGGCCGTCAGTGCCGGGTAGAGGGCCTCTCCCATACTGTGAAACTCAAGTAGAGACTGTGATAAGTGGGACAGGATTTTAGGAAATATAAACGATTCATTTCAACCAAAGATTGGGACACTTACCAAGAGCCGTTTTGGTGGTTTGAATAAGGAATACACCCCCAAAGGCTTGGATTTGAATGCTTGGTCCTAAGCTGGTGGTTCTGTTTGGGAAGGCTTAGAAGATGTGGCCTTGTTGGAGGAAGTGTGTAACTGGAGAAGGTTCTTGAGAGTTTCAAGCCATTTTGTGTTCTCTCTTTGCTCCACCTTTGTGGTTTAAGATGTGAGCTCGCAGCTCACTGCTTCAGGTGCCAGGCCTGCCTACTGTCATACTTCTCCCCCGGATGGTGATTGGATACTATTCCTCTGGAACTGTAAGCCCAAATAAACCCTTCTCTCCGTAAATTGACTTGATCGTGGTATTTTTTTTATTACAGCAATAGAAACTAAAATGATAGAGTCATGTAGGGACCAGAGGCCTATTTCAGGTACAAGTATGACTTGTGGCCCTTGGGAGGAGGCTGTCTTCCTTTGATTATGACACAAGCAAAGCTATGCTGGGCTACTAATTATTAGTCAGCCTTCTGTGATGGTAACTGATAAACAAATTATAAACCAAAAGGCTCACAGTTTTGGAGTGTCCACATTTCAGGTTCATATTTCATAAACTACATCGCTGTCAAATATATTCCAAGGAAGATCATGGTGGCAGCATGCAGTAAAACCATTTGCCTGGTGGCAAGATGCTTAAACATTAAGGAAGCAGAAGGGGCTGGTTCTCAATATTCCCTTTTGTAGGGAGGTAATGATCAGCTCTGCTCCACCATCCACCTCCCAAATAACCACTCAGAGACTTATTATTAGTTATGAATGCTTGGCCAATAGCTCAGGCCTACTACTAACTAGCTCTTACAACTTAAATCAACCCATTTCTATTAATCTATGTACTGCACCAAGGCTCATGGCTTTTAGCTCTCCTGTGTGCCCTGCTTCCTTCTCACCTGGCTGTGACTCCTCTGACTCTGCCCTCCTTCTTTCCAGTGTCATTAGTCTGATTCCCCTGTCTAACATTATCCTGTTCAGCTGTTGCTCAGTCATCTTCTTTATTATCATTCACAGTGATATATATTCACACAGTGTAAAGGAATATTCCACACCCTTCTCAGAATACCTCCAGTGGTCTAAGACCACACACTATGTCCCATCTTCTAGACCAGTGGTTCTCAATCTTCCTAATGCTGTGAACCTTTAACACAGTTACGCATGTTGTATTGACCACCAACCATAAAATTATTTTTGTTGCTACTTTGTAATTGTAATTTTGATACTGTTATGAATCATAATGTAAATATCTGATATGCAGGATATATGATATGTGACCCCTATAAAAGGGTCGTTCAAACTCTGAAGGGATTTTGACCCACAGGTTGAGAACTCCTGTTCAGTAAGATCTATTGGATGGTAGGGAACCTGGCCTTCAACAAATGCACATTTGAGGACACGTCTAAGCCATAAGAGTTAGGGACCTGTTTAGTGCCTACAGATTGTTTTATTTTCAGGAAACCACAAGAATGTAACAGAAGGTGCTATCTACAGATTTTGGTGGTGTCCAAAGAAGTTCTGAGGTGAACTGTTTCATGCGGCTATCTGCATGCAAGATGTGGTAGGGTTATAGAGTATTCTGACTTCAATAAGAAAAAAAAAACTCCCTTTTATCTCATTCATCCAACAACAGTGGACTCAGAGACCTCAGTGGCCAACAGGGGGGATATCTAAGAGAGGGGTTGAGGCAGAGGACAATAACTTTTAATGAGAAGTTTGGAGGGGAAGGATACCTTTTTCTGAATGTTCAAGAGACTGCTGGACAGTAAGATACTCATAGGCCATGAGATGACCTTGTAATTAGCTTGGATTTGGCCTAGGACACTGGGATGTGCCAGCCTAAAGAACCCTATCAACGATTACTGGCCAACTCTGTGTGTGTGTGTGTGTGTGTGTGTGTGTGTGTCTCACTGTTTTTTTTTAAGACAGGATCCTGATATCCTGGAACTCACTCTGTAGGCCAGGCCCCTAACTCACAGTTATCTGCCTGCCAGATGCCTTCGAAGTGATGGGATTAAAGACATGTGCCACCAACACTAGGTGAGGATTAATAAATTCAATCCCCTCGAAAAGCTGAAATCATGGCTCCTTGGCTTGCTGCTCCATCCTCTGCTCTCATGCTGACATCACTCTCAACTCTTAGTAGTGAAAGGAACTTCTGCATGGATTCTCACAGCATGGAGAACACACAGAAGTCCATAAATTTAAGGTATTCTTTTTTTTCTGGAGAGGGACACAAGTCCAGTAATTAATCATTGATCAAACCACCAATGCCTTAAAGAGAGGTGGTTTGACTCATACTCTCATAAAAAGAATTTGGTTTTTCCAAAAGCTCTTAATTGAATGCTCATATCAGTAATAGGTGCCTGGCAGCCTCTTTCCTCCGTGCTTAATAGCTAGGGATGAGCACTTGACTCCCAACCAAAGCATAATTTTCATTGGAACAAAGAGTAACCTGGGATTTACAAAGCTTCGGGTGGTTTGTCGGGTTGTGTGTGTGTGTGTGTGTGTGTGTGTTTAATAAAGTATTGTGTTTAACCCAATTTATCCAGTGCTTTTGTTAAACTAGTGATCTGGAAATGGTCTACTGGACAGGAACTGGTAGCTTATACTGTTAGGTGCTTACTTGTTCTAAAAATTCTCTGTGAACTGGTCGGTGGTAGCTCACACCTTTAAT
>JAQHUG010000091.1:3751672-3764776 GCA_028555095.1 Dicrostonyx torquatus | reverse complement strand
ATGAGACTGTGGCTACTGGTAAAGGTTCCAAGGTGTCTGTTTCTTTGGCAGCTACATGGCATCTCTCTGATTCCACCTAATCTCTTCCTATATCTCTGCTCAGATTTTCCACCTGGCTTTATTTTGCCCTTCCATAGGCTGAAGCAGCTTTATTCATCAACCAATAAAGCAACACAAATACAGGACATCCCACATTGGTCAAGGACAACAGAAAAGATACAAGAGGCATTAGGTCATTTCCCTACATTCCTTTCAATAATGCTCTGTAGTTTTCTCTAGACAAATAATGTATTTCTTTAGTTAAGATTATTCTTAATAAGTATTGTGGGTGCTACAATGAATGAGATTTCCCTAAGTTTAATTTCTGGAACTTTCCTCTTCACTATAAAGAAATACAACTAATTTTGTATACTAATCTCATATACCATTTATAGCATGACTGATTTTGCTTATTGTTTCCAGATGAGTTTGAATGGTTGTTGATTCTTTAAGCTTTGTTGTAGATAGATGTAGGAATGGAGGGAAATAGACAGACAGACAGATAGATAATATAATTTGTAAATAAAGATAGTTTTTTAAACCATCCTAATCTGAACATTTTAGTTCAATTTCTTATCTAATTTCCATAACTAGACAGCATTCTAAAATGAGAAGATTTAAATCTCTGAAGAAAGGTTTATTACAAGAGAACAGAAGACAGTAAATTCCCATGTTCATGGATCAACAGAATCTATATTGTTTTTGTTTGTTTGGGGTTTGTTTTGGTTTTTGGTTGTTTGAGACAAGGTTTCTCTGTATAACAGTCCTGTCTGTCCTGGAACTCACTCTGTAGACTGGGCTGGCCTCAAACTCACAGAAATCTGACTGTCTCTGCCTCCTGAGTGCTGGGTTTAAAGGTGTGTGCCACCACCACCCAGTTGAGACTCAACATTGTTAAGATGGGTTATATTACCAAAAGCAACCCGTCTCCACGTGCCTGCATGTACCAGTGCTGTTGGATGGCAGCACAAGCAAGCTTGTTTCAGTACCTGTACTGTCCAGCACCACCAAGTGGTGACTTGGCACTCCTGTCCTTGTACCCGCCGTGTCCTCGTGCCACCACATGGCAACTAGGGCACACGCATTTCCATTCCTGCATCATGTGGAGGGGAAGACATGCAGGTTTGCACACCTGCTGTGTCCCAGTGTCATGGATGTGCCTGTTTGCTTGCCAGACATCTTCAAGCACTGCTAATTGCAGACGGTTTATTTGTTTGAGCACCTGCCTAGTTCGAGCACCACTACAACCTGCTGTGCCATGGTACGGTATATTGTGGTTTAAATGGGAATGGTTCCCATAGACTCATGGGTCTGAATGCTTGGCCCACAGGGAGAGGCTCTATTAAGAGATGTGGTCTTGTTGGAGTAGGGGTGGCCTTGTCAGAGGAAGTATGTCACTATAGAAGAGGCTTTGAGGTCTCATATATGCTCAAGCCATGCCCAGTGAGACACACAGTCTCCTTCTGCTGCCTGTGGATCAAGATGTAGAACTCATAGCTTCTTCTCCAGCACCACGTCTGCCTATATGCTGCCATCTTTCTCTCCAAGATGATAATGGACTAAACCTCTTGAACTGTACACCAGCCTGATGTGGGAGGTCCTTCTGTCTTGGTTATGAGTAAAGAAACTGCCTTGGCCTGTAGATAGGAAAGAACTTAGGTAGGTGGGAAAGACAGAACTGAATTCTGGGAGAAAGAAGGGCAAAGTCAGAGAGAGATGTCATAGATCCTCTGCCTGAGGCAGACACCAGTTAGAATCTTTGCCGGTAAGCCACTAACTACCACGTGGAAATATACAAATTAACAGAAATGGGTTAAATTAATATAAGAGTTAGGCAATAAGAAGCTAGAGCTAATGGGCCAAGCAGTGCTTTAATTAATACAGTCTCTGTGTAGTTATTTCGGTTCTGGACGGTCGGGACAAACAAGCGGCCCCGGGCCCTCCTCCTACACCAGCCCCAATTAAATGTTTTTGTTTCACAAAAGTTGCTGTGATTATGGTGTCTCTAGCAATAGTAGCCATAACTAGGACTGAGGGAGGGTTTTGCTGTGATATGCCTGTCCGTGTCTTTGTTTGGAGCGCTATGGATTTGGGGACTTTGGATTATGAAAGCAGTGGAATGCTTTAATCGGGGCTTAAAGGACCATTCTCACAGGAACATGGAAGACAGAGGTGCTAAGGATGACTTGAAATGTGGAGGCCTGCATCAAGAGGTTTTAGAGAAGAAGAATGTTAATATGTGGCCTAAAGTCCAGTCTTGTGAAATTTTGCCCTTGTCCAAAACTCTGCCTGAGGCCACAGTGAAGAGTTTTGGATTAGTTCTGTTGGCAGAGAAAGTCTCAAAACAGCCTAGTATGGACACTGTCAAGTGGTTATTAGTGGCCACTCTTATGAAGAAATATAACCAAAGGGAGCAAACTGAGCAAGGAAAAATACAAACTGTGCACCAGTGATGTGGGCACAAGTCTTCACAGACATGCCTTGACTGAATGCTGCCATGAGTGGCCTGGGCATGTCTGTTCATGTGCCTGTCGTGTTCTGCTGCCATGTAGAAGGGGCACGTTGGCCCATCTGACATGTCCCAGCGCTGCCACTCTGTTGCGCAGGTGCACCTGATTGTACGTGTGTCGTGGCCCAGCACCGGCATGGCAGTACTTGCAGACCTGTTTGAACTTCTGCTCTATGAAGCACCACCATGTTGCAGTGCCTGCTCTTGGGTCTACCGTGTACCAGCGCCATAATGTGGAAAAGTGTGCAACCCTATCCCCACGCCTGCCAAGTCCCAACGGCCACCATGTGGTGGCATAGCACTCCTCTCTGTGCACCTGCCTCCAGTGTCAACACACGGTGGCGAGGCATTCCCTTTCATGCACCTGTCATGTGCCAACATCCCCGCACGTACACATGGGCACACCTGTTTGCATGCCCTCTGTGTCCTAGTCCCTTCACATGGTTGCCTGAGCACATCGTTGTGCCTGCCATGTCCCAGGGTCACATGGAATGTATTTTCATGAGTCTGTTATGTCCAAATGCCACCTGGTGGCCATGCACTTGGTGGCACATCTGCTATGTCCCTGCACTGTCACCTGGTGACACAGGTGAGCCTGCTAGCTCAGGGCAGAAGCCACAGAAGGGATGAGTTTATATATTTACCATGCACCAGCACAGCAACACAGAGGTATGGGAAAGACTGTTCCTACAATTGCTGTTTCCCAGTGTCACCGTGGGGTGTGGCAGGCATACTTATCCACAGGTTGCTGCCTGAGTCCCAGCAATACCAGATAAAAGTGAGAGTACTTCCATTAGCATGCTTGATATGTCTCAGTCACCATACGGTGCAAGGGTACACTCTTTGGCATGCTTTCCATGTCCAGGCACTGCCATCTGGTGGCACAGGCATGACTGTTCATGCATCTGTGGTGTCCCACTGCCACCACCAGGCAGTATGGGCATACCTGCTTATGTGCCTGCCTTACCTCAATACTGCCACGTGGCAGAGTGGGAGAGCATCTTTGCACACCTGCCATGCCCTGTATCTTCTGGTGGCAGTGCTGAAAAGCACGTTAGTGTCCTTGCCGTGTCCTAGAATCAGGTACATTTGCTTGCGTGCCTATTGTGTCCCAGTGCTACCATGTGGTGGACAGGCAGACCTGTTCAAGCATCTGACATGTTCGAGCATCCTACTCTGGTGGCATGGATGTCACTCTTCCCACAGCTGCCATGGGCCAGTGCTGCAATGTAGACAGGCAAGCAATCCGATTCCTGCACCCCGCCTTGCCCTAATGCCAGCGTTTAGTGGCATGGCACTCCTTTTCACACACCTGCAATGTTCCAAGTCCACCACATGTTTGTATGAGCACACCTGTTTAGCTGCTGGGTCCTCATGTGGTGACATGTGCATGTATGCTTGTTCTGTGTGCCTGTGCTGCAATGTGGCAGTGGATGCAAGTCTGTTTCTGCATTTGTTATGAACAAAGCACCACTGCAGGGATACGCGCCACTCCTGTTCACCCACCTGCCATGTCTAGTGCCACCAGGTGGCACAGGATGGATATGCACATTTGCATGACTGCCATTTGCCAATGTTGGTGGTGCAGGAGGCATCCTATTTGCATGCCTGCCATGTCCCTGTGCAACTACATGGCAGTGAGGGCAATCATGTTTGAGCACCTAGCATGTCATGCCATTGCCACATGGTAATGCAGGTACACATGTTTATACATATTCCAGCAGTGGCATCTGATGCACAGCACCTGCTGTGCCCCAGCACTGGCATGTAGTGTCACCATCAAGCCTCATTACAGGTCTGCCCAGTCTGATGTGGCCATATGGTGGCTTGGTCACACCTATTTGCTCCTTTGTCATCTTCCAGTGCCACTATATAGCAATGCTGGCTCACCAGCTTGAAAGCCTGCATTGTTCCCACACTACCCCCTTGGTGACATGGGCACACCTTTTCACACCCATGACGTGTACCAGTACTGCCACATTAGAGGACAGGCACCTTGTCCCAGCATCACGACCATCAGACATGGTGATGTGGGCATTCCGATTCTTGGCCTGACATAATACAGTACTGCTACAAGACGGTGCATACGTAGCTTCTCATGTGCCTGCCGTGCCCCAGCGCCTACGCCTTGTGGAGCAGGCATGACTGTTGACAAGTCTGTGTTGTCCCAGTGCCACCGTGTAGCAGCCTGGCACTCCCGTTCATGAACCTTGTGTGTCCTAATATCACTATGTGGTGGCATGGGCATGCCTGTTCATTCATGGGCCTGTTGTGGTCCAGTACCAGCACTGGCATCATCTGTAGGCCTGCTCTGACACCTGCCACTCCCCAGCTCCACCTGGTGACATGGGCTAGGCTGTTTCCTTACCTGTCATGCCCCAGTACCACCATGTGGCAGCTTGGCACACATAACATGTCCCAAATCCACTAAGTAGCACTGTGGACGAGCCTGTTAACACACCTCCTGTGTCCCAGCACCATGTGGCATCATGAGTGGGCTTGTTCACATGTCTTCTGAATATAGAGTCACAATGTAGTCACACGGCCACACCTATTTCAAACTGTTTCATCTTCCAATGACACACTTGGCCATGCTGAACCATCTGTTTAAAAGCCTAGTCTTAATGCCATCCTCTGGCATCACGTGTACACCTGTTCGCATTCCTGCTGTGTCCCAGCAACACAACATGTCAGCATGGGCATGTGTGTTCAAGACTACCTACCATGTGCCAGCATCATGACATGAGGGCGTGTGCATCTTTGTTTACAAGTATGCCATGCCCCAGTGCCACCTTTGGACAGCATGGCATTCACACAGACCTGCTGTTTCTGAGCCCCCACTCCTGGAAGCATTGGCACACTTGCTTTTAGGCATTCTGTGTCCCAGCACTGCCACCTGGTGACACAGGCACAACTGTTCGCATGTCTGCTATGTTCCAGGGCTGACATGTGACAGCAGCAGGTCATTTGTTCCTATGCATTCTGTGCCAATGCTTTCACCTGGTGGCATGAGATACCCTATTTGCACACCTGCCATGTACCAGTGCCAGTGCACACTGGTGCAGGCACACCTGCTGATGTCCCTGTCATGTAACAGCTCTGACATAAGGCAGCACCAGCAAGGCTGTTGCCACAACAGTGATGTCCAAGCGCCACCACATGGCTGCATGGCACTAAGTTCTGTTAGCCTGTTGTTTCCCAAGGCTGCCATGTGGTAGTGTGGGCATGCCTATTTATATGCCTGCCGTGTCTCAGCATCATAACATGGCAGCATTGGTATACATGTCTGTGCCTGTCAGTGCTACCACTGGCCCTGGCAGCACAGGGACACTTGTTCACACCCACACTGTGAACCCACACAGGGGCTCTCACACAGTGGCATAAGCATGCAATTTGACATACCTATGGGGTTCTAGTACCTCCGCATCATGGTACATTCGTGAATGTGTGCATGTCTTCTGGTTCTAGGACAGTCAAGTGCTGGAACGGGCACACTCATTCACATGTTTGCCATGTGACAATTCAGGTACTCCTGTTCCCATACCTGCCAGGTCCCAGGGCCACCATATGGAGACAAGGCTCTCCTGTTCATGCGTCTGCCATGTCCCAGTGGCCCCATGTGGTGGTCCAAGCACACCTGCTTGCATACATCTGCATACCTCCCCCATCCTAGAGCCACCAAATGGCAGGCTGCGCATGTATGTTTATGGTTGCCATATCCCAGTGCTGTCATTTGGCAGTGTATCACATCTTTTTGCACACCTGCTGTGTCCCAGAGCTGAAATGTGGCTTTGTTGTCAGGCCTGTTCATGCCGGCCAACTCTGACACCATCACAGCCATGCCTGCTCACACCCACACCCTCTCTCAGGGCTGCCATGTGGTAGGACTGGCACAGCTGTTCGAAAACCTGTGACGTTCCAGCGCCGCCCTCTGGTGGCACTGGCATACCTGATCACATCTGTGCCATACCCCAGGACTGCTGTGTGACAATGAAGACATGACTGTTACATGACTGTTCTGTTCGTGTATCTGCAGTGTCCCAAAACTACCATGCAACTGCTGGGACATGTCTGTTTGCATGTCCACTGTGTACCAGTGCCCCAGTGTGGTGTTGTAGGCAAGCTTGCCCCAGCCCATGCTATGTCCCAGGGCCACCATGTACCAACATGGCACTCCTGCTGCATCCATTGCAGTTTTGCATGGCTTCTGTTTTCTAGCCCTGCCATGTGGCAGGCTACCCGTGTTGCCACAACTCTAAGGGGCATGCATGTACATATACTTGCTATTCCCAGCGCCAGCAAGTGGCAGTGTGAGCGTGTGCATTCATGTGCCTGCCGTGTTCCAGTGCCGCCACAAGGAAGGTGGGAAATCCTGTTTGAGCACCTGTCATGCACGCGGCAGAAGAGCAAACCTGTTGTTTTTATTTGCTCTGTCGCAGAGTCAACCTGTGGTGCCACAACACTCTAAGGACTCAGCTGCCATTTCCCATTGCTGCCACGGGGTGGCATGGACATGCCTGTTCACGTACCTCCTGGGCCCCAGTGCCTACATGTGGTGTCATGGGCAGGCCTGTTCACACATCTGCTGAGACTATATGGTAGCACATGCTCGCTTCTTCACACTCTGACATCCTAGTCACAGGACATCCTAGCCCTGTCACATGTCAGAGCAGTCAGGCCTGTTCATGAACCTTCATGTCCCAGTGCCACCAAAAACTGGAAGGCATGACAGTCCTTATGCCTGTCATGTTATAGCAGCTCCACATGGTGGCACAGGCACGTGTTCACACACCTGCACATACCAACAGAAACAGCTGTTCATATGACTGCCATGTACCATGTACCAGTGCTGCTATGTGAGAGCATGGGCAAGCCTGTTCTTCAACCAATATATCCCCACATGAACATATGGGGGCAACAGCACTCCTATTACTACAGCTGCAGTGTCCCAGTGCTGCCACGTGCTATTGCTGACATGCCTGGTTGCATGCCTATTATGTCCCAGTGCTTGGTAGTATGGCACACCTGTTCATCTACCTGCCATGTCCCAGTGCGTTATGAATCTGGCATCAGGAACAGACCTGTTGGTACTTTTCCTGTGTCCCAGCATTGTCATGTAGAGAAATGCTCGTGCCTGTTCACATGCCTGATGAATCCCAGCAACAAGTGGCGGTGAGCGCTCTTGTTCACATGTCTGCCATGACCGAGTGCCACAATGTGGTGTGGTGGCACAGGGATCTTTTAGTATGATTGCCATGACCCAGTACTGCCACCTGGTGGTGCATACACACCTGTTCATGTACCAGCACCATGCCCCTGGCAGTGCCCGCACCTCTGTTTGTACCTGTGCTGTGTCCAGGGCTGTAGCTTGGTGGCCTGGGTATGAAACTTTGCACATCTTGACATGTACCTGAGCTGCCGTGTGGTGGCCAGGTCATGTAAGTTTGTATGTCTGCTGTATTCTAGTGTTACCATGTGGTGTCCCAGGTACCTGCTATATCCCAGCACCACCACATGGTGGCATAGGACTGTCTGTTTGCAAGTCTGCCATGTTCCAGCGCCATCACGTGGTATCCCAGGCAAGCCTGCTTGCATGTCTGCCTAGTCTGGGGCTGCGATGTAACTGTATGGCCACACCGGTCATAATCATTCCATCTCTCCATGCTGCACTTGTTTGAAAGCCTGAGATGTCTCAGTGCTGCCCTCTCCTCTGGAGTAGTTGGATTTTCTAGGCCTGCCAGCCCCCAAATAATAACACAGAGACCTATTTTTGATTATGAAACTTAGCCTTTAGTTTAGGCTTGTTCCCAACTAGCTCTTATGCCTTAAATTAACCTGCTACTATTAATCTACCTTCTGCAACATGACTGGTTACCATTCCTCCATAATGTGTGTTTGTCTCCCTCCATGTCCTTCATGTCTTGCTGGTATCTCTTGCTTCTCTTCTTCCCAGAGTTTCTCTCTCTCTTCCTAGAAGTCCCACCTATTTTCTCCTGCCTAGCTATTGGCTGTTCAGCTCTTTACTAAACCAATCAGGTGACTTAGGCAGCTAATGCAAAACAGCAAAACATCTTTACACAGTTTTTTCAAATATCCTACAACATTCCGGCAACATGAGCATGCCTGTTTACACCCATACCATCTCATCGTGGTGGCACAGGCTAACCTGTTGGTGCACCTGTTGTGTCTCAGTGTCATTACATGGCAGTACAGAAATGCCTGTTTTTGTAACTGTTGTGTTCCAGCAATGCCATGTGTCAATGCAAGCACAAACGTACACAGTTAACATGCCAATCCTAGGAGATAATGGTGTGTATGTGCCTTTTAATTCACCTGCCATGTTCAGCACCAATTCATGGCAACATGGCTCTCCTGTTCATGCACCTTCTGTGTCCAATCATTGGCACATGGCAGAATGGACACACTTATTTTCATGCCTTTCGTGTCCCAGCACCATCCGTCTGGTTGTGCAGGCTTCTGGTGGTGTGTCTGTTATGTCACAGCCCTGAGAGAAGGTGACACAGGCATGCCTGTTTGCACACCTGCTATTTACTAACTCTGTCACAGGTTGGGCACACCTATTCGTGTGTCTACCACGGACCTTCATGGCTATATGGTAGCTGGACATGCTTGTCCAAGCCCCTGCTTTCAGTGCTGTCACGTGTCCATGCAAGCACAGCCGTTCGCATGTGTGCCTGTCCTGTTCCAATGCTTCTTCGTGGTGCCACAGCACTCCTGTTTATGCGCCTGCCATGTCTAGCACCACAACGTGACAGCACGGGACTTCATTATCACATGTTGAAACATCCCAGTGTCACCATATGGTAGTGTGGACATGACTGTTGCCACACTTTCTGTGTCCTGGTGCAACCATGTGGTGGCACAGCTCTCCTGTTCATACACCTGCTGTGTTCCAACACCTCCTAACAGCAGGTGTGTGTTGTCCATACAGCCAACCCATTGTGCCAATAAAGCAACCTTGAATCAAAGGACGGAGTCAGTGATTGGCTGACTTGGCTGACGGGATTAACCATAAAGTTCTTGGAAGAATTAGGAGGTAGCAAGAGGGGATACAGGAAGTAAGGAGGAGTTCTGGAGATTTTCCCACTGGTGGTGGCTCGGGAAAATTATGGAGAGAGAGTCAGCCAATTGCTCTGCGTTCCTTGTATTTTTCAGGTCTTCACCTCAATTTCTGACTCCTGACATTTTATTGTACAAGAACAAATTAGATAATCATTACCTCTGGCAGCATCAAGGGTGGGCAAGCTTGTTCACACACCTGTTCCAGCCCCAGTATGTGGCATCACAGGCAAATCTCTCTGTGCATCTGCTGTATGCCAGATCCAGTGCCACAGTATGGTAGCACAGTCACCTCTATTCACAACCATTCCATCTCCCAGTGCACACTTGGTGGCACCGTCTCACTTGCCCTCAAGCCTACATCATTGCAGTGCTGTCCTCAGGGAACATGGACACACTTGTTCACTCACACCCATGCTGTGTCCCAGAGTTGCCAGGTGCCTGTTTGGGCATATCTGTTCATATGCCATGTTTTGTCACACACATGTGGAGTTATAGGCGTGCTTATTTGCACACCTGTTTGTACACGTACTGTGGAGCAGCACTGACAAGTGGCACCACGGACAGGCAGGCCTGGTCATATCCGAGCCACGTTCCATTGCTGCCCTGGCCACATCTATTCGCACACATGCCATCTCACGGTGCTGCCACATGGTGGCATTGGCTCACTGGGACGCTGGAGTGTCCCAGCATTGACCCAGGGCATTTCTAACACATCTGTTCACATGCCTGCCATCTCTCATCACAACCATCTGACCGGAGAGGAATGCTTGTTCACACATGCCTGCCATTTCCAGAGCCACTACATGGCGGCAAGGGGTGCCTGCTCATGCACCTGCTGTGCCCCAGTGCACGGCCTCGCCCGTTTGAAAGCCTATGGTGTCACAACACCCCACCTTGGTGGCATAGGCACACCTGTTGGCACTTGTGCCTAGTCTCAGTGCTGCCCTCTAGTGGAGTGAGCATGTTTTGTCACACACATGCTATGCCCCGTGGCTATCACATGAAGTGCAGACTTGAAGTTCCTGAGCCTGCCACATCCTGGCAAAGCCGTCTGGCAGCATGAAAGCTGGTGTTTGTGCCTGCTGTGTCTCCGCCTGGTGGCACAGGATGCTTGTCCATGCACATTCTGAGTCCCAGTGATGACCATGGTGTCACCAGCAGGCCTGGGTGCCAGCAAAGCCACACATGCTCCCATTGGTTCCATCTCTCAGTCAGTGCTGCCATGGGGCGAGGACTATTCACCTGTCATAAAGCCTTCGATGCCCCTTCTGATACTGCCTTCTGATGACACCTACCTGCACTTACCTACACCGTGTCCCAAACTGTGGCAATGCAGGCCTAACTTTGTGGACCTTCTGTGTCCCAGTGCCGCCATACAACAGCATTGCCATGCCAGTTTCCATGCATGACAGATGTATCCAGTGCTTCCAGGCAGCCGTGTGGATACACTTGTTCCCAGGCCTGCATACTCCCGACACCATTGTGTGGGAGTGCAGCTTGCCTGCCATGTCCAGGGCCACAGTGTGGTAACACAAAAATGCCTTTTCATGTGCCTGCCACCCCCTGGTGGCAGAGGCACATCTGTTTACATGTCTGCAGTGTCACAGTGCCACTTTATGGCAGCACAGGTGCACCTGTTTCCTTGTTATCTATGCCCCTGAGCCTCTGGCCAGATAATGCATGTTACGTGTTTCCCATTTCCTAGAGCTACCACATAACCGGGTAGGAATGCCTGTTAGCAAACACACCATGTTCCACTGCTGCCATGTTGTGATGCTGGAACACATGTTTGCACATCTGCTACATCCCAATGCCACCATGTAGTAGTGTGGGCATCCACATTCAAACACATGCCGTGGTCCAATGTCAATATGTGGTGGCATGAGACTCCTGCTTATGTGCCTGCCATTTCACAAGGCTGTTGAGATTATCAAGTGGCATTGTAGACATGCCAGCTGTGTGCCTGTTGCATCCTAGTGTCATCACATGGTGGCCTGAAGGTATGCTAGTAGCTGCTGTGTACCATTGCCACCGACCCAATGGCACAGTATGCCTACTTTTACGCCCACCGTGTTCCAGCACCAACACGTGGGCAGACCTGTTTACATGGATGTGAAATCTGGAGTGGCACATGGTGCTGCACCCACACTGGCTTGTACCCATGCAGCCACACTACATCCCAGTGCCACCACATGGTAGTGCTGGCTTTCCTTCTGGGAATCCTGTGGTGTAGCACAAATAGTAAAAACCCAGAGACAGATACTGGGGTTCAACCTGAAGATCAGAAAAGCAAAACGGCCAAGCCACTAAAGAGCTCTTACCACTTTGAAATCTTCAGACTGAGAGAGAGCTCCTGTCCCACCCTGCCTTAGAGTCCTCTCTAGTGCTAGGATTAAAGGTGTGTGCCACCACCGCCTAGCCTGTGTGGCTGACTAGTGGGACTGCTTTGCACTGACCTTCAGGCAAGCTTTATTTATTAAAATACAAATGAATTATCACTACACTGTGGTCTCACTGATGTGCCCCTGGTGGCATGGGCACATTTGTTTGCACCCTTGCAAGGTCCCAGGGCTGCACAGGGCAGCTTAGGCACACTTTCCCATGTATCTACAATGTCCAAGAAATATAACATGGTAGTATAACAATTTTTTGTTGTTGTTTTTTGGAGACAGGGTTTTTCTGTAGCTTTGGAACCTGTCCCGGAACTAGCTCTTGTAGACCAGGATGGCCTCGAACTCACAGAGATCCACCAGCCTCCCGAGTGCTGGAATTAAAGGCATGTGCCACCACCACCCGGGTGGTATAGCAATTTTTTTGACAACTACCATGTTCAACACTGCCATAGACATTCCTGTGACATGCTTGCATGTCTGTCAGCATGAGGTAGCACAGGTTCTACTTGCATGCTTGTCATGCCCCAGCACAAGCAGGCAGCAGTAGGGTTAGGCCTGTCCCAGTGCTTGCCATGTCAGTGACACCAAATGGTAGGATGGCCATGTCTGTTGACATATCTGCTATCCACATATGTGAAGGTGCAGGCATGCATGTCTGAGTACTTGCTATGTCCCAACCCCACAGTGTAATGCTAATGTGCCTGCCGTAACCAGTGTTGCCATATGGTGGCATGTTCCCATTCTTGCAATGTACCAGTCATGTGGCATGACATTCCTGTTTGCTTACCTGCCATGTGATGGCACAGATGCACTTTGTGACTGATACATCCCAGAGGTGTTACCTGGTGACACACATGTGCCTTGTGCCTTTCCCCACCTTTGTGCACCCGTGCTGTGCACCAAGGCTGTCAATGGGCAGTAGTGAAGGGGAGTGATCTTGGCCATTTCGGCTTATAGCCACGCCCTGTCATTAGCTAATTATTCCGCCCCCTAATTAGTTGCTAATTAATTAATGGGACTGGACCACCAGGTCCCAAGAGGTATAAAATGATAGGCCCACATGGAAAGCACTCTCTCTGC
>JAQHUG010000091.1:3704072-3742828 GCA_028555095.1 Dicrostonyx torquatus | reverse complement strand
GCCTCATAATCCTTCCCAAACAGTTCACCAACTGGGGAGGAAACATTCAAATGAATGAGCCTATGGGTGCCATTCTCACTCAGGCATCCCGAGGAAGGGCATGGACAAAAACTATGGAGATAAAAGGAATAAATGGTGCCACTTAGTGAGCACTGACATTTTCTACTTTAGTCTACGCTTCTGAATCATTCAGAAAATGAAGTTTTCGCCCAGATGGTGCGGGCGCACATCTTAAATCTCAGCACTTGGGAGGCAGAAGCAGGTGGATCTCTGTCAGCTCAAGGCCAGGCTGGTCTCCAAGAGCTAGTTCCAGAACAGAGAAACCCTGTCTTATCTTTCTGTATCCTAAGCATGCATTAATATTTTGCATCCCAAACATTTCTGGCACCCTTACTTTTACTAAAGCCCCCACCACCACCACACACAGCTGCTTGTCTGACCTCCACGTCACTCTGCACAGCTTTGCTAATGCCCTCTACTCCCTACTAGCTAGAGTTCACTGTCCTGGGCTTATTTTCTCCTAAATTGTAATAAAATTGTCCTTGAGCATACAATTAAGATCATTCTTAAATACTCATTAATGAAACCAATATTCGAACTTGCCATGATTTATGACTTTGCTCTGTAAAACTTCATGAAATATAAAAAGGTATCTGTGTGGAAACACAAAGTTTGAGGTAACTTAAATGTGTCCCAGGCCATGGTCACTAAAGAAGTATCTCCATAATCAAATACCTTTTACTTCCTTTACAAAATGTATTTTATGCCAGGGGTGTTGGCGCATGCCTTTAAACCCAGTACTCGGGAGGCAAAGGCAGGATCTCTTTGAGTTTGAGGCCAGCCTGGTCTACATAGTTAAGTTCCAGGACAGCCTCACTTAGTGAGACCCTGACTCAAATAAATAAACAAACAAATATAAATATTAAAAATGTATTTTATTAACGACACTAAAAACGTCAAGAGGAATTCCAATTCCCCCTGGTTCAGTATTTCTCAAACATGATAACCAAATGAGGTGAATAGACAAATAAGACATTGAAATTTTCATATGTAAGGACTTAAGAAACCACAGACAATAGAGTAATTTTCTTTGGTGTAATAAAGAAACCAAAGGTATTGATTTTGATTCAAATAAGGTACATATCAGCAACCTTATAACTAAATTATTAGATATAACTAAAGTGATGTAACCCTTTTTCTTCCTGGTGAAATTTCATACTCAAAAGTCCACACCAGTTCCAGTTAGCTGTCTCTATCTCATACTTCCGGATCAGATATAACCAGGCATTCCGCTACTGCTCCAGCAACATGCTTGCTTGCGGTCATGCTCCCCAACATAAGGATCACAGACTCATCCTATAAAATGCTAAGCCCCAATGAACTCTTGTATAACACCCTTCGTCAGGGATATTCACAGCAATAGAAAGGTAACTTAGACGCATACACATACACGTGTATGTATACATAAATACAACCTGCCGAGCACATTTTCTGTTGCTCAGATTATGTGTTTTAAGGGTTGACCAGTTGGGATTGTGTTATTGGAACTGGCCAATCCTGAGTGGTCAACCCTAAACACATATAAACACATAAAAAAAGGCTTTTTCCCTGAATAAGACTGATTCTTAGTAGCTTTTCTTTGAGATGGGGCCTTACAAAATTTCCTCACCCCCTTTTGGCATGCCAACTGGTATAGGTCTTGTTCATGTTACCATATTGTTAAGATCTGATGGGTGTAACTCTGTCATATATAGATGACTGCATCTTACAGACTACATTGTGGTCCCCAGACTCTCAATATAAACATAAGAACTAATGATAGCCATGAATAAAATGTTTGTATTAAATGTACACTCATAGCAAAAACTATGAATACCATAAAAGAGCCTTATACATCTTTAATCATTTAGACAAACATGGCTGGCAGACAGCTAAGTGACTATCTCCATCCATTACATTCATACACAAGAGGGGGCATTTGGTACCTGACAGCCAGACAGGCAAAGCACTTTTATAAAGGACCAATATGAACAAACAGTGCAGTAACAAGTGCTAGTCTTATTCTTAGGTTTTCTGACAAAACCTTCCTATGGCACTGTTTCTGCTAACAGAGTATATTTCACTATGTCTTGATAAGAAAAACAAGATGCATACAAATATTGTTTTTAGACAAATATAGTTTGACAAAATATAGCTTGACAAAACAAACTAGTATTAGTTTTCTAGAAAACACTAATGTTAAAATAACCAAGGTTACATATTCCTCATGTTCTTTCCTGGAAAATTGTTACATGTAAATATTTTATATGTGTGTATACATATATTTACAGGTAACTATATATGTACTGTTTTAGTTTAACAGAAAATAGCATTTGATGTTTTACATGTCAACTACGTGTCTTTAATTTTTGCACTAAGAAAACCTGTGACACACATAGGCTTCCTACTAGCATTCTTCACAACTTATAACTCAAATGACAGAATATCTGTATGTGGCAATAAAGTTACAGAAGTTATATGACAACAAAAATCTGATGTCTGAGCCTTTGCAAATATGAAGCTACTTCTACTTGGTTTTTCATTTACACTTGAGATGAGGCACTTCAATGATTACCCAAAAAGGGCAAGTATAAACTAAAACTCTCGATGTTAATCTTGTTCTTCATTCAGGTGTGATTAACTTCAGATGGTTTGCATTATAAACTTTTATTATTTGTCTTCCTTTTGTTCTAAGTCAACAAGACTGTGAAATACATAGAATACAAACATCACAGATTGGTTACTGCGCTCACAAATAAATGAACTGAACATTACCTGACAACACAAGTTTCAGAAGAGGGCTACTTCAATACTAAAACTTCCACAGCTTTATCATAACCGTGTATAAATACATTAGTATAGAAAGGGCAGATATCGGCAGTATTTCTAGATAACAATGTCCTCAAACGCATTAACTGAATTACAAGCTATAATCTTACATATAATTTTAAAATACTGAATTAAAAGATAAATTCATATGGCTGGAGCAGCAGCCCTGTAGAGGCCTACGTTCAGTTCCCATTACCCTACATGGCAGTTCCCAAGCATCTGTCACTCTTATTCTTGAGGTTTTGATGCTCTTCCAGTCTCATTGGGGCACTGTATATATACATATACATATACATATATATATGTATACATATACACTCATAGAGGCCAAAAACATTTTGCACACATAAAATAAAATAAATAAAACATTAATTTCCAATCATAAGGAAAAAGCACATAAGAACAAATATTTTGTTTAGCCAGTTTTTTGTAAAAGATCTTCAAAACCAGTTAGGACAACTCACTTTGAACCTTAAATCGTATTCTGTATCTATGCATTTATAGGGAATGTTTGGTGAATTTAGATAATAAATATTAGATTAGATACTAAATTCCAATTTTCCATAAATTCATTGTATTATATTTTGCTAACTGTCTGAATTCATTAATACCTTTATTATTAAAGATAAAACAAATGACTCTAACTTTTAGGTTTATACAAAAAGTTAAAATCTTGACATGAGACCAGGTTTGGTGGTACATGCCTACGATCCCAGCATTTGGGGGGTAGTCACAAAAGGATATCAATAATGAGGCTAGCCTATGCTATATAGCAAGACTCTCCCTTAAAAACATAATATTTTAGAGACCAACCTAGTCTACAAGAGCTAGTTCCAGGACAGGCTCCAAAGCCACAGAGAAATCCTGTCTCAAAAACAAAAAACAAAACAAAAAAACCATAACATTTGTAGACCTGTTAACTACCAGTGATAGATTAGTGGCTGTTTATAATTTGAGGAAATTTATAAAGCCTGGATATACCCAAATATCTTTTGATAAAATACAAAGTCAATACTCACTCGAACATGGTTATTCCAAATCCATGCATCAAAACATTCCACATGTGTAGACACGTTTCAAATCCATGTATCAAAACACTCTACAGACAGTACTCTTAATACCTCTAATATTCTATTCCTCTAGAGACAGACTAGCTTGTAGCCAATGTGATTTCAGACACAGCTCTTCTAAAACAAAAAGTTAGCCAATATTCAAATAAAAACGAGAGAGAATGCATTTATATAGAATGACAAATTTTAAGCTTGGCAAAAGTAATGACTTTTATTATTTACAACTGCATGTATCAAGATTACAATAGAAACACTAGTGATACCATCTGAACAAAAGCAATGATTTATTGGTAATGGCAACAAATAAAAGATTAACAGTTTCCGAAGAGAATCAAGCAATTATCCAGGAGCTGCAAATCTGACTGCAGTTAAGTCTTCCAGTGTCTTTTGTACCCTAATGACTTTCTCCTTTTTTGCCAACTACCTAGAAAAACAAAAATAAAAAAAAATTATGTACAACTTAATGATTCTAAATTATGTTTTAAAATAATACTAACGTGGTAATGATTTCCAATGACTTTAGTCCTTTTGTCCTGGTATTACTTTTTAATCCTTGAACCTTTTCTGCATGCACTGTGCTTGCATTTTGGCAGCAAAGTGTGATGCCCCTCCCCCTAAACACAAGGAATTAAACACATGCAAGCTATTTCGGGTTTCCCATTCTGTTTTAAGTAATATAATTTTTCCAAACGAGGTTGACAGTTTAGAGAAGTTAATAATAATAAAAAAATGCTATGAGCAAAACATTCTTAGTGTACTAGTTTTAAGCAATTAGAAATCAAATGCCAATTACAAAATCTGTATTTAAAAGAATAGATTAAATTCATGTCTTCATGTCAACTGACGGGTTCTAGGCATTTCCTTCAATATGTAAACATAAAATGAAAACAGACTAAAAATAATGAATTCTTTTCCAGCTTTTTAAAAAAAACCTGGTTGCTAGAAATAGTCTGTAAGAAATGTAAAAAATAAACTGTGCAACTGAATGATTAAAAAAAAATCTATCTAGTCCTGAAGTCTGTAAAAGTACCTGATTCCTATAAATGTAGTACCCAAAAATAACTGAATAACAAAGCAAAAAGAACCTGGTGTCTATTAGTAAGTCATGAAAACAGGTTCTCTGTTGGTTCTGTGGTCTAGAGTAATTTATCTAAAGAACAGAGTTTATCATTAGTTAATATATTTTCACAGCATAAATATCTCAAAAAAATCCCTCTATAATGTACTACATACGTGTATGTATGTATGTGTATATATATACGTGTATGTATGTATATATATATACATACATACACACATACATACATACACATGCATTAATAAAAGTGATTCTGTTCTTAATGGTAATATCTACAGGTCACTAATACATGTCTGGTCTATAATATAAAATAGCTAGGTCAATGCCATTCATGAAAAAAATACTTAAAAACTATTTCCACTGAGAATTATTAACCACAGAAAGTAACGTTTTTATTTTTTGTTGTAGTTTGTTTTTTTTTCTCAACCAGGGAAAACTTTTCAAGAAATTCCTCTTTGTCCATGCAAACTATGGTAGACTAGTTCAGAAGTCCAAGAGACAATAGCATCAAAAAGAGAAACGTGGACAAGAGTAAGAAAAACAAGGCTTTAAAATATAACCAGAATACAGGGGAGATGGTACCTGTACCATAATTGAATTTTAGCTGACAGACAATGACAGCATTATTGACCACTATATTACTTAGGAAATGCAAAACATAAAGCTATTAGATTAAGCAAAAGAAAACAATTAATATCAAAACAAAATTTTAGAAGATGTGATACAGCAGAAGATGCAAGCCTGCATACTGTTTCACAGGGTGACAACTCTCAACTTGCCAATATGTATTCTCTGTAAAAAAAGAAGAAATTCAGCACTCCATGCGGATTCTTACCCCAAACATAAAGCTCTTTCATTCTGTCTTAAGTCTTTATGTTACATCTCAGATAAACCGAAGTCTAGGTACATCAAAATTAGATGTTAAAAACTTTCATTCAGTAAAGAATCCATTGGTCTTCCACATTAGAGTTTTAACCCAGCCTGTTTAGTCCATATGTTCTTCAACTGGACTTGAGCTCACATGGGTAAGCATGAGAGAATACAACCATAAAAAGATTTTGTGGCAAATGTTCCAATAAGAAAATTCACAATTTGCAACTAAAGTAACACAAGGAGTATGTAACACTGCTCTAGTTAGAAAAAAAAAAACCCAAAAAATTTATATTTACTTTCCAAAACAATTTTCCTGTTCCTAAAATATAAAACTTTAAAATGGATAAAAATATTACTCAACTAATTAAGCTTGAAAGCATTTTTAACAATAAGTTTTACTCCAAAATTATTTCTTAAAATATTGAACAAAATTAAATAGGAAACAGAAGGTTAAAAAAAACAAAAACAAAAGTAAAACTGCCTTGTGAGCAACATAATACGGTAAGAAAATTAAGGCACCTATAATTGCAAGCAAAATAAAGGGCCAACTGAGAGTCCTGAGTGGGATGAAATCTGAAGGAGGAGGTGGTTGAGGAATCTAGGGAACAAGAAGGCTGATCCAGATGCTGAAGCTGAAGAAATCTCGCAGCAACAATTGAGGACATGGGGAGGGTGAGAGTAGGTAGGTGACAGATGAGTAATGAAGCAAGGAAGGGGCACAATGAGACAAAGTCTATCTTTATATTACTTCATTAAAAAAGAAAATCTTCCAGTTTTAGTTCATTGAGTTGTATTAAAAAAGCTGAAAAATAAACAAATAGAAATGTTATAAAAATAGCGTATGTGGTAAATGGCCAGTTTAGAAAAGTCTACTTTATAAAAAGTGATAAAAACATGGTCTACTTTTTACATGCACCTTGTTACCGAAGAAGCAAAAGCCCCAATTTTGTCACTTTTGCACACCTGTATTTTAATATAAAGCAATCTATGTAAAAAGCCTACTTTAGCAAAGAAAATATTTACTCTTAATTAAAATTGCAAGCTTTTCATGCTGTACCATGAAGAATGCATTTACAGCAAATAGCCAAGTATGCATGATGCCTTTGAGGGCCAAAACAGACAAATAGAGGGTGTATTCTATTCTAGCAAATCTAACGTGAACTTACAAAGCTGTAACAGCATGCAAAGAAATCTAACGTAGCTATCCGCAACCAAGATGTATCCATATTACCTTCGCTTCTGTCAACTCAGTGACGTGAGGGAGGTCAGTGACATGCTGAGAACTAAAATCATCTACAAAGAACTCACACACACAAGATACACACTGGAAATACTTAAAACTTTCTATTTCACGATCTATTAAATCCTTTTACATAGATCTCTCTCCTCACTGTAGAAAAGTTATCAAACCTATCTTCACTGAATATAGGATACACACCAAATATACTTTGAAAATTTAAAAATCATAACATAGATCCTTTTAATATCAGATTAAATTGTCAAAGGAAAGATGGTCGTGAAGGAGAAAACATCGCTGGCTGGAAACATAAGACTACTGTAACTATCTGTTACGTTTATATTGCCTTGAAAGAACACAATCCAGTTACAAACAGGGAGAATGACTGCCGTGACATGGTAATACAGGAGCAGGAAAGTCAATTGCATTACTGTTCCAAAGTTAGAATCCAAAACTCACTGAAAGTTTTTAATAACAAACTCTGTAAAAGGACCAAATGAGCCAATCTCACATAAATCCTCCTATGCTTTTCTGCATTCAAGTTGTTTCTTAAATATAAAAATAACCTTAAAAGAAGATAAGTGACTGCAAGCAGAATAAATCTTACCCAGAAGCAATGTAATATTAAAATGCTTAATATAACCAAGAAAAGCATTCAACCAATTAAAATTTCAATTTTGAAATCAAAGGGCTCAGAGTCCTGTTCTTAAATTCTCACAGCAGTTCCAACAGTGCTGCTAGGGACCCTAAAGCTGTTCTTTGAGGACATCTATGAAGTCAAAACCACCTATGGAATAACACTAAGCATTTATTTACTTTTAAATTCTCTTTCTCTTTCAAATACATATTTTGTTTACAATGGAAACATGGGCTAAGTACAAAAACAGATATTACCATAAGAACTCTATTAGGCTAGTAAAGAAATTCATAAAAACATAAAGCCGCATTTCTCTTATTAAGCGTTTTTTTCATTTTGAAAGGGGTTTGAGTTTTTAAATTTTATTGTAAGTGTATAAGTGTTTTGCCCATATGTAATACGTGGATGGTGTGTGTGCCTGGTGCCAGCAGAGATCAGAAGAGGACGTCTGAGGCTCTGGAACTGAGTTCCAGACAGGTGAGCCACCAAATCGAACCTTTATGAGAGCAACCAGCGCTCTTAACTACTAAACTATCTTTCCGTGTCATGGAGAATGTGCATTTCATTAGACATATCACCCCTAATTTATAATGAATTTATTAATTATAGTTTTTTTTTTTGTAATTCCCAGTCTATTTTTGTTAAGGCCTCATACTGGTAGCAATCACCCTCTGTCAACCAAACTTGCAGGAAAGTGGTTGGACCGAGAAAAGGTTCTGAGTGAAGTGACCGAGATCCAGAAAGACACACACTGTGCTGCATGTCCTCTCTCACCTGTGGTTCCTACACCAATCTTTAGATGTGAGTGCACAACAGGGAGTGTCACAGAAACAAGTATAAAGGGTGGGGCCTGAGGGGGAAGAGCAGGACATAAGTGTTATGAAGTGGGAAATGAGAAGGTACTCCAAACAGGGAGGAGGGAGACCAATCCAGGCGGGGGGGGGGGAGGACAAATAACACTAAGAAGGTTTGATAATCAAGGAATCATTATTTCATATTTGCCTAAAATTATACAAAATGTATATTAGCATACACACACATCTTAAAAGAAGTTAAGCTACTTGCACTAACAATGCTCCCAACAAGAACCACAGACTAACAATCTCAGTACCAGACACAAGAAACCTTCAAAGGCTTGGCCAGTGTACTCCAAATGACTACCAAAACATACAGATTACCAATGCGGCCCTTAGTTATCTCTCAGGGGTTGAAGGTCAGACCCTATTGCTGAAAAACCACACGTTGAGGATACATGACTCAAATGACTTGAGCTGGATCTGACCTGAAAGCCTTTTCTTGTGGTCTAACATCCATGATTCCAGAAAATACTATGAAAAACTATCAGAGGAAGGAAGCAATTAATTAGCCCTATTTAGCTGCAACACCTATGAACCACAACAAGTACCACATGGCAAGAAATGCATACAAGTACAAGAAGTGGCATTCACATGTTGGTGGCAACCAAGAACTGTCAGCTTCCCAGGGCTAGTGAGGTCACGGATCCTAGAAAATAATCTATTACTGACATTTTGTTAGACCAGCATAATCCTTCCCACATTCTAAATCGTATCCTTATATCTTCATGTAAGTGTGGCCACCATATCTCAAAGCTTTTTCTTACATAAAAAGAAAGCAAACATAATGCAGAGATCAATGGATCATGGGGAGCCTGCTCTAGTGGGTATGTCTACATCAGAGCTCCTGCACTCTAGTTGAGGGAACAATGTGGAAGAGGGGGGAAAGAATGATTCTAAGAGACACTGTTGCAAGTCTGCTGTAAAACAGTATCCTAGAAAAGGCTGTATAAACAAGATGGGAACAATAGCAAAAATCAATGGGCCTTTTAATGTTGAAGGAAAAAATATTCTGCAGGATCCAACTTGTAGACAAAGCACTACAGGGAACTACTGACTTCTTTTTTTTTTTTTTTTTTTTTTTTTTTGAGACAGGGTTTCTCTGTGGCTTTGGAGCCTGCACTGGAACTAGCTCTTGTAGACCAGGCTGGTCTCAAACTCACAAAGATCCGCCTGCCTCTGCCTCCCGAGTGCTGGGATTAAAGGCGTGCGCCACCACCGCCAGGCAAACTACTGACTTCTTACAGAAGAAAACTTGGCCTCTCCCAGAGATGAGTTGGCTGTTCCATGCTGAGTGGTCAGGTTTAAAACCATATACACGCAAAGAACAAAAACGGGTACAGCAGGTTGTAAAAAAAAAAAATAGTAATAATATATATGAGTATGTAATAAATATAATAATAGAGGCTATCAAATTGAGATTGAGTGTGTGTAGAAGCCGGGCGGGGGTGGCAGGGGTTTGCCAATGGACTTAAAAATAGAAGGGGCCTGAAGGAGTCAAGGAGGAAAGTGATATAATTCTATTTTACTTAAAAACATTAAAAATATTGTTGATAATATATAATGGACTTATTAATTGTAATTTTTTTAAACTTTTTAAATTATTTATTTATTATATATACAATACAATATTCTGTCTGTATGCCTGCAGGCCAGAAGAGGGCACCAGACCCCATTACAGATGGTTGTGAGCCACCATGTGGTTGCTGGGAATTGAACTCAGGACCTATGGAAGAGCAGGCAAGGCTCTTATCCTCTGAGCCACCTCTCCAGCCCCTAATAGTAATTTAAAATTTTTCCAATTCCACTTTTTCTTTCTGAATCTCACTCTGAAACCTAGGAGGCCTCAAACTTGATAGCAACCATAGTACCTCAACTTTCCAAGAGCTGAAATTACAATTATGATCCACTCTACCAGGCTTCTCAGGTCAATTTCTATTAAATAAATGTTAATAAAACTCTTCTTGATCCTCAATCACCTTTCATATTTTAAATGATACCTGATACTGAAAAGTTTAAGAACTGCTACTTTTAATGTAAAATGAATTTAAAAAATAAATTAAAAAATAACTGCTACGTTTTCATGATTTAAATAAGGTGGAAAAGGTAAAGTAAACAAATAATATATTTAAAAAAAAAAATACTCCTAAGCAAGTGTACCTCCTAAAAGCCGCTTTGGCAGTCAATGAGAATAGACCAAGTGACTAGATGGATGTGAGACAAATACTTAAGCCAGTTAATAAGGCAAACCAGAAAGATTACAACTGAATAGCTGATTGGTAAAAAAGTGACTAGATGGATGTGAGACAAATACTTAAGCCAGTTAATAAGGCAAACCAGAAAGATTACAACTGAATAGCTGATTGGTAAAAAATGCAGAAGAGAATGTTACTTCCGTTAAAAACAAGTTGAGTAAGCAGAAGCAGAAAGTACAATAGGATACTGACACAAAACTTAATGACAGGATGACATTAACCTGGCTTACAGTAACAAATCTTACAAAAGAATTAAGCTGGTAACAAACTGCAACAAACAGTTACAACCAATGCCATGGAATTCCATTCAAACAGAAAAGCAGACAGCCAAACCATGTCTGTTGCCTACACATTTTCACTGGAAAATAAATCCTATAGGGTAAAAATAAAGCTGCTTGATACCTGCTTCTTCTGACCAAGCATTATGCACATACTAAACACCTGTGTACATCATCATTCCTACAGCTCCCAGAAATTAATTATACTATGAAATATTAAGAGTGACTGAAAACTAACCAGCATAAATATGTATTATCCAAGCCTTCCTTTTTTTTTTTTTTAAAAAAGCCAACATGTATCTCATAGAACCATCCACTGTTAAACAATTTAACTAATTTTCTATAATTAAATCAGGTCACTGGGCGGTGGTGGCGCATGCCTTTAATCCCAGCCCTCAGGAGGCAGAGGCAGGTGGATCTCTGTGAGTTCGAGACCAGCCTGGTCTACAAGAGCTAGTTCCAGCACAGGCTCTAAAGCTACAGAGAAACCCTGTCTCGAAAAACCAATAAATAAATAAATAAATCAGGTCTGCAGATATCACCAAAAAGAGAAAGAGTTTTTAGGATGTTCTAATTCCATAAAACAATTCCTTGTATAAAGTATGCTGGGAACTTCCTCCTCCATGAACTGGCGGCCCTAAGGAAACTCATCCCTGGTAATCAGCTCAAGTCCTAAACCACTGGCCAAGTGCAGCCATTCTCATGTGGCCAATGTTTCCTGTGTGGCCACACATTTCCTCGTATACTGCTGTAGGTTGGCATGAAGACAGCGTTTAGAAGCACCTCATGATCTGGTTTGTGTAATTAAGAGCCACCCACACAACTACTACTAGTAAGAAGCTGCCCCAGAAAAAATGAGAACAGGCTGATCCTTGCTCCCCAATGTCCTGGGTACCTGGTAAGTTCCATGGAAACCTTCAGGGCTACATCGTTGCATACTCATGTTACACATAATCACTTTAAATGTATTTACTAAAATGTGTCTTTTTTTTTTTTTTTTTTTGGTTTTCAAGACAGGGTTTCTCTGTGTGATCGTCCTAGCTGTCCTGGAACTCACTTTGTAGACCAGGTCGGCCTCCAACTCAGTGAGATCTGCCTGTCTCTGCCTCCCAAGTGCTGGGATTAAAGGCAAGTGCTACCACTGCCTGGCTGTAATGTGTCATTTCAAAATACATACAATGCTTGGAAAATTATAACATATCCATGTGTTAAAATTATTCAAGTCATTGTAAATACATTTTCAATTTGTCAGCCAAATCCTTAAACATCTTACTATGCCTTCCAAGCAATAATTTAATTATAATTTCCCTATTATTCCTATGCATTTTTGTAATCAGACTATTATTTTTACTCATATGTCATTCATTAATATTTATTCTATCAATTTAGAGTTATATTTGCTGAAGGTTTCTTTTAGCTAAGTATCTCAACATGTTGTATTCACTTAACCTTCCATGAGATACAGTTTTGAATCTTTATGTTTAAAAGCAATGACAACTAAAATATAAGAAATTATTCCTCTGAAACTATATTGTATTTTCCTTAATTATCATTTGAACAAACTTACTCGTTTGAAGTCATTCATATTTGTTGCCTGGACTGGAGTACCAATGAAAGTAAAATATGAAATTCTTGTTGTCTCTTCTTCACCTTGATTAGACTGAACAAATAACTACAAAAAAAAAACAAATCACATTTATAATTTTTAATTACAATCAATTTTTAATGAGCATGCTTTAGATTTAATTTGCTTTCTTAATAAAAATACTTTCCACCTTTGTAAGGATTAATCAAGACTTCATAATACTTACACTAGGTTCCTAAAAGACTGTCCATTCCCAGTCTATACTGCAAATCTCACCTTCTTTAGAAATGCCCTGGCAAGACGCCCACATACAGAAGCTCACGGCAATTTAATGTGATGGTATAGAGAAGTCATAATTAAATCCTTTACAGAGAACACTGAAAGAGTGTGAAATTCATGATTACAATGGGTAGACTGCTGTTGATAATTTTATTAAAATCAGAGTCTTTCAACTATGGAAAATCTCTGTAGTTGTATTCTTTCTAATATTCATACACCCATTCTATTTCCTAGAATACAAGAAGAAATGATAGTGGAAATCTGTTCCTAAGGCTATGCTGTGCCTTTTGATGTGTTTTAAAGCCTGACTCTAAACTCTTTTATTTTAAAATTTCCCTCAGTATATAAAAAAAGAAGCATTATTTATATTGGATTTTGAAACAAAATCCATTAAAAAAAATACAACAATGTAAAAATGTTCTCTGTTTAAAAATATTGTCTCTCACTGAACAGCAAGCACGGGGCTGCATGAATCTGCACTAGGTCCTCTGCATTATGTATCATAGCTGAGGTGTAGTGTTTTTATGGGTGAGTGAGGGAACAAGCGGGTCTAATACTTATGCCTTTTCTTAGGTTCTTTTCCTTCTGTTGATTTGTCCTGTTCAACTTGCTTTGCTTTTTTCTGTTTTTTTTTTTACCCCCTCAAGACAGGGTTTTTCTGTGTAGCCCTAGCTGTCCTGAAACTCGCTTTGTAGACCAGGCTGGCCTTGAACTCATAGAGATCTGCCTACCTCTGCCTCCCAAGTGCTGGGATTAAAGGCACTGCCTGGTGCCTGTCCAACTTAGACGTGATGGTTTTTGTTTTACCTTATTATATTCTATTTTGTTATGTTTTGTTGTTATCTCTTAGAAGCCTGTTCTTTTCTAATGAGACAGAAAGGGGGTGGATCCAGGTAGGAAGGGATGTGGGAAGGACTTGTGAGGAGTAGAGGGAGGGGAAACTGTAATTGGGATATACTGTATAAGGAAAAAAATATTTTCAATAACAGGAAAAAATGCTGTCTCTCCTCACTTGGATAACATATGTATTACTTCTAAGTATCAGTCAACTTTTATTGTTTTCATAGGCAACCCTAGACTCCTTTCAAAGAGTTTATATAATCAATTTAAATATACTAAGTACAATATTAAATCAGTCCCCAGTTTACTTATATTTGGATTTTTAAACACAAACACTCCTGTTTGTTTATACTTACTATTTTTAAAATTTATCTTTCTTTGATTAAATTGATCAAAACTATTACTTTAATTCATTGTTCATCATCACAAAAGTGATAGGTATGCCTTATGTGCCTTTACTTAGATCACTGATTAGATGTCTGGATATAATGCATAGTGCCTTGAGCAGTTTTTCTACTATTATGTAACCTTTGTCTTAAACTTCACTTAGACAAAATGTCGCAGGTAATTAAAGCTCAGCTTGTTCACACAGCTTTATACGATTACAGAAACTGCCCATGTCCATTGAAACCCTCCTGAAAAGAACTTAACAGTGTTCTCTGATTATCCCTCGATACAAAGGCATCCCTTCAGTCTGGCATGGCTGGAGCCAGGGCTCTCCTTTCATTCCGCTTAAAACCATCTCTGGCAGTATCCAACATCCAGATACACCTTAGCTGTGTCTTAAAATGTAAGACCATCTTTGCAAAAAGTGAATTTTAGCTGGACATAGTGTCTCGTGCCTACAATTTCAGAACTTGGAAGGTTGAGACAGAAGGACTGTTGTGAGTTCAAAGCCAGCGCAGGCTATATAGTACATTTCAGGCCAAAGTGGGCTAGAGATTCTGTCTCAAAAACAAAAACAAACAAAAAAACCAAACCAAAAGAAAAAATCCTTTTTTAAAAGCCACCTTTAATAATACTATAGTAACTACACTGAAAGACTACAATTTGAAAAATTAAACAGAATTTTTACATAGGTACTAACACTTATCACCAATTGAGATAGAGTAATCATAAATATCTCCAGCTTAAACAAATGGACAAATCCCATGAATCATCCTCCATTTCTCAATTTACCGGACAAACTTACTTTAAATGATCATTTAGAATCACCTAGGACACAGAAGACAGCCCTGCTGCTCACCAACCAGAGGAAGATATATTAATGAAATGCACTCACTGTTACACTGTTAACATTCTGAAATTTAACATAACGAAGAGGAACAATGCCATCTTCTTTAATGTCATCTTCTGTCAGTTCCAGAGCTTGAGTTGGCTCACTCCTTTCTGCCTCCTCAAAATCCATAGATCGGGGTAGATTGATGAAAATTTTTACATATTTAGGACCTTGACCTATAAAATGGTGTAAAGAAAGAATTGAAGTGCTAACACTACAAACACACCACAGTTTCCTATATCACCAATGCATCTTATACAGAACCTGTGTAGGGCCACATATATACTGACACACAACTTCAAAACCCTCTACTAAAAGTTCTAAAAATCTGAATATTGACAGCCAATCTTCTTCCTCTAATACTCATTTGCTGGTATCTTCTTAGCCCAGTTTCACTCTACATTAGGAATATCTGCTAAATACTAGGAATAAACACACACACACACACACACACACACACACACACACAAGAGTATACACATACATACATAAACAAGTTTCTGCCCTCAGTGCCAAAAGCCATACTATGAGCTGGATGCGGTGGTGCATGCCTTTAATCCCTACACTTGGGAGGCATAGGCAGGCAGATATACATAGCAAGCTCCAGGTCAGCTAGGGCTACATGGTGAGATTCTGTCTTAAAACAAGAAGAAAAGTTCTACTATAATAAATACAACATTATCACTGAGGAGCTATATGGAAGATGGCAATGGATTTTGATAGTATATGCAAGTGAAAACCTTTCATAAAATAAACAATATACTAAGTTTTATGGTTGCCAACAACTGGCAAATTTTGTTACCCACGAGGAAAACATTAGCATTAACACTTATCCAAAAAGAAATTAATCATAAATTAGCATATCTTACTTTTCTTAGATATTAGATAAGGAATAGGCGCCCATTTTACACCACTTAACTCCTTCACTGCCAGTAAATGATTTAAAACTCAGTTATGTGGCTGATTTAATCATACTAATTTCCATAGAATTTATCTACCAAGTACTTCATAAAATTTTATTACTGAAAACTTATTAACATAACAAAGTACATAAAAACAAACAAGTAGGCATTATTAAACAAAGCCTTGGCCAGGCATGGAGGCATACACCTTTAATCCTAGCACTCAGGAGGCCTGGCCAATCATTATTTTTGATTCTAAAAATTACTGTTAAATATCTAGAAATGAGAGAAAGAATCAGTACTCTGTAAATTAAGGGGAAAAAACATTTTTACTTTAATTCTTAATAATTCCACATTACTTGGCCATTTATAATCTTCAATGAACACATGGAAGAGCGACCTCTATTTTAAAAAAGTTTTAAATGTAAGCTAACAGGCTTAACAAAGTAGAAAGTCTGTTTTTAATTAACTCACCATTATCTGGTCCTTGAAATTTCATGGAATACAGCTTAACAGGTTGATTGAATGCCACAGTAATAAGTAGCTGTGAGGGAAACAGTTTCAGCACAAAATGACTTCTCAACACCATGAATACAAAAAAAAAAAAAAAAAACCAAAAACAGGCTAAGGGGAGCTAAAATGAAGGTAGCACAAATCTAGTTCATCTAACAAAACCATTGCAATAAAGAGATTCTGTATGCTGAAATTAACTTCATTAGTTTGACAGTTAAGAACAACCACTATCAATTACTTATGTAAAGAATGGCAGGAAAAAAAATAATTTAGGTTAAGGAACTTAAGATCTAGATCTGGGGCTGGAGAGACAGCTCAGTGGTTAAGAGCACTGACTGCTTCTCCAGAGGACCAACATTCAATTCTCACACCCACATGGTT
This sequence comes from Dicrostonyx torquatus, assembly GCA_028555095.1. Taxonomy (NCBI): domain Eukaryota; kingdom Metazoa; phylum Chordata; class Mammalia; order Rodentia; family Cricetidae; genus Dicrostonyx; species Dicrostonyx torquatus. The sequence goes on along the minus strand of JAQHUG010000091.1, from coordinate 3,725,899 downwards.
GCTCACAGGCATCTGTAACTCCAGGGATCCAACACCCTCTTCTCGCACATCCAAGGGCACCAGGCATAATGTGATGCAAAGACATAAATGCAGATAAGACACCCATTTGCATAAAAAAACCTATGATCTTGTGACCTACAAACTGGCAAGTAATGTACATTCCCACAAATGAAACAAAATTCTCAAATAAAATAAATGTAGTTCTTTAATTTTAATATGTAACACATTTTTTTCTAGTGTGTCAAATACTTAGTCACATCACGTGACTACTGAAAGGTAATGCAGTCATGCAGAAAGATGAACCCTCACATGAACTGAGATCTAAAATTCACAAAGCAGGATTCTTAGGACCAGGAATGAGGCTCAGTATGCACAATGCTCTGAAGTGGTGGAGGGAAGAAAGGCCTCCACAAACTTCATCCTAAATTTCTCTAGAAGGCCACATAAGGAACTAAGACACCAATGCTGTCTAGATTCTCTCAGAAGCTCTAAGTTATCCATAAAGTTTCTTTCCATCCAAAACTGTTTACTGCTAAACTACTACCCTGTAAGTAAGACTTTCCTTAAAATAAGATTTCAGCAAAGCTGTAGACAATGCTACAGTCTACACTGTCATGTTTTTAGGCCACTATACACAGGAATATGGTATGAATTTTAGTTCTGAAGCTCTAATAAAGTAACCCTGGATAGAAGAAAAGGTTTAGACTTATTTTAAAACTATACTAAGGTCTAACAAAACAGCTAGACTACTTCCTCTGGTTACACAACTTACTTTTTATACTTGACTTATTAATAATGTGTCCGAACAGCAAGCATGACATGTGCAAGGAGCTGAAATGCTGGGAAAAGCAGGTGAGAGGGAAAGCTAGAAACAGCAGGTCAGCGAGACATCGGAAAGATGCCAGCAAAGAGTCATTAACTCTTACAAGAAGATGCAACAAACATGCAGACTTAGGACTTTATAAACTTTGGTGCCTGAGTAGAAGAGAAAAATTTCCCACAGTGGAATAGGGAGTAAATTAAGGAAAACAACACCCAGAAGATAAAGATAACGTGGTAGGTGGTTACCCTTCTTTCTCTGTGGCAAAAGCAATACAGGGGAAAGAAGAAAACAGTGTTTTTATCTGGGACTAAGCAGACAGTCTTCTACGGGAAGGCTTATCTAGCCAATTGCTACTGCTCACACATAAACTATCTGGATAGGAAAAACACAAAAAGCAGTTCTTAAAAAATGACCAAGTAATGGTGATAATCTAAGCAGCACTGGGGCTGACTATGAACGCTGCAATGTTCTTTAGAGCACATGGCACCTCACACAGAACTCAGAAAGGAGAAGGATCTGGACAGTGATGGGATAGGAGTCGGAGGGATGTAGTCATAAGGAGAACACTACAGAGAAATAAGAGCACGGAGAATGACAGTGCCTACTAGTCTTAAAATAGGCGCCGAATTACCTGCTCATCACAGTCAGATTCCAAGAAGGACATGTCTTTTCGTAAACAGTTGTCAAAGCCGTGCTCATCACTTTCATTAAGACATTCACAACCAGCTTTGTTAATAAAAGGCATTAAATCCATCTGAAACAAAAGAAATAAAAAACTTAAGCACTTAGCTTTAGCATAAAAATTATAAAGACTCAGATCTATGATTCTTTCTAGATTCAGCAACTTTGAAGAAAATGTTTGCTTTAAAACAGTTACTGAAGTTTTATAATGGTGTTTTCCTTTGAATTTCTGACTGAAATTTATCACTAATTATTAAACCAAAATCTACCCTATGTGGCAAAGTATTAGAAATCCAACTTTTAGGTCTCAGTGTTCCCCAGGATACTTACTACAAGGAGCTTATGATTGTAAGTATGTATTTTGTGTATCCCAGAAACCTCTCAAGGGGACCCAGGACACTTGTAACCCAGCACTTGGGAAGCATCTGTAAGAAGCACAAGGCTGAAGCTCCACCTTGCATACACAGTGAGTCTGAGACCAACCTAAACATACATGAGACCCCCATCTCAAACCAAACCAAACCACACACAGCAAAAGTAAACATATACCAAAAAAAAACCCCACCAAACCAAAAGAAACTAACACCACCAACAAATGCGATCATCAAAAGATGATCTCTGTCTCCAGGACTTCATGAGAGGGCAAATCCAGACCGACAAGGACAATCCCATTTGCCCTAAACAGTACTCTGTACTTTCACTTCTTGACTCTACTGAGCCCCTATGGGCCCCGCCGCCTTTCATGACATCCAGATAAGAGCAGGGTGCTTAAAGTATTTGCCTATGCTTTCCTTATTTTTAACTGTGTTTAAGATGTTTTACAGAGTATATGGCTTCCTGAGAGATACTTAAAAGTCTGACCCAGGGATGATCCCAAGGTGGGCAGACCCACACAACCTCAGTTCAGGTCCCGGTACTACAAGGACTAAAATCAAAGGTGATGATCTTGAAATTACCACATTAGTAGACTCTTACTAGCTTAGATAACACCCCTTAAGCAGATCATAGAGCACAAGATCGTAAGTAATGTTTTAGGAATTTGGAGGTTGCTTTTCTTTAGGTCAAAGCAATTAAAAGCACTAACACTGCAGTTGAGTCTGGACAAGTATGCCCAGGGAACATTTCTGCCTAATCATTTCTGAACACAAGCACTATGAACCCACACAGTGTAACTACACTGCACCTTACTCCACCTCCTCTTTCCTCTGACCTATTTCTCAAGTGTTAGAATTACTTTATCCCAAAAGCATCCTTAGGGACCAAATTAGAAACCTGTCTTCTAGTCTTCATGCTTGGCTGACTTGTAAATAAACTTTATCTTTCTCAAAACTTGCTTCAGCACACCAGAAAAATGGGTATCAATGACCCAGTTCAGTAATTAGCAATCCCAATTCAAAAAATTGTTTACACTTTCTAATTGGGTGCTACTTTTAATAAATACTAGTGGTATGGGCTAACAGAAAATAAAGATACACACACACAACATGCACACAAAGACAAGCTGTCATGTCTACCGGACTAGTTTTTCAGTTGAATTTAAAGGGTTTACAGACAGAAATACACTGGTTTGCTTTACTGTACCAAACATAAACTTTTTATGTAGTAACTTCAACTTGAGAAAAAAAGTGTAGACCATAAAATACTATTTCTAAACTCTACTTGCTCCCAGAATAATCTCAAACCACGCAAAACCGCATTAGAACTATTTATACTATGTAGATTAGAAATATTATCCTTTGAGTTCTTCAGCCTCCATATCAACTTAAAAAAAGAGTAACCTATTTTTAAAATACATTTAATACTAAAGTTACATTTGATTCTAAACCAAAGAAAAGTAGACTAAAGGAAGTTAAGTATAAGGGATTCAGTACACTAACGCCATTTTACATAACTATAAAAATGAGAAGTGTTTTCAATGCCATGTTCTCCACTCATGGAAGGGAGGCAAGCACTAGAATATGGCTACTTAATTGTTTAGAAATCAATTTCGGGTAACAAAGAATTTAGCAAAAGAAATTTAGGGGAATGTGATGGTTATAACAGACAGACAAAACTCAATAGCCCACTTTAGTTTGAAAAATCCTCATGTGAAAGTATTTTGAATTAATAAGAAAACAGTAAATTTCAATTCAACCAAATAACACCAAATTTAAGATACTCATTTTGCTCTTCTGCTGACATACATAGCCCTTCGGAATGTCTGTGTCCTCATTGCTTCCAGGATCATTTTCTAGATGTTGCTTGATTTTCTCTTCTAGTCCCACAGCATCTGCTCCTTGATACTGATCGATTCTCACTTTGTTTCGAAAAAACAAAAATGTAGGTGTTGCTGAGATATTGTTCGTGGCAGCTGTTCCCTAGAATAGGAAAATTAAAACAAATCTTAGACCATTTTGATTTTTCATTCTACAACTTTAAGCAAATTAAAATAGCACAAGTCCTAACCAGAAACGTAAAACAATGTGCTCTTAATTATTATTTAAGAAAGAACAGACTGGGCTGCAGAGAAGGTGGTTCTTCCAAAGGACAGAAGGTCAATTTCTGGCATCTATATGGCAGCTCACAACCACCTATTGGACTCCAGTTCCAGGAGATTCAATTTCCTCTTCTGGACTCTGTAGGATGCAGGCACACATGTGGTACTCAGTCAGGCATGACAAATGAAAAAAAAAATTGTAAAGGGACACAGCTACACTACCCATGCACCCACAATAGAAAACAGCCGCCTCTGTCTCTTCAGACATTAGTTCTTCTGTCATATACTTTACCCAACAGCTACCTTCTAATATTAGCAGAAATTGTGCTTTATGGTAGGCAGCTTTCTTACAATTTCACAGTATGAATTTTTCAAAAGAAATAACCAAAGGCTGGGGATGGTAGTGCCATAATCCCAGCACTTGGGAGAGACAGAGGCAGGCAGATCTCTTGAATTTGAGTCCTCTAGTCCTACACAGAGAGTTCAGGTCAGAGAGGGCTAAATAAGACTGTCTCAAAAGAAAACAAACAAAAATAAGGAAGGTAATGATGAGTCAAAACAAACCACAGCTGCTAAGAAAAAGTATCCACCTGACAAAGAAGAGCCAGTCTATACCACCTGTCAAAGAAAGGGACGGAGCAATGTCTTCTGTCTTGGAAAAGGGGCGCACTCATTCATTTTCTACTCTTACAGAACTGATTTTGGGTCATCATAAAAATAACAGCTATCCTTTTAAGTTTTGCTCTAGTTCTACCTTTTTTTTTTTTTTTTTTTTTGGTTTTTCGAGACAGGGTTTCTCTGTGGCTTTGGAGCCTGTCCTGGAACTAGCTCTTATAGACCAGGCTGGTCTCGAACTCACAAAGATCCACCTGCCTCTGCCTCCCGAGTGCTGGGATTAAAGGTGTGTGCGACCACCACCCGGCTCTAGTTCTACCATTTAATACTGAATGGAAATTAATAATAACCAGAGCACCCTATTTAAACTTTTCATGATAAGGATTTAAAAACCAGCAAAGCAAATCTGTCCTCTCACATATGCAAACTGTATAAAGAAGTCAGAATATATATCATTCAAAGAAAAACGCATAAAGGTAAACAAGGTATATCTTCTCTAAATGTCACAGGTGACCTACTAGAACAGTTCTACCTTAAAAAAAAATAAGAAAGAGAGACAGAAATATGAGCCATACATGTGATCGTAAATTTCCTGGTATGTATAATAATAAAAAAAAACTAAAGTAAATAAAGTCAATATATTTTAGTGAAGTCAATATGTACATTTTCAACATATTAAATATAAAGATAATGAAACAATTTTCTTTCATAAACTAATATACCTAAAATAAGGACAGTGATACTACCTATTAACATTTAATGTAGGAAAACAAAACTAAAGTGTGCAATGTCAGACTTACACAAGTGTTCCCTACCATTAGAAAAATTTAAGACAATTCAGATTGCGCAAAAATATTTGCAGAACATACTAAACAAAGTACTTTTACCTCTAACACACAGCAAACACTTACCAAAAAAAGTAAGACATCCAAAAGAAAAACTCTTGGAATAGGTAACTTGAGAAATGAGGTTCTTAAGATGAAAATTAGTTAATAGGGAAATCAAGGAACTGCAAATTGAAGCTACTTTTACTGCAACAGGTAAAGCAAAAACAGTATTTAGGATGAGGAGGAACTGAGCTTTCTATCATATACTATTCTCAACAATTCACAGAGTATAACCACTTTGGGGAGAGAGTAGGGACATACTTTGAAGATAAGATTATAAGTGATAAAATTACTTATAAGTGATGAAACTACTATCAAAAATTCTTCACTATAACTTTATGATCAATAAGCCAATGCCTCAGCAGAAGATATAAAACTGCCAGGTAATCTACTACTTTAACAACATTGCATTAATTTCACCTCATATTTAAAAAAAAAAAAAACTTGAAATAATACACTTTCATAACCAATGTAGTCAAAATGGCATTCATAATAATTCTAACATCCCCCTGTGTTCTCAGGAATAAGTACCACGTGAATAAAGACACAACAGGTAATATTAATGTTGGATTTCAATCTATTTCATGAAAAATAGAGTGAAAAAAGTCTCTTCTGCCTTACCTGGCACTGATGTACATCTACTTCCAAGAAAACTGCCTGTGGATACTTATTACTCATAGAACTGAAGGCAGGAGCAATCCTCAAACACGGTCCACACCTGTGAGAAAGACAGAGCTATATTCAGAAAAATCATATAAACACTGTACTAACTTATGCTATAAAAGCATTTATCAGGTTAAATAAAATAAGGCAAACTGATATTCTTGGCTTTAGGCACTCTAATATATCCATCTGGGTCATTTATAATACTGTATAAACGCCAATATCGCTTTAATGAGTACAGAAACAATATTAGGTCTCAGGCTTAAGACTGTAAAATCTTTCTGTTTTGTTCTCATTGAAAGAATATAGCTGGGTAGTGGTGCACAGCTTTAACCCCAGCACTCGGGAGGCAGAGGCAGGTGGATCTCTGTGAGTTCCAGGCCAGCCTGGTCTACAGAGCTAGTTCCAGGACAGCTAGGGCTGTTAGACACAGAAACCCTGTCTCGAAAAACCAAAACCACAACAAACAAAAGAATACAAAGGAAAATAAATAGACATTTCTATAAACTGAAAGAAAAACAGTCAGTGTTGTCAAGAAATCAATCCTCCTTGACTAGGATTAATATACAACCCCAAATTTTTTTAAATGAAACTAACAAATTTATAGTCTAACATTTATGGGGAACACCAAGGACCACCTAAGCTGAGGTTAAAAGCTTTTTAAAAATTAAGAAAGACCTATCATAAAGCTTTACTAGTTAACGCACAATGACTTAGGTTGAACATGGTATTTGAAATCTTTTAGAATTCAAAATTACCTAAACCCCAAAACAAAAAGTGTGGATAACAGAGCATTCTAAAATTTCAAATGTTCAGATTTGAGACATTTTCCTGGTAAAGTCTATGTATGTTAACTATTCCAAACCTCAACAAACTCTGAAAGGTGAAACACTCTGAACTCACACATTTCAGGTAACAAATAAATAGCTCATAATCTAACACAATCAATCACCTTCTGAGAACTAAAAAACAAAGCTCAGTGTACTAGTGCATGCCATTAACCCAGCACTTGGGAGGCAGAGGAGGTGAATTCAAGACCAGATTGTCTACACAAAACTCAGGCATCATTAACATATGAGGCAATTTTAAGCAGTCTACTATACATATGAAACTACTAAAAAAAAATTTGAAACACTACGTAAAATAATCTCAAATTTCATAAAAAACATGAAATATGTATATAATCAAAGAGCGAGCAAAAGAAAAAGAATAAAGGCAAATGGGGCAATGAAGAATATAGCAAACAGCCTCAACTCTAATTATACCAATAACATTATAAGTAAATAACTTAAAAAAAAACTGGCTGAACATGTTTTTCTTGGAATCACCGATATTGAAGATGGCTAGTAGCTTGTTATGGGTTTGAGTCTCATTTGGCTATAAAACAAATCTTGTTGAAAAATATATGGAAACAGTGAATGGAAGCAGCCTCTTCCCTGGTCTCTGGTCTGGTTTGTAGAGATTCTGTTAGTTGGATGCTATAAAGGAGAATGGCTTTTTGGATTATGCCAGCATAGCTAGCACTGTTAACCAACTGTAGCAGGCTCTGCAAATAAAAGTGATCTTGACCCCCCCCAAAAAAAAACCAGGCTGGAGAGATTAAGGTAGAGTGGTTAAGAGAGCACTGGCTGCTCTTCCAGAGGTCCTGAATTCAATTCCCAGCACCCACATGATGGCTTACAACCATATGTAATGCAGGCCAGGTAGTGTTGACGCAGGTCTTTAATCCCAGTACTCAGAAGGCAGAGGCAGGTGGATCTCTGTGAGTTCAAGGCCAGCCTGGTCTAGTAGAACTAGTTCCAGGACAGGTTCCAAAGCTACAGAGAAACCTTGTCTCGAAAAACCACAAAAACAAAAAACAAACAAACAAAAAAAACCACCACCATATGTAGTGCAATCTGATACCTTCTAGTATGCATTAGGACAGAGCACTCATGTACATAAAATACATAAATAAGTTTTTTAAAAAAGAAAATAAAAAACAAATTATGACTAAGTGTTGTGCACACTTTCCATTCCAGTACTGGGGAGGCAGAGGGAGGCTGATCTCTGCAAACTGGAAGGCAGCCTGGTCTACAAAGTAAGTTCTAGGGTATCCACAGCTACATAACAGAGAGACCCATCTCAAAAAAACATACAAACAGGACTGAAGGTCAAAAGTTAAGTAAGCTGTCCAAAATCCAACATTCTAGTTAGCAAAAGGGCCGGCCACAGGTAGGGCAATTTATAAATCCAATCCAATCCAATCCCAGTTCTTTTAAAATAGTTATTGAATATTTATTAATAAATAAAAATTTCCTTGCAGCTCTAATATTAAATGATATTCACAAACCTGTTAACTTCTTCCCTACCTTCTACAATAGCCACTGCTCTTATCTTCAGTAAAGCCTGTGTAAACATATATACAAACATGGATAAAGAAAATGAATGCACCCTGTAAAATCTCATTTCAGAAGGCTTGTTTTTCCAGAGAGGATAACTTTCAAACAGGCCATTTCTGAATGTATAGTTGTTACTAAAACAACTATGTCCATAACTGGTTCTGTAAATCACATAAAATATTTATTTTAATAAACTTTATTAATAGATAATATACTTTGGCCCCTTGCTACATTTCACAATTCACAAAAACGTTAAATCCAGTCACCTCATTTAACATTTTACAACTGCCAAGAACAGGGCTGGGAAAGAAAGCTCAGTAGCAGATCATTTGCCCAGCATGTGTGAGGCCCTGGGGTCAATCCCCAGCCAAAAAATAAAAACTCCAAAGAATAACGTCTTAGACTCTAACTCTTTAACCATTTTCAAAAGTCCACAACAGATCTCCAGCGTTTAGTTGCTGTTCTTTATAAAGCAATGGCCCTACTACATGCTCTTCAAGAAACCATATACTCTTGAAAAGAGTAAGACTACAAAATACAATTCAATTTTCATATAGTTTAAGTTAAGGCAAAACTAACAGCGTTAGAATCCAAAAGTGATGGGAAGGAGCCCAAGGATGCAAGAACCTGGGACTGTTAATGATGATGTACTTCTTATACTTAGTGTTGGTTATAAAGATGAGGTCACTTGAAAAATTTATCCAAGTACATATTTTAGTAATTAGTGTACTTTTGAATGTTATTCATTACAGTCACCCCCCCAAAAAAACAAACAAACATACAAACACCACTAGCATCCTTCCTGAATGGTAACTATGATACCTAACCAGTTACAAAATAAGGCCCACTTTAAGAAAACAAAATACAGGGTAAACTGTCTATAACAGGAAGATCTGACTTACTGGGGGGGGTGATATACTCACAATTTCGAGATAAAAATTATTCCTATTATACCAACGGGGGAGAAACCATACATTCTTTTAGCTTAGTAACCAAAACAATAGAACAGCACTGTTGATAATTACTCTGGCCATATTTAAGAAGCAACTATTTAGAGACAGTATTTTGAAAATCTTACCAGAATAGGTATTTTTTAAAACACCTTTTTAAAGATTTATTTTGCGTGTTTTGCCTGCATGTATGTATATATAGCACATTGATGTCTGATGGAGTTGGAGGCCAAAAGAGGGCTTCATATCCTCTGGAGCTGGGAATTGAACCAAGGTCCTCTGAAAGAACAGACCATGCTCTTAACTGCTGAGCCATTTTTCCAGTCCCCAGAATAGATATTAACATATAGAAATAATTCTCTTAACAGTACAAATAGGTCAATTTAGTCTCATCTTGTCAGGAAAACATAAGAGAGTAAACTGGATTGTTGTTGGGTTTTAATGTTAAGATTATAATGCAGACAGAACTGTAGTTAATTTGTTCAGAGCAATCTGTATTAAAAAATTAATTAAAGCAGAGATTGAAAAAGATGTAATATGCCAATGTCCACAGTAGTTTTCATTATTTTTAATAAGCAAGCACAAGTCAAGTATCCATCCACAGACAAATGGATAAAACGGTACATACACACAATGGGATATATTTGCAATACTGATGCATGCTATGCTACAGATGCACCTTGAACACATGCTAAGTGAAATGACTAAGAAGCATACATTGTTAGGGTTGCACTCACATAAGATGGCTAAATCGGCCAATTCCCAGAGACAGAAAGTGCAGTGAAGGCTACCAGGGAAGTAGGTGGGTCTGGGGAAGGTGGTCACACAGGTTTGCTCTTCTGGAGAAGTGAGGATGGGGAGTTACTACTTAACATCTACTTGGGATGATAAAAGCCATTTTAGGAAATAATGGTGATGATGACGTACTGCTGTGAACGTACATCATACCACTCGTTACACTCCTTCAAACTGCTGAAGTGGCTGCATATGGAAGTGAACACCGTAATTCCAGCATTCAGAGGCTACAGCAGGAGGATCACAAGAGGCTAGTCTGAGCCTCAAAAAGAAAATCAATGTTATGCCCTATACATTTTACTATAAAAAGAAAACATGGGGCTTGGGGTGTAACTCAGTGGTAGAGTGCCTGCCTAGTAGGTGCAAAGGCCCTGCACAAATACTGAAGAGTTCTTGAAGATTTCTTCAACAAAGCGATCTATACACTGCCTGAGGAAGATGAATTTAGACCAATGGTTGATAAGCCATGTGCAATTTAGCTTAAAGTACATCAACGAAGTGAAAAATCAGATATTAAAAAAATTATGCCCATAACCTAAAATGAGGTAACATTAGCTTTCCCTGAGCAGTTCTGACAGACTTTACTGGACACGGTGATTTGCAAGTCAAGTACAAATAAAGCCAGTTACGCTGCCAATGAGCTCAGGGTGGAATGAATGCTAGGACTGCCCATGTTTAAAAAATGTGAAGGATATTTGATATTTTAAAAGTAAGAAAGAATGTTAAGGGTAAATACAACCTTACCAGATTCATAAATGTTTCTTAAATACTCCTTTAAACTAAAAATGCGATCTAAATGTAAGCACTTACTTGCCTTCGGTTTTCACAAAACTGTTATTTTCATTGCACGCAGTCACTTTAACAGTAAGTATAATCTAGCTCTTTACCACTCAATCCCCACACGAGTGTTAACCACACTGCAGACCCGCTGACAGGAGTTTCAGCGGCAGCCCTGTCCCCCACCTTCCTCACTTTAGCTGCTCATTACTCTGCCCCTGGTGCAGTGAGGGGGACAAATCACTGAATGACAAAAGCTCCAACTGATCAAGATTAGAAAGACGAACTAAAACTGAGAGGCCTTGAAGCCATCGTCCTCTCCTCTGCTGTAGTCTAGCCGACAAAGGTGCAGGTCCCCTCCTAGTACAGAAGCTGCAAAGCACAACATCACCAAAGCTCAGACGTTTCTAGAATTCCGACATTCTTTTGAGACTTGTCTTAATATATATGCCATGGCCCAAGCTCTTCCATTTAGTAAATGTAAAAGTATCATGTCATGTGGGTACTTTATTTCCCTCTTATTAATTTACTGCCCCTTTCCAGTTCTGTGGAAGACCGGCCCAAAACACAGCCCCTCTAAGCTGTTTTCACGTCTATCTGTACCCCAATCGCCAGAAGCTATCCACCTTTGTACACTCAACATTCACTGAACCTCGTCCTAGAAACTACAAATGTTTCTTCTGGGATTAAAAACAAACAGCACAAATAACAACACGCGCAAGAAAACCTAAACCTGTTACATAAACAGTTCTACTGGGACTAGATTACTCCAAGTTGGTATAGGTGTAAAAAATGCCAGGTGGTCAAACGAAGATCTCTAAACCTCCTAACTACCCACCGCTACCTACAAGAGCTCTGTAAATACACGCTGAGTTTTGGCTCTTAAGGCCTACTTCCTATGTACATATAAGAACATCATTATACACCTGATAAGTGATCCACCAGTTTTGTGTCCTTTACACTGTGACTTTATCCAAAGACAATTAGCATCTTTTCAGATCTCTATCATCTAAAATCATTAAATTAAAAAGGTAATTTGGGTGGGGAGGTGGTGGTGCACGCTTTTAATCCCAGCACTTGGGGAGGCGGAGGCAGGTGGATCTCTGTGAGTTCGAGGCCAGCCTGGCCTACAAGAGCTAGTTCCAGGACAGGCTCCAAAGCTGCAGAGAAACCCTGTCTCGAAAAACCAAAGGGAAAAAAAAAAGGTAATCCGGTCACCACAGAGGTCTGTCCAACCGGGAACATGTACATACTGTATTTTTTGTCTGTAATCTGCATATACACAGGAGCCTAAGACAATGTTACAAACATTGTACAAACATGTTAGGCACATGAAAAAACATTATGTCCATTAACTTAATTCAAAAGGCACCAACTACGCCTTAAGACTACGTTATTCGGACTAGATGGGCAGCCACAGCTGCATTTTCCTAAGGCTTTGCCGAAACGCGGGCCAAGAGAAAGCAAAGCGTTTGGAAAATTAAGCTTTGAGAAATACGAAAATGCAAGCGATCGCCGGCTCTCCCGAAAGACAGGAACCGGCTCAGGCAGCAGAGGCTGGGACTTCTACAAGCTGGAAGAAGTCGCGGGCCGCCCCCAAGAGCAGAGCACATCTGCGAATTTCAAGTCGGCGGGTTGGCATGTCCTGAGCGGGCGAGACCCTGCAGAATGGTCCCTGTGCCCGCCTGGACGTCCCGGATGCACATCTGAGACCCGCTCCCTAGAGCCGAGGCCTAATCCCGGCAGCGGCCTGGGCTGTGGTCACCGCCGGACATTCCAGAGCAGAAGACGACAGGACTGGGACCCGGAAAACAGGGCCGGGGGCGGGGGGATGGGAGAGAGGGACCCACAGAGGAATGCCAACAGGGCCCACACGCGGCCTCACCCTCTCATGGTGAACTTGACCACAGCAAGTCTGGAGCCCGCCCCACTCAGCTCCGGCTGGAAATCTGGATCGCTGCCGACCGGCTTCACTCCCACCATCCTCACAGAGAGCCCGGCAGGGCGGCCGCGACGCTTCCGGCTTCAAAACTTAAGAAGAAAGGCCGAGAGAGGCCCGGGAGGGGCTGCGGGAGGCCGGGGCCTGGACGGGAGCGGCGACCACGACGTGTCGTCCCCGGAGCTCGGAGTGCCGAGTCACGCCAGGGAGCAGACGAGCCGAGGGGGAGGAGACGGGCTGGGAGGGGAGCGACAGAGACAAGGCGCGCAGCACCCAGCAGCCACCGCGCGGAGGGAGCCTCGGCGCTGGTGCGTTTGACGTCATTTCCGCGCCTTCCGTTTGCTCACCTGAGCCTTGCGCCACCGGAATGACGCGGGCGCCTTCACAGACACAGGCTGTGAGTTGGCGGTGCCGCTGGCGTTTTGAAACTGATTCCCTAGCTTTGCTGACCTGATGTTTTGTTTTGTAGCATTATTGTTGTTGTTATTTATTTTACTGAGAATTGACTTGCGGGAGACTGGGCGGGCGAAGGGACTCCCTCCCCCTTTACATTGTGTACCCATGGTTACTGCCTAAGGCCATAAGGCAACCTTTTGCAAGAACTTTGACTGTGATCCTGTCCTGTGTTCTGGACAAGTCCCCAGGCACAAAATTGATGTTAGAAACGTTTCTTTACGGATTTCATTACCTAGGGGTGCTCTCTGAGCAGTCATTCAGAAAGTATTATGTATCCAAATATGACCAAAAAGAGACACTGGCATTTCTTCAGGAAGCTGGAGTCTAGTGACACACAACATAAACAAATTTAAATAGAAAAGTTGGAAACAAGATGAACTTGTGACAGAAAGTAAAGGATGAGTTGTCGCTTCAGAATTCAATGTTGTAGAGCCAGTGGGTTTTTAAAAGGGGGGGGGTATGAAGTGGAGAGGCGAAGTGGGAGGAGGATGCCAGAGGGTTTGGAGTGGGAGGGACGGTCAAGCCCAATATACAATACCTAGTAAATACCGTTTGTGAACAGTCAGCGGGAGCTGTGTTAACAAAATACCACAGAACAAGTGACTTACACAACATAAAATTCTCATGGGTCTAGAAACTGGAAGTCCAGAAGAAAGGGAAATGGTAGAAATCAATGAGACAGAAAGGGTGACTGCAAGAATTAACTTCCTGGGGTCCTGTTTATTCTTATGTGACTCCTTTGCATTATAGATTCACATATGCACAATAAGGCTGATCTGTTCTTTTTCTTATGAAGATTCCAGTTTTATTAAGTTGAGACAGGTTGGCTAATTAGGAAAGAGGAGGGGTATGAGAAAAAAACCCTCCCTCCTTTTGTCCCGAGTCTGTCACTGGCTAACACCCAGCTGGTTTTTGACATAAGTAACTAAGCCACAGATCAAATAATGACCACCCCTTTCTGAGAAACTTCACAAACCAGATTGTTAAAAACGTGTAATGACACCACCAACAAACACACGGAGAAAACTTTATGGGCACAATGCCATTTTACAATAGCATTTTAGACAACAAAATATCTTTATGTAAACATAACCAAGAAGGTGAAAGACCTCTACAATAAAAAGTAAAAATATCTGAGAAAAGATATTGAAAAATATACTAAAATATGGGAAGGTATCCTGGGTTCATGGATCATAGGAATTAATATTAGAAATGACCACCCTACAGTTTACAGGCCCAATGCAATCTGAATCAAAATATCCACAACATTCTGAAAATCAAAAAAAATTGTAAAATTCATATAAAGTCAAAAAACACCCCACATAGAGCAAATTGAGCAAAAAGAAGAATACTGGAGGATTTCCAGATGTCAAGATATGTAATCATAAAAACAATATGATATTGGCACAAAAATAGAAATGTAGACCAATGAAACAAAGTACAAGACTCAATCATAGGCACTCATAACTACAGTCATTGTAGGCAAAAGGTACACACTGAAGATAAGACAGCATCTTTACAAATGCTGGTAGGAAAAGGGAATGTTCACCTGGAGAAGAATGAAAGTAGACCCATGCACACGTGACTGTCCTGCATAAATATTATCCCAAATTAGTCAAAGACTTTCAATTCAAACACTAACACTGCTAGAAGAAAACAGACAGGTCCGACCTGAGATACAGATGTAAGAAAGGACCTTCTGGGTCAGGTACCATTTGCTAAGGAATTAAGGCCACCAATCAAAAACTGGGGACTCAACACTAAAAAGCTTCTGTACACCAAAGGAAACAAACAATCGAATGATGAAATCTACGGAATTTGCCAATTTATACATCAATCAGAATATCAATATCCAGATACACAAAGCTCAAAATACAACGCAAGGAAATCAATGACCCAATTATAAAATGGGCTAGAGAGAGATAAACGTGGAGTTCTTAATAGGAGAAACAGAGAGTACTCAATAGAAGAAATATAAATGGCTAAGAAATTGCCTCTAAAAGTGTACACCATCCTTAGCGATCAGAAAAATTCAAATTAAAACAATTTTGAGATTTCATCCCACCCCTGGCAGAATGTCAAAGAACAACATCACAACTGATAACAAATGGTAATGAGGTTGTGAAGGGAGAGGATCCCTCATTCATTGTGGGGAGAACCGCAAATTTGTGCAGCCACTCTGGAGATCAATATGAAGAATCCTCCAAAAACTAAAAGCAAATCAACAATATGATCGAGCCATACCACTTCTTGGCATACACTGGAAAGGCAGCAGCCTACTCCGTACACTTCCTCAGCAACACCCATAGGTGTTTTATTCAGAAAAGCAGGAACTGGAATTCCAGGCAATGGAAACAAGCTAAATTTCCTTCAACAACTGAATGGATGATGATACTGCGGTACATATACACAACAGAAGACTATTCCTTATAAAGTAAAAATGAAATCATGAAACTTGCAGATAAATGGATGGACCTAGAAAAAATTTCTACTGAGCGAAGTAACCCAGTCCCAGAAATCTAAAAGTCAAATGTTCATTCTCATCTTCAGTTTCTAGCTTAAAATGGAGAAGTCACCATCACAAGGAAAGTATAAAGGAAGGAACTTGGGAGGAGAATCACAGGATACAGATAACACGGTGTGGGAAGTGGAACAGCAAGGAGAGGAAGATGGAAGTCAGTACAGAAGAAGGGACAAATAACACCAAAATGGTTTACAAAGTATCAAGGAATAGTATTATTTTATATTTGCCTAAAATCATAACAATACATTTAGGTGTATGCGCGGCGTGCGCGCGCGCACACACACACACACACCACTTCTTAAAAGTTAAGCTATCAGTTCTGACCATGCTCCCTACAAGAACCATATACCAACAAAAATCCCAGTATCAGACAGCAGAAACCTTTGAAGGTATAGTCAGGGTAGTCCAGATGACTACCAAAGGAATATGAATTATCACTGTAGTCCTTGGTTCCCTCTCGGGAGTTAAGAGTGGGGCCCTATTGCTGAAGAAACCAAACATCAAGGACACATGACTTGGATGACTTTAAGCTGGATCTGACCTGAAAACCTTTTCCTGTGCCTAGCTTTCACGATTCTAGAAAATAGTACAAAAACTATTAAGGGAGGGAAGCAACTAACCAGTCCTTTGCCGGGCGGTGGTGGCACACACCTTTAATCCCAGCACTTGGGAGGCAGAGGCAGGTGGATCTCTGTGAGTTCGAGGCCAGCCTGGTCTACAAGAGCTAGTTCTAGGACAGCCAGGGCTACACAGAGAAACCCTGTCTCACAAAAATAAAAATAAAAATAAAAAAACAGTCCTACCCACCTTCCATAACTATTATATGTAACAATTATTATCATGGAAATATAAGCATAAGCTGTAAAAAAAAATGGCACTCAAATGTTGGTGGTAACCAACATTTATCTAACTGGATGCAAAACCCACTCTAAAGTAGAGAAATCATACTTGGTACTAGAAAGCCAGACAGTTTCCAAGGACCATTACCACTCCCACAGAGACTAAAAGTGTACTGCCGTGAGTCCCTTTGAAAGTTTTGAGACGGGTTTTCTCCACAACCCTGACTGTCCTGAAGCTCGCTCCTGTAGGCCAGGCTGACCTCAAACTCAGAGATCTACCTCACTTTGCCTCCTGAGTAATGGGATTAAAAGCAAGAGCCACCACTGCCTGGTCCATTTGGGTTTTTAAAAATTACATTTATTTATTAATTTTGTGTGTATATGCATGAATGCCCATGTTCCACAGCGTGTCTGTAAAGTCCAGAGGACATATAGTGGAAGTCAATTCTCTCCTTCCTCCATATGGACATGTTCCAGGGATTAAACTCAGATCAGCAAGTTTGGAGGCAAGCACCCCATCCATTTATCCATCTTTTCAGGCAGCGTCACTCATTTTTGATGTGGTATTTTTTTTTTAGTTTTTCAACTCTGCCTTACATTAAAAATTTTAAATGTTTAAGTACTATTTGGAGTCTGGAAGATTAGAAAGAATTTTTGCAGATAAAGATATATGAAAATTTCCAGGATAGAGGTAACAGCTGAAATTATGAATGTTGATGATCTAATCAATAACTAGAAAAGGTTATAATGGGAAGTTAAGGACAATTGTACATGGAGTAAAACAAGGGGCATTAAGAAAGAAAAAGAAAATTGGAAGATGATAAAAGTCAAGGGCCAGAGACCAAAAATATGAAGACCGAGAAACACCCTTGAAAGTAGTGAAATTTTAATAGACTGTCATGCAAACAATTAATGCAATTCAATGAATGATAAGTAGAATCAGCTTACCATCCAAAGTGAATTCGTTAGAGCTTGAAGCTTCCAAAGTAAAAACTCATTGCATGTTCCTATCTTAGAGAAGGCGAACTATTGTGAGCACCCCTTACGACAACCCACAAAGGCAAGCAGAGCAGTTGTTACGTCTATTTATTTAAATGTGTATTTCTCTATGGGCTACACTCTGAGTTACACAGAAACCAACATAACATATCCATGGAACCTTAGCTGTTCTAACTTACCCCTTTCTTGCCTGTATTTTCTAAATGTCTTTGTAACTACAAGTAGTATATGCAATAATAAATATGCAAACCAAAATATCAAAAGAAATCCAGACATCTGAAATAAAGATTATATTAGCAAGTAATTAGGCTTTCTGTATCAAATAATGCATAATTTATCTAAGCAGAATAAGCTTTGATGGGTGGAATCTTCTAAAAACATGGCATCATTTTTCTATCAATTTACATAAGCCATTTGATTCCATATTTCCTAGAATTTCCAAGAAAGTTTTAGAAGAATCCACTAGACTCAAACCCCATGTGAGGACAGTTTAAGACTGTATTCTCAGATGGATGTGGATTAGTCTCACCACTCCTCAGGGAAACATTTTCACAGATTTCTAGTGTGCTGCACACCACGCCCAGTTCCCATTCCTTCCTCATTTCATATGGGAGTTGAGAGTCACTTTCCTGTGGGATCTACACAGGAAACTGACTTGTCACACCAACACTTCAGTATTATTTGGTCCAGGCCACCTCACTCAATATGACCTTTCCTAGTTCCATTCATTTGCCTGTAAATTTTATTTTTTTTTAAATAGCTGAATAGTTTCCCATCATGCATATGTGTCACATTTTCATTATTCATTCATCAGTTTAAGTTCATCAATTGAATGGACCAGTCTTGTTCCCTTTCCCTGCAATTGTGGACAGAGAAGTAAAGGACATGAATGAAAAAGGTAACACTGCAGTAGGTTTTCAAGTCTTTGGGCATATGTCAAAGAGTGGTATCGCTGGGTTATATGGTAGATTTACTGTTTGCTGTTTGAGAATTCTCAACACTGATTTCCAGAGTGACTGGAGTAATTTGTTACCCACACACTGAATCAGACAGAGAAGTTAGTGAACTCCACGAATAGAGGAAGTCTGCTTTTGTTCGATGCTCCTATGGAGAAGAGAGAACGGATAAGTCCTTAGTGTGGAAGGGAAGAACACTGGTCACATTTCCTCCACTTCCGGGTTGCTTCCATTCTCTCTTCTCAGTTAGGATTATAACCTCTCTGATGTCTTGGAAATGAAAACAAGCTCAATCAACAACTTAGGCTTGTCTGTCTTCCTCCCAAACATTGCTTATTACGCACGAATGATTGGAAGGAAGTCAAGGAGATTAGAGCCTTTGTTGCAACTGACTCGTTTTGTTCAAAAGATAGGAAAAATATTCATTTCATGCTTTGTATTTTCGTCACCTTTTTAAGCTCTGTAGTAGATTTACAGGTAGGTTAGAATCTTGCATTCCTGGAAAGCTACTGCATAAAGAATGCACTTGAGAATTTTCTTATTAAGCTTCAGAATCAATAGGTCTGAGGTAAACTTTGAAAGTCTCCATTTCTAAAAAAAAAAAAAGCTTTTGGGGATGTGACCTCAAGGAAGACAGCGTGAGTAGCAATATCATAATTGGACTTAACCTAGAGCATGGGACCTTAAGGGTCTTTAACAGAGCAGAATCTGCTCCTTCAGACAGCACAATTTCCTTACTAATTTTTGTCCAAAAGGGTGCTGAAGTTTGGTGTGGGTAAAAGGCTTCCCATCCAAAATTTGTTATTTTCGATAATTGCAAACTTTTTCTTGGTTTTT
The DNA here is from genome assembly GCA_028555095.1 of Dicrostonyx torquatus. Classification (NCBI taxonomy): domain Eukaryota; kingdom Metazoa; phylum Chordata; class Mammalia; order Rodentia; family Cricetidae; genus Dicrostonyx; species Dicrostonyx torquatus. The sequence continues at coordinate 3,706,301 of JAQHUG010000091.1, read as the reverse complement.
TTTTTTTTTTTCCCCGAGACAGGGTTTCTCTGGAGCTTTGGAGTCAGTCCTGGAACTAGCTCTTGTAGACCAGTCTGGTCTCGAACTCACAGAGATCCGCCTGCCTCTGCCTCCCGAGTGCTGGGATTAAAGGCGTGTGCCACCACTGCCCGGCATGATATTTTTGTTTTTTGTTTTTTGTTTACTTTTTCTTTACTTTATTCCAAGTCTGGACATCTCCATCCAGAAATATAGGAGAAGCACCAGGATCTTGAGTGGCATAGCAATGTTTCCTCATAAGCTATAGCTGCCAGCTTCTGTACTGTACTGAACGCAAAGAAAACAAACACACAGCGAAGAAACAGCTAAAAAATACTTTGAGATTTCATCTTACTTCAGTCAAAATATCAAAATGAACAAAAATAACTGACAAAAACTCCTGGAGATAAGAGGGAAAGAAATAAGAGGTAAGCTTGGTGGGCTGATTAGACCTCACGTCGTTTAGTTAAGAAGACCTGGATGTTTTCCCAGGGTAGGGGCGTGTGTGTGGTGTGTGTGTGTGTCCGTCCCCTTCTGATCTTAAAGAAACAGTGTGTGTGTGTGTGTGTCCCCTTCTGATCTTAAAGAAACAGAGTGTGTGTGTGTGTGTGTGTGTGTGTGTGTGTGTGTGTCCCCTTCTGATCTTAAAGAAAATGAAGAAAATGTCCAGCCGCCCGAATCCAGACTTGGGGGCGAAACGTAAACTTCCACCATCCTGGTCCAGGCAAGACCTGATGTCCTAGACTGATACGTCCTCGTATGCTATTCCGTCACCATTCAAAGGATTTGAAAGAGAGACGGGACTGTAGACTAGATGAGCAGTAACCAACATGGCGGAAGCGCACTTATAGCGGGTTTCAGTCGCTATAGTAACGAGACCACGCCTACTTCGGCTGGGCGTGCTGAGAAAGCTCTTTTCACCCCGCCTCGTTTTTTTTGCGACAGTTACAGCGCACGTCACGGCAGTCGAGGCCGGTGTCAGCTGATTTACGGCAAGTGAGGCCGGTGTCAGCTGATTTACTGCAGCAGCGGCAGCGGCGGCGGCGGTGGCACCTTGCAACCCAGGCAGGGTGAGGGTGGCTGCCTGGGCGTGCGGCTCCCCGGGTTCGCCCACCCGGACTTACGGCCGCCTGGTTCTCCTCGCGTACGCCTGCGCCTTTGCCTTCTTTGCGGAGGCGCCCACAGCATCTCCAACAGACATGGTTATCGCCTGAGGTGAAGCTTTGACAGATAGGCGCTCTGGAGTCTCTCGGTAAGAGCCCAGCTCTAGAACTTATCCTTGGAAGGCAGGGGTCAGAGGTCAAGGGTCACGAGCCCTGCCGGGCTGGGGACCGTTCCAGCTGTCAGATTGTTATGGTTGATAGCTCTGTGTGGTGCTTCAGGTCACCTGCAGGAGCCTATTTTTCCAGGAGCGTTGGAGCTCATCAGGGTGTCTTTAGGGCCCCTAGCCTGGTGACATTTATTGCTTGTGGGAGTGCCCCTAGTCTTGAGGTGGATTGCTATGCTCCCAGGGATACTCTAGACTGGGTCGGGTGACGTGCGATGATTGTGGGTGTTTATTGGCAGTGTTTTGGGGCAGCGTTCTTGCTTTGGGATGCCTATGCTCGGATCTACCTTTCCCTGTTGGTACTGCTCTTTAGTTGGCATTACTGGCTGAGGGCAACGACGTCTGTTAGAGGTCCGTCTTGGAGCTGGCGCTTGCTTGCTCTTTTTTAGGACTTGCTCTGACAGGATGTTTGCTGTTTTTCTTATTTATGTTTATTGTTTTTCTTATCCTGGCATTCTGAAGCAATGCTTTCAACTAGAGCTACCCTGCCTTTGATTTTAAAATGGTGTTGTTTTTGATCCACTTTTAATGCCTGCACCTGAAGTTCTATGCAGAATTCCCTAGTTTTTATATTCTGGAGCTCTTACAGGTTCAGGTTCAGCGCAGGATACTTGCGTGTTTTCATTTGGCTGATTTTAGTACTAAGTACCAGCTATATGTTCCTTACCTTGTAATATTTCTCTTGGGACAAAAAAGGTAAAATGCTTTCTTAATTTCTCTTATCTCTCTCTTTTTTTCTTTTTTCTTTCTTTCTTTCTTTTCTTTTCTTTCTTTTTTTTTTTTTAGACAGTGTTTTTCCTGAGTAGCCTTGATTGCCCTGGGACTAAGGCTATAGACCAGGCTGGACTTGAATTCACAGAGATCCACTTGCCTCTGCCTTCTGA
>JAQHUG010000091.1:3668932-3687922 GCA_028555095.1 Dicrostonyx torquatus | reverse complement strand
TGTTTTTGTACTTTATAACTTGCACCAGTTTAGGGAGAGTTTTCTTTCTATTGCAATATTTTCTTGCACTGTCTAAAACTGAAGGAGGGTGTTTGAATTATAGGGCTTTGTTTTGTTTGTGTTTTTGTTTTTTTTTTTTTCAAGACAGGATTTCTCCACTTAGCCCTGGCTGTCCTGAAACTGATGTTTTAGGCAAGGCTGGCCTTGAACTCAGAGCTCCACCTGCCTCTGCCTCTCGAGTTCTGGGATTAAAGGTGCGTGCTGCCATGCCTAGCTTGATTTATAGTTTCAAGGATATACATTTTTCACAACTGGTTTTCTGTAATACTTTATTGTTTTTCTTTGCTTTTTGAGAAATTCAGAATATAATGAAAGTAAAAGCACACAGTAGTTTGCATGGCATTTTTATTGAATCAGCAGACATCTTTGAGGCTTTTAAAAATCTCAGGTGATGCTAGGCTGTCACAGGAGGGAGGCAGAGCTCTGCCAAGTCTTTGCCCTTGTCATGCCGCTGAAGCTTGTCCTGCCCTGTCTCAGAGCGGCCCTTGTGGTGGAGAGGGAGGCCACTGAACGGTGCCTGTGGGGCCCAGAGTGAGAATAACTGTAAAAACATTTTCGGGTGTTTTGAAACAAGTTGGAGAACTGTAGAAATTTACATGAAACATCTTTTTCTCCTCTATAATATTTGGGTTGGAATTTAACTTTATCTTTTGGAACAGGAAGAGATAACAGCAAGTAAAATGTAGTACTTTTGTTGTCAATTAAAAGATAATTTGCATTGGAACACTTGGTTTAATGAGAACGTTGATAGAAAATTGTTTCGGCAAGGCGTGGTGGTGTACCTGCAAGCACTACAGGAGGAGAGGCAGGAGGATTGCTTTAAGATAGAGAACAGCATGACCTCTAATACATTATAAATTCCAGGCCAACCAGGGCTACGTAACAAGATTCTGTCTCAAAAACCAACCACCAAACAACACAAATATTTTTATATCATTTGAGATGATATCAAAATGAAAAACTCAAGTAAATATCATTACATTTTATTAATATTTTCTGTTAGATTTACCTTGTTTCTTTAAAAGACAAGGCATATCAGTATGTCCAGTCTTCAGTATATTTTTAGGTTTTTTTTGTATCCTTGGAATAGAACTAACACGGATAAGAACTGTAGAGATGTGCTGATGTTTGGGTTTCTGTTGACGTTAGCCAGTTGGTGTTCTGCAGTTCTGCAAGTGCGTGGTGCGCTGATAACACTGGACGGCAGCTTAGATAGCGCTCTCTTCGGTTGTGTAGCACTCGAAGGCTGGCTCTGCTTCCTTATCCTTGCTTTGAGCTTCAGGATGAGGGAACAACTGCTAGCTGAAGCAGCCACTATCAGGAACCTCTGTGAATGACTTGGAACATTCTAGAGAGCCTCACAGAAGGTCTGCCCAGAACTACTCATGAGACTCTGGAAACCAGTAAAGAACTAGGAATGTATTTCTACTATAAAAAGGGTGGAGACACAGGTGGGGTGTTGACAAATTGGAAATGGGATTAGATAGTGAGCGAGAGGAATGGAAAATTTGATCAATAGCAATAATGAATATTAGCTACTTTCCTTCCTGTAATATATTAGTTTCAATGGAAGCTTAACTCTAAACCACTGTACTTTTGTATATTAGATTCAAAGTGAGCAATTATTTTGTTTTATAGAGAGATGTGCCTCTGGGATGTGAATGACGGCAGATGTATTGAATTTACAAAGTTAGCCTGCACCCACACTGGCATACAGGTTTGTATCTATTTCTTTGGCTGAGTCAACACTGTTTATCGCAAGTACATCATTAAAACATGGTTTAAAGCATTGACCCTGTATTTTTATGTGAAAAATCCTGGGGAGAGGAAATATGAGACATTTATAATGGTAAGTACTCCTCAGAAGATGGGAGAGATGGGAAGAGGTGTGGCATGGAGAAGGATGAGATCAGCCAGTTATCACTGCTGCCTCTGTGGTTTAGGCTCTCCTGGTTACTCAGGGTAGAGCTTGTATAGTCAGCTTTCCAGTGGAAGTTCCTCAGTCAAACTACTTTGAAAGAGACAAGGTTTATTTTGGCTCATTTTTTTTTTTTTTTTTTTATTTTTCGAGACAGGGTTTCTCTGTGGCTTTGGAGCCTGCGCTGGAGCTAGCTCTTGTAGACAGGCTGGTCTCAAACTCACAAAGATCCACCTGCCTCTGCCTCCCGAGTGCTGGGATTAAAGGCGAGCGCCACCACTGCCCGGCTGGCTCATTGTTTTAAGAGTTTCCAGTCCACGGTGCAGGTTGCTTTTAGGCCTGTGGCAGGATGCTGGAGGCAGTAATGGGGAGTGAGTGGTAGAACAGAACTGAGCTCATGGCCACAAGCAGAAGAGGGGGAAGAGCCTGGCATTCTGCAGTACTTTTTAGGGGTGTATCCATGGTGAAAGGACACCCCACTAGGTGAAAAGTTTTTCCAGTAGTAACTTTTAGCACATGGGCCCTCAAGGGAAACCCTGATGGCAGATTTCTATGAGTTCAAGGCCAGCTTGGTCTACATAGTGAGTTGCAGGCTAGCCAGGGCAGCATAATGAGTGAGACCCCATCTAAAAGAATCCTCCAGGTCTCCCTAAGGCAACAGCCACAAAGTAGTACTGTAACTTGTCAACAAAACTTTCCATACTAATACAGCTCTGACAATCAATGGTAAATGTTTATAGGGAGGAGATGATTGACTGATTTTCTGCCTGTCTCTTACCCTGGTGGCAAGAACTTATACATTTTTTTCACCAGTGTTTTTAGAGCATATGTTTTTTATTTGAAAATCATATATTGGGCTGGGGAGATAGTACAGTCAGTAAAATTCTTGTGAGGACCTGGGCTTGATCTCTTGAACCTCTATAAAAAGGTGGGTGCGGTGGTACATTCTTACAGTTCCAGTGCTGGGGGTGTGGAACCTGGTGGACTTGGGACTCATTGGCCAGCCAGCCTAGCCTACTCTGAGCTTCAGACCAATGAGAAACCTAGTCTTGAAAGGAAGGGAGGGAGAAAGAGGGTGGTGCTTGGGGACTGACACATGAGGTTGTCCTCTGACCTCCACAGGCACATGCACACATTCATGTGCACCCACGTACACACATGTGAACACAAATTGCTTTCATTTTATTTTAGTTTAAAAGCTATAAGTGTCAAACACATCAAGTATAATTATTTTGACTTTTGTACAATTTGCAATTATAGTTTAAAAACCTCTGGCTTGCATATTAGGGAAATTATTTCTGCTGAACATATTTTAAGTACTTTTTTAAAAATCCAATTCTGTACAAGACCTTCTCTGTTTGATTAGCAGTCATATATAATAGCAGATGCCTTTTGACTGAGTATTATGGCAGTTTATTCTGTGCTCCTTACTCAGATCCAGAAAGGGGCTTATTGTTATTATTATTATTGAGACAGTGCCTTTCTACATAGCCCTGACTTTTCTGGGATTCACTATGTAGACCCAACTGGCCTCAAACTTACAGGCAAGTTGCCTTTGCTTCTCAAGTACTGGGAATAAAGGCATGTGGCATTACATTGGCAAGGACTGTTTTTATGTATACAGAGATGACCCTTGGTGACATTTGCACTTACTGGACTTACTGCAATTACAGGACATATTGTTAAATGATTATTATAACATTTAATTTTAATATATCTTGAGAATTTCATACATGAGTTTAATCCATTTTCATCATACTTCTCCACTCCCAAGTTCTCTTGTGTTCCCTTCCCCACCCACCTCTTAAATTCTTGTTCTATAATTATTATTGTTTCTACTGAGTCCAGTTAGTGTTGCTTATATGTGCATGGGTATAGGGCATTGGCAGCCTGTCAGGGGGCTAGTCACTGGAGAGAACTAGCTCACCCTCCATCAGTAGCTCCCCATGAGCTGGGGTGGGGCCTTGTGAACCCTTCATCCATTCATGCTGGAATGTTGAATGGTGTGGCCTTATGCAGGTTTATACAGGCAACCACAATTGTTCAGTGTTCATGAATACACGTCTGTATTATGTCCAGGAAATACTAGAGACATCTTTTTTTTTAATGCTCAAAAAACTTGAGGATGTTGTTTTAGATACCCTCATTCCCAATATCAAAGTGTTTTAAATACTAAATTAGTATCCAGAAAATTTTTTGGGAATATACTATTGCATAAAGGGTGGAGGTCTTTTGCCAGGCAATTCTAATGAAATATCCCTGCTCTCAGGAAAGTACTCTTCTCTGGCAACATTCTCCGAACTCTCTTTCCACATGACATCCCCCAACCTTGTAAACGCACGTGTCAAGTGGTCCAGGGACCTTCCTTTGTTTTTGATCAACCTTCTAGGAGCAAGAGGCACTCCCTTGTGATGTCTGCATGTTACTAGCCTGACTTCACCTTAGAGTTGTAGTTTAACCTTCACGCTTAGTTAAGCTGTCCTTTGATAATGTTTATGCATTGAAAAGTTGTACTCTTTCTTGTACAGGTATTGAATAATTAAGTAAAAAGCCCCGCTTCCTCCACCACGTTAATGTGTGAGAATGGGATTGTAGGAGGGTTAGGATGGGCTGGATCCTGGTTTCCTTGGTTGCCGCTTTGCCTCCTGTGCCTTGCTTAGCTTATGCTCTAGTGGTTTATTTAGTAGTCTGGGGGAGTCTTCAGCCTTCGCAAATCCTCCATGAGAACTGTTCCAGCAGAATCATTCAGTGCTGGTGATGCTGAAGGAAGATAGGCCCTTCAGTACCGTGTTGACCTTGCTTTGATGATGATTCGTCCTCTGCGCTCAGTCAGAATGTAGCTCTGATTAGAATGAGCTTGAACATCAGTCATCCTTCACTTCTGTTCACCACTCACCGCATTACTAAGTTTCTTTGTTTCTGTGGAAAAAAAATACCTGCCAAGAAGAATTTAGGGAGGAAGGGTTTGTTTCAGTTACAATTCACGTAGATACCACGTGTCCTGTTCAGACAGGCATGGCTTCAGAGGTCCATGGCTCTGTATCTCAGAAGCAGAGAGAGCTGAATGGCCATGCTGAGCTTGTTTCTCAGCCTATGCGGTGGCTCCATCCGCATTTTGGTGCTTCCTAGTTCAGTTAACCCAGTCTAGAAACTCCCTCACAGACATGCCGGTATATGAATGCCTAGGTGGTTTGTGCTGGCTGGCTTTATGTCGACTTGGTATCTGAAAGGAGGAAACCTCAATTGAGAAAGTGCCCCTAAGGTCCTCTGGTAGGGCATTTTCTTAGTTAGTGGCTGATGGGAAAGGACTCAGCCCTTTTGGGTGGTAACATCACTGGGCTGGTGGTCCTGGGTTCCATAAGAAACCAAACAGCAAGCCATGGGAAGCAGCTCCCCTCCATGGCCTCTGCATCAACTCCTGCCTCCAGGTTCCCGTCCTGCTTGAGTCCCTGCGCTCACTGCTTTTGATGATGAACGGTTCTATGGAACCGTGAGGGAAATAAACTCTTTCCTCCTGAATTGTTTTTGGTACATCTGACATGGATGTACCCATATAAATTCCTAGAATAATTTAGTTTTAGGGAAATATCATAGCATGTTTCATTAATGTATGTTAATCAGGTAGCTGAACTGAAGCAGTACTTCAACAAATATATTTTTTAAAATTTGAAACTAGTTCTACCAATTCACTGTTGGAAATCAGCAAGAAGGAAGGCTTTTATGCCATGGACATTACCCTGAAATCCTCGTTGTGGATGCTACCAGCCTTGAGGTGCTGTATTCTTTGGTATCAAAGATATCGCCAGACTGGATTAGCTCCATGAGTCTTATCCGCCCTCAGCGGACACAAGGTCAGTGTACTATGCCCTTTGGCAGCTCAACTACTGTCTAGTTTACTGTTGTGTTCTACAGATTGTCAAAGTTAACAATTTTGGTTATATTCTTGTGTTCAAGAGACATTTGTTCCAGTAATTTGTGATCTAGCTCCTTCGCAAAGTAGTTTCAGCTGAATTAGTATTTACACTCACCTCCATTAGAGTATCTTCACTCTGTGATGGATTCCTAGACTCTGGGATGCTGTAGTTTGTATGGGTGGTTTTCTCAAGTGAGAGTGAGTTAGAATGGTCACGGGTGTGGTGGCGATGAGACCTATAGCTAGCTGCAGGTGTGTTTGCCTGCATTCTGGCTTTATCTTTTGCCAAGACGTACCATTTCTCATGGGAGAGAATGAAAAGGGGGGAGATAAGATTTGATGAGTTTCTGTAACTGTGTGGTTATACTCAGTAAATATTACTGAGGGAAAAGCATATTTTTTTTTCCAGAAGAGAACAATAATGTCAACACTGAGCACAGGGGACTATGTTTCCTACTTGTTGTTTAAGTTTGTGAGAGCAGGCTGTTTAATGCTAGAAGGGAGCATGCTATGACTAATGTGGGCTTCTTGTCTCTTCCTATTGTAGAGGACACTGTGGTGGCACTCTCTGTGACAGGCATTCTGAAGGTGTGGATTGTCACCTCTGAAACTGGTGGCATGCAGGTGAGATGGACAGTGATTTCTATCTTTCTTAGTGTATAATTTAAACCTTTAATAATCAGGTATTCCTAAACTTAGTTTTTTTTTTAAAGGAAAAGGTGTTTCAATTGAAATAATAGAAATATATCATCCAGAATATGAATTGGAGAAATATAATAGGTGTTTTCCTCCTGCTTCTGTTTAAATTAAAAGTTAGAAGGTAGTTTTCTTGAATGAAATAAATAAACCACCCATTTTAGTTACTCTTTCACCCCCCACCCCTGACAAAATAATGACAGAATAACCAACATAAGCACTCTAAGGGAAGAAGGATCTACTTTAGTTTACGGTTTCAGAGACTTCAGTAGTGTCCTTGGCATGACTGGCCAATAGTGGGTGGCATCAATGCAGGAGTGTGTGGGTGAGGTGCCTGTGCACCCTATGGCAGCCAGGCGAGAGTAAGGAAGGGACTTAGGGTCAGGTATATTTCCAAAGATGTGCCTGCAGTGGCCAGCTTTGTAACCATGCACATCACCTAAAGTGTCCAAAGCCTTCAAGTATGTCAGCACAGGATGGGGAGTAGGGTTTAACATTGAGCCTGTAGAGACATTTCATGTTCCAATACCAACATTGCCAAAAAAGCATATGAATCTATCTTTTAGTCTTATTTCATAGTACTGTGGGCTAGATCAACTTTCTGACAATACTGGTACCATTTACTTCTGCTAGGGAAATATTAGCTATTGATCTTGGAGAAAACTGGGGGAGGATTTGATCACTTTTGTTTTTTCTTTTTAATTCAAGTATATACAACCGTAGGATTGCTACAGAATCCCATCCTCTGCCATTTCCAGTGAATATGTTTTCTGACTCACCATCAGGGCTTAAATATTGGCAGCTTTGTAGTTTATAGCAAAGGTATTTTTAGCAAGCTCTTTTTTTTCCCCCTCTGAGACAGGGTTCTCTATCCCAGAACTCACTGTGTAGATCAGACTGGCCTCGAACTCAGAGTTCTATCTGCCTCTGCCTCCTGAGTGCTGGGATTAAAAGTGTGTGTCATTACCGCCCAGTTTTGCCCAGCTGTTTTTAAGAGTACATCTTTGCAGTTTTTACTGCCAGGGATTTTTCTGAGGATCTAAAATGGTGAACATATCACATGGTACTCTTGTTGTCTGGTGGAATCTTTATCATTTTGTGGTGACTTTAATTACATGTTAATACATGTTATTCCTGAGACTTTATGAGTCTTTTTTTCCAGGATACTGAGCCAATATTTGAGGAGGAATCAAAACCAATTTATTGTCAGAATTGCCAAAGCATCTCCTTCTGTTCATTCACACAGAGGTCACTCTTGGTTGTGTGCTCCAAATACTGGAGGGTAAGTTGATTAGATAAATATGAAGTTGTCTTTTTATCCCTCATGAAAAAGTCTAGTTTACCTGATTTTCAAAGATTACCGCAAGGATGTACATGGCACAAGACTGACAGTCATTTGGAACTCCTGTTGGGTTCTGATGTTTTTTGAGAAATTGGGACTTAATTCCGGTTACTGTCTTTTTTTGTTCTACCCCATGCAATGAATGGTTTAAGGACTATGTTTGTTGGTCTTAATTTCTACTTTTTGTTACTGTTTCAGTTATTGGTGATAATTAGGTCTCTATAGACTGGACATTTCTCTTCGTAGTATGTTACTTAACCTGAATAATACATTTATCTCCTGGCTTCTTCAAATTGGAAGTTTACAGAGAATAATGAGAGGAAGAGGTTTCTTTTACATTGCTTGTCTTTAATAATAGAAAATGAGCCATTGTGTTTTGTTCTGTACTTAGCAATTTTTAAAAACTTTACATGTGTTTAAAAAAATTGCTTTTTATTTTTTGTGATTTTTAATAAAAATACATCATCACCCCCTTTCCTTTCCTTTCCTCCCTCCAATTCTTTCACATTTATGGCTTCCTTTTTCATTTATATATATATAAATGCTTGTATGTATATGTTCAGAGCTGACCATTGGTATTGCCTAGTGATTGGGTGTGATTTTTTTCTGGGGAAGACTTCCTCCAGCTCTCAACATTCCTTAGGTGCCTGTAGTTCTTTGAGTAGGGTTGAGGTCTTGTGGGCTTTTTTCCATCCATGTTAGCATGTCTTGTTTTTGTCTTTGGTCAGCCCGTGTTTAGGCAGTTATGTTGGTGAGAATTTATGGTGTAGCTTTTGCATTTCTAGGAAACACAATCTCAAAGCAAATTCCCTGTCCCTCTGACTCCCACAGTCTTTCTACCCAGCCCCTTCTGCAATGATCCCTGAGCCTTAGGTGAGGGAGTTGTTTTGTAGAGGTTTCATTAGGACTGGATTCCACAACCCTGCATTTTGATTGTTTTTTTTTTTGTTTTTTTTTTTTGGTTTTTCGAGACAGGGTTTCTCTGTAGCTTTTTTATTTATTTATTTATTTATTTATTTATTTATTTATTTATTTATTTATTTATTTATTATGTATACAATATTCTGTTTGTGTGTATGCCAACAGGCCAGAAGAGGGCACCAGAGCCCTTTACAGATGGTTGTGAGCCACCATGTGGTTGCTGGGAATTGAACTCAGGACCTTTGGAAGAGCAGGCAATGCTCTTAACCTCTGAGCCATCTCTCCAGCCCCTTCTCTGTAGCTTTTGGAGCCTGTCCTGGAACTAGCTCTTGTAGACCAGGCTGGCCTCGAACTCACAGAGATCAGCCTGCCTCTGCCTCCCGAGTGCTGGGATTAAAGGGGTGCACCACCACCGCCCGGCTGATTGGTTGTTTTTTTGTAGTGGTTTCCATCTGTTGCAAAAAGAAGTTTCTTTGGTGACATACTTAGAATTTAGTTAGGAATTATGCTGGTTGAGTAACTTCAGTACTCTTGCTACCAGAAAAGTATACTAGTATTTAAACCTGTCTAACAAATTTCCCCCAAACTTGCATTGAAACAATAGGAATTATCCTTGCCTGGTTTTGTGGGTGGGGATTCAGGGCCTACCTTAGCTGGGCACTTCTGGTTCGGTGTTTTTCACAGCTGACATCACAGTGGTTTTTGGGACTTGGATCTTATTTGTAAGTTCAGCTTTTGGTGGATGTCTCTCTTACCAGAACAGCTCCCAGCATGCTAACAGGCTTCTCTCACAGTAAGTGAGCAAGAAAAGGGAATTTAAGACACTCTTATTGAAAGCTCATGCTTTTAGCTACATTCTAGGCACACAAAATAACGTCTAGAAACTGTCTGAAGGGAGGAGGGTGTTAGGTGGGCACATCTAAGAAGCTGCCTACCATGGTGGGAACAATTGCTTCTCCTAACTTAAAAAAGTGTTTATTTTTGTTATATGAATATTTTGGCTGGACGTATATCTGTGTACCTACCATGTGTGTGCCTGGTGCTCATGGAGGTCAGAAGGAGGTGTTTTATCACTTGGTACTGGAGTTAACAGATGGTTTTGAACTGTCATGTGGGTGCTGAGAATTGGACTCGGGTCCTCAGGAAGAGCATCCAGTGCATTTTTTTTTAATTTTATGTATTCTTTGTGTCTTTGACATCATGTTTCCTGATCCCACCTGTCTCCCTTGCCCCAATAAAATTTAGGAAGAAAAAAGAAAAGGAAGAAGGGGAAAACCTCATCATGGAAGTTTCTGTGTGACACAGCGAGTCACACAGTAAACCCTTTATCCATACATTTTTACTGCAGGAGTTTATCACAAAGAATCAGTGGTCTGGTTCGAGACCCCTGGTCAATGTTGGGCCCTCACTGGGACTCTTCCTGGTCATCCACTGCTGCCCTGTGTCTGGAGATTCTATAGCCATGGGTTCACAGGACTGACCCTTCGTACCCCCAGCTCTAGCAGATCACAGATGGAGTGGATATTGGGGTGGGCAAACACATAAGCCTGGTCCTGGGCCTGGATAGTTCTCAGCCCACTGGCTCTACCCTGTCTTTACCACTATTATGAGCTCTCTAGCACTGCCCTGGCTAGTTCACCCCTTGCAGTGGTGAGCCAGGGTTAGGGCCAGTTCTCCAGGTTTCACATCCTCAGAACCATTTTTCCCACACCTACACCTTCAGGGTCAGCTCTGCTGTATTGCCCAGGTGAGATATAGGGGGCCACTCTCCCGAGTGCTGCAAGTGGTAGAGGGCAGGGACACCTCTGAACCTGGACCTCGGAGCCAGCTATTCCACCGGCCTCTGGCATTATTGGGAGACACCTCTCCCTGCCCATGCCACCACAAGACAGATGAATAGTAGGGACAGTTGTCCCATTCTCAGAACACCTCTGCCACAGCGTTGGCTCCAATGCACTGTCCCGTGCTCCACACCTCTGCCACAGTGTTGGGCCCAATACACTGTCCCGTGCTCCACACCTCTGCCACAGCGTTGGCTCCAGTGCTCTGTCCAGACAAGGTGCAGAGCATGTTCTCCCGAGTGTTGGCCTCAGGGGTTGATTGGTGGGGGGCATCTCTACCCCACCCATGCTGCCTCAGGACAGATGAGTAATGGGGGCAGCTCTCCTACTTACAGCTTTGGGGCTGGGCATCTAGTCCTTTTAACTGCTGAGCCATTTCTCCAGCCAGCCACTTTTTTCAGATGTAGTGCATGTGGCAGTGGAGCTGCTAAGCTGTGACTTGGGTAGTCTCATTATAGCTCTGGTCTCATTGCGCCTATGTTTTTTACAGCATGGAGTGGATGGATTTCCTGAGCATGGGGGACAAGCTGTAGTTCCTTAAGTGACTGACTTACTGGGAGATAGAATTTTATCTTGTCACTGTTGTTATTTTAGAAAGAGGTTAGAGAGGAGAAGTCGTTGTTTGGTTGGAGTAGACCCTGTGGTGGCTTTTCATTGCCTTAAAATTCGAAGGACACATGGACTGGGAGTGTTGCTTAGTGGTATGGGCTTTGCCTGCCATGTATGAGGTCTTGGCTTCTATTCTGGAATTATACACACACATGAATGTACACACATATACTAAAAGAAAAAATAGAACAATTCTTCTTAATAAGTGACTGGTATTGAAAAAGCAGTGTGAGAGAGCACAGGGATGAGTGCACCTCCTGCACACCCATTTCCCGGCCCTTCCCCATTCTCCTCTGAATTGTCTAGTACTGGGTCCATATATATCTGTTATAAGCATTTTATAATCAAGTGATCACAACCTATGTGTTCTTGTAAAAAGATAATGCATATTTGATGTCTGTCACAACTTAAGGTAAGACCTTATTGCTGAAGAACCATATACTTGAGTCATAGAATGTGGAGAAATCTACCTGGAGTTCGGCTGGAAACTTCATCTCTAATGGCTAGCTTCAGAGTACTGAGAAGTGCTGTGCACACTGCTGGGGGAGAAAGTCATCATCCGTCTCTCCTGCTGTGCACCCTGCAAGCTACAATCCTTGTGGATTCCTGGGAATTTCTCCAGTGCTAGGTTTCTTGCTAGCCCCATAATGGTTTCTTCAATCAAGATATCTCTGTTCTCCGTCTGTGTCCTTCCCCCATCCCAGCCATCCTGTTCTCTCTAGTTCTCCTCCCTCCACCTTCTCCATCTTCCTCCCCTTCTCCATTTTTATCACATACTGATACATAAGCTTTTTATTTTTTTATTTTTAATTTTTTGAGAATGAGTCTAACTAAGTAATCCTGGCTGGCCTGCAACTTCTTTGTAGATCAGGCTGGCCTCAAACTCATGGAGATCTACTTGCCATTTCTGATTAGAAGTGTGTACCACCATACCAGCTTCTGATGTGTGACTTTAGACAAATACTCCTAGTGTCACTTTCCTGACTGTAGATCAGGGTAACAGTACCTGCATACTTGTGTCCTTTTGTGGCTCGGAGGGTCAAATGATGTAATTATAAAGGTACCTGTGAACTTGGTGGTGCCTTGCAAAAGTAGGCTTCTGCAGGGTTCCTAGTGCTGTTCCCAAGGTGCTGTTCCTGGCTAAATTATAGCAACTTGGCCTTCTCATATAGAATTATTGAATATTAAAATGAAGTCTGTTAACTTTCTAGTCATACTATTTTAGAACACTGATGAAATAAAACCAAGCAAGATAATTCTCCTGTTCAGAAAAATATTATAATATCAGATAATATATGGTCAGAAATGTTAGCAGACATAGTACTAAGTCATGATATGCATTCCAGAGGGTCAAGTACCTAGTACTTGCCTTTTTCCATTGTGCGCTTCTTCCCTCAACATAGAAAAGACGAGGATTGCTGTTCCTACGTTGGGAACATGCCTTCTGTACTTCTGTCTGTTTTCAGCCAGAGGTCACCCATAGCTGGGACCTGTTGAAGATGACTGCCCTAGATCTCATTGAGAGAATGTC
Source organism: Dicrostonyx torquatus (assembly GCA_028555095.1). Classification (NCBI taxonomy): domain Eukaryota; kingdom Metazoa; phylum Chordata; class Mammalia; order Rodentia; family Cricetidae; genus Dicrostonyx; species Dicrostonyx torquatus. The sequence continues at coordinate 3,675,091 of JAQHUG010000091.1, read as the reverse complement.
CTCATCTACTGAGTCATACTGTAAAAGCCTAGCTTTGTTAAATATATTTTCAGAAGTTCTCTTTCAGGTGAAATGCTGTTTTATCAGATTTAAGCTGTAACCAGCTGGAGTCAGGTGACAAGGGAATTTCTTCTGCTCCTAGGTGTTTGATGCCGGAGACTACTCCCTGCTATGTTCAGGTCCTAGTGAAGATGGGCAGACGTGGACTGGAGGGGACTTTGTATCCGCAGACAAAGTGATCATCTGGACTGAAAATGGGCAGAGTTATATTTATAAACTCCCTGCCAGGTATGAGATATATATGTTTAGTCAAATGTAAAGAATTCACAATTTGAGCTGTAACTCTAAAGTATGAACATTTATGTAGTGTAAATAAATATTTTTTTAAAATAAATAAATAAATATTTAACTTCAGAATGTTTTAAGGTCTGTTTATAATCCCAATTTAAATTCTAGGTACAAAAACCAAGTGGGTTTTTTGCTTTTATTTATTTACTGTATGCATGTGTACACATGTGTGCATGCATATATACCACTGTGCATGTGTGCAGGCCACAGAACAGCTCATGGGCATTGGTTCGCTCCTTCCATATGTAGGTTCCAGGGATCAAACTCAGGTTGTCAGGCTTACCAGCAAGCTCTCTTACCTGTGAGATATCTCATGAACTCTCAAAGAATTTTTTTAAGTTATTTAATTAAATTAAATTAATTTAAGCTTAAAAATCCCATTTTTGTTTAATGTAATAAACCCTTATAATTTATTTTATGTGTGTTTATATTTCATAAAGTTTATTTTATGTGTGTCTGCGCGAGAGAACAGACAGAGACAGAAAGAGAAACTGTGTTTGACTGTTCTAGAACACACATATCTGCCTGCCTTTGCCTCCAAGAGCTGGGACTGAAGGCATGCATCACCGTGCCTGGCCCTCCTGTCAGCATTTACTTATTTTTCCTCTTTCAGTTGCCTTCCAGCTAGTGATTCATTCCGCAGTGATGTGGGGAAAGCAGTTGAAAATTTAATTCCTCCTGTGCAGCACAGTCTCTTGGATCAAAAAGATAAAGAGGTAAAGTTCTTCAGGTATCATTTATAATTGATGGTTATATTGGTGGTGTCTAGACATTGGAAAGATTTCATAAAATCTAGTAGGGTGTTAGATTTTGCAAAAAAAAAAAGCACATTTCAAAATTTGCAGATTTAAAAAATATGTAATGTAACTATTAAATCGTACATGCCTTTATCTAAGAATACAGATGATCTCATCTTGACTATGCATTGGAATTATCTTTTTATAAAATTCATTGACATTGAAAGCACGGTGCAGACAGTTGTTGAAGGGCAAGGCTAATTACACGCTAGTACTTACTAATGCTTTCTCACGTGACTCACGCATTGGTTACTCTCTCCAAAATCAACCTGTGATTCAAATAAATGGGTGTTAAAACTGAAAATTGAATATTTTTCTGTATTAAAATAAAAACTGTGTTTTTAAAAAGACTTTGCACTGTCTGTTTATATTTGAAATGCAGGGGTTGGAGCAATGGCTCGCTGATTAAGGTCATTTGTTGCTCTTCCAGAGACCCACAGGGCAGCTCCCAACTGAAACTAGCTGTGGTTCTTGGGGAACCAGTACACCTGAAACTGAAATTTATTATAATTTTTATGCTAAAATTCTGTTTGTTAAAAGTAGTTATGTAAAAGCCAATTAAATGCTTCAAACTTTTTATTTTTTAAGATGGGTGGTCCGGAGAAATAGCTTAGCTCTTTCGAACACTGGCTTCTCTTTAGAGGACTGGGCTTGATTTCCACCCCTGCATGGCATCTCACAACCATCTATAACTCTAGTTCCAAGGATCTGGTGCTCTTCTTTTTGGCCTTCACAGGCACCAGGTACTCATATGGTGCACAGAATTGCAATTATTCTCTGTGATGTAGCACTGGGCAGCAAAGATAGGATTAATGAATTGTTTTCTTTTAGTTATATATTTTATTTTATTTTATATTTTATTTTATATATATTTATTTTTATTTATATATTTATTTTTTATTTATTTATATATATTTATTTTTATTTATTTTATATATATATTTTATTTTATATATATTTATTTTATATTTTATTTTATATATATTTTATTTTATATATATTTTATTTTAATATTTATTATATTTACAGTCTTATACGTGAGTACTATATTTGCATCATTTCCACCTCATGCTTTCCCACCTCCAGCTTCTCTCAGGTCCTTTTGCCCTTTCTTAACTTTATGACTTCTTTTTGGATTATCATTGTTGCATATGTATGCATGTATATATACAATCTGCTGAGCTCATTTTGTGTTGCTTTTGTGTAGAACTGATTATTTTTTATCTTTTAAGTAGAGACTTCCTTTTGATTAAGAATGACCTAATTTCTAAATTATTTAAAAATAAGTAAGTAAATTACCCTGTGATTGGTAACCAGTTTTTATAAAGTTGAATAAAAGACTATCAAGACTAGTTTAGAGAAAGGCTATAAATACAATTTTTCATTCCCTTACTGTTTATGCTGTAATAGTACTATTAAATTATAGTGAATAATAGTGCTATTAAATTACATGCAAATATATTGAATAATCATTCTGTAAACACTTTTAGAAATGGGATATGAATCAAAGAATTGAATACCTTTTTCTGAGCACATGTTAATGTATAAAATATTTGATTCTAAATACAGCTAAAGAGACTTTAATTTTTTTTTTTCCCGGCAGTTGTTAATTTGTCCTCCTGTTACTCGGTTCTTCTATGGATGCAAGGAATATTTGCATAAACTATTAATTCAAGGTGATTCTTCTGGAAGGTTAAATATTTGGAACATTTCAGACATAGCTGATAAACAGGAAGGCGATGAAGGTAATAGTAAATCTTGTGGATTAAATTCATAATTCTTTTATCATAACATTTGAATCATAACAAAATTGAAAATATTTATAATTTTCTTCTAAGACTTATATTTGATAAAAGTAACTTTTACATTACTGAATCAGTTAATGTTATGTATTTAATGTTATTTTTTAATATAAATGTATTTATTTTATATGACACCAAACCTCTACAGGACTAAAAACGACAACTTGTATTAGTTTGCAAGAGGCATTTGACAAACTGAAGCCTTGTCCTGCTGGGATCATAGATCAGCTAAGTGTGATTCCCAACAGCAATGAACCTCTTAAAGTGACTGCGAGCGTCTACATACCAGCACATGGACGACTTGTTTGTGGCCGGGAAGACGGAAGCATAATTATTGTACCTGCCACCCAAACGGCTATAGTGCAGCTGTTGCAAGGGGAACACATGCTCCGAAGAGGTATACTGGCATCTAGCTCTGTTCACTGTGTTTTGAGGACACTGTAACCGTGATGTTGAGAATAAGAAATAAAACCCCACTGGTGTAGTTGTTAGTCTACTTGGTAGTTTAATGTACATTTGATGAAATATTAAATATGACATGGGAAATTAGCTACTATAATATATGTTATATAGCCCAGTATAGCAACATTATTTTCGTTTGTACTTTTATAAAATATGGTAATTTTATTGAACTATTTTATATTGTTTCTTTTTGTAATAATTCTTTAGAATGTCATGACAATTCGACGTGTTTAGCACATTTGGACATAGACTGGCTCTGTTTTAAGGGCCTGTTAGTCTTGGCTAAGTAGTGCTCCTGAGCTTCACAGACCAGTCCGAGAAGTAAAGCTATAGCTCTTCCAGTCTTTATGCTAGCTGGTTGAAGCCTTCTGAGACTTTGATCTTCCAATTTTGAATCCCCAACCTCTTTCACAGGTTGGCCCCCTCACAGAACTCTCCGTGGCCATCGGAACAAAGTTACATGTTTGCTGTACCCTCATCAGGTCTCGGCTCGCTATGACCAAAGATACCTGATATCCGGAGGTGTGGATTTTTCCGTCATAATTTGGGACATATTTTCTGGAGAAATGAAACATATCTTCTGTGTTCATGGGGGTGAGATCACGCAACTTCTGGTCCCACCTGAAAACTGTAGTGTAAGTGGCTTTATCTTAGATGATTTCTCTACAGTGGAGGGGACATTTTGCAATTAGGCATGTAAATGGAATCCACTGGGATTTAAAGGAAATGCAAGAGTCAACAAAGCTCTTATATAACATGTCTCTAGTAGCAGTTTGGAGCATGCTGACTGAATGAATTGAAAAATTTCATTTCAGAGCAATTTAAAAATCCCAAAAGATTTTCTCTAAAACCATTAATTTTTAATCCAGCTAATCAAAATGACAGTGAGCATGCACTTGGTAGATGCAGTGTGTTTAGAACTTACCGATGTAATTTATTTTAACTGTGATTATCATCAGGGAAAAGGAAACATTGCTAAGACAAAGAACTAAACAAAGTGTTTAGGCTTAGCTAGGGATGAAGAACTCAGAGGTTCTACTTGCCAGATAGACTGCCGCCATCGTAATGGAACAAGGTCTAACGGCTCTCTCCCATTTCCTCACTGGCACTTGTCTTAGCGGACAGTTAAGATGCACGCGTTTTCCTGTTACCTGTTCTTAAAAACCATTCTTTCCTTACTTTATTTTGAGCTATATATATAATATATACATACATACACACACACACACACACACACACACACACACACACACACACACACACACACATATATATATTGATATCTTGTTTTTCAAAAATCTGAACTCGGGTCCTCAGGATTGTGCTGCAAGTGCTCTTGCCCACTGCGCCATCTTTCTAGCCCTTTCAAATGCTGTGCTCTAATGCTACAGAGCTGTAAGTCTCAGATTCATTTTCTTTTGACAGCTGAAAATCTAAGCAGTGAAGAATGAATACCAATAGAATGTTTTCCAGATTTGAGCAATCCAAGGTTGATTTGGGTGAATTATTGACATCTAAAATGTAGGCGAAGGGAACCACAAGGGTGCTCTAGAAGTCTGTGGAATCTGAGGGAGAGGAGTGGGGAGAGGAAAGGCAGCTCTTACTAATACCCCAGGTGTCGCAGTGGAAGATGACTTCTAGCCCTCTCTCGTTAGGACTGTGGGTCACTTGTGAATACCTTCCCCCTCATCAGCTTACTTTGCCTCCTGTGCTGTTCACTGACTTCTTTTTCTTGTGAATTCCAGCATCCGTACTTACCAAGACCTGAAACTTTGTTCTCAAATAGGTTACTGATAGGAAAAGGAACTAGATTTTGGAAAAAATATGAAAAGAACAAAAGTATTTTAAAGTACCAGCAGTACTTTATAAAAACATTTCCCTTAAGAACAGCATTAGCAGCATATAAAACTACAAGGCTAGCAACACGAGTAACCCAGTAGAATATTTCCTACTTGAGAAGTGGTAGATATTTTGCTTGCGCTTTTCACGTCTCCTCGGTTGGTTTTCAGGGGAAGGGGGTTGTTGAATTTACACTGTGTTGGTATATGATCATGTGCTAACACTTTTACTCAATCCACATTGTATATTGGATAATCCAGAAACATGCATCGATAGTACACGAATAAAAATTGAAATGAAAGGTTAAGTATCAAATTTAGATTATGGTTTGCTTTTGGAAGTAAAGGGAAAAGTATGGTTTGGAACAGAGAATGTGGCGATTTGTTTATTTAAACAATCTTTTTCTCATTTTACATACCAGTCCCAGTTTCCACTCCCTCCCCTTTTCCTGCTCCCCCTACCTTCCCCCCACCCCACCTTCATCCATTCCTCAGAAAGGATAAGGCTTCCCATTGTAAGTCAACAAAGTTTGGCATATCAATTTGAGACAGGACCAAGGCCCTCCCTGCTATATCTAGTATGAGCAAGGTATTCCTCTATAGAGAATGGGCTCCAAAAAGCCATTTCATGCACTAGGGATAAATCCTGGTCCTACTGCCATTGGCCCCACAGATTGCCCAAGCCACACTACTGTCACCCACAGAGAATGTACCTTTTTTGTTTGTTTGTTTTGTTTTTCAAGGCAGGGTTTCTCTGTGTAGTTTTGGTGCCTGTCTAGGAACTAGCTCTTGTATTCCAGGCTAGCCTTGAACTCAGAGATCTGCCCGTCTTTGGCTCCTGAGTGCTAGGATTAAAGGTGTGTGCCACCACTACTTGGCTGAGAATGTGGCTTTTTTTTTTTTTTTTTTTTT
>JAQHUG010000091.1:3649447-3660120 GCA_028555095.1 Dicrostonyx torquatus | reverse complement strand
TGTGTAATCCTGGATGTCCTGGACTCTGTAGACCAGGCTGGCCTTGAATTCAGAGATCCACCTGTCTCTGCCTCAAGAATGCTGGAGTTAAAGGTGTGTGCCATCCCCAACCCAGGTACCTTTCTCTTCTTTAATCTACAGCTATTTTCAGTTTATGTAATTTCGTTTATGGGAAGTTTTTCTTTTTGGTATTGTTTCACATTTTTGAAGCTTGGAATCCAATCCCCTCCCTGCTAAAAGGTTCAGTAAAGCTTGAGTAAGGCAGTGATTGAATTAAAAACAAATATGAAACTTTTTTTATAACTGTGGGATGAGAAAAGAATAAAAATTCTCATTCCTGATATAACATAATCACTATATTATTTTTAAATGAATTTTTCTCCGGTATCGTCTGAATCTTGTGTGGAATATTCATATTTGTTTGCTGTTTTAGAATAACGATGTAGAGTCTACCCATCTTATATCTTTACTACAAATAAATATAATCGCACTATATATGTTTATTTACACTAAGTAGTATAAATATATATTTACCATCTATATATGTAGTGAATAAAAGAGGATGTTAAAGTTATCCTTGGAGGTAATGTTACTCTTGTAGCTTTTTGTCAGTGTTTTGGTTGGCTCATATGATCTTATAAAATAGATAATGAAGAAACAGCTCCCCCTTTTTTTCAATATGTTGATATTGAAAAAATCTGTTTTGAGGCAGTTTTGTGCAAGTATGGAAATGAAATTAATATTTAATTTCAGAGACTATACTTTTAGGTAGAATATTCAGAATGATAAATGACATGTTAAAGGCACATTTATGTTCCAAAGAAAGAGTTCTGGGAAGTACAAGAAGTAATGAGTAAGAGACAAGTGGGATTGATTCATGAGCCAGAGAAGCTGGTCACTTACAGCTTTCTAGTGGTGCATATATTTAAAAGGAAACACAGTCATGTTCATGTATATCGAGGATATTTATATGAAGAGAAAATTATTCAGACAAATACAAGACTGCTCCTAAACAATGCCAACAAAGGAGTAACTTAGGAAACAAACTAGCAAATCTAGAAAATGAGAATTAATATTATTTGCATTGGAATCCATTGGAAAATGGAATCATCCCCCAGGGAGCTAGTGGGTAGGATAAACTAGCTGCCTGTAATTTCTGTAAGTCAGACTTAAGAACACATTACATGAGAGCTTTCTGGGAATGCTTTAAAATGTGCAAGGGCAGACTGGATGACCTAGGTGGTATGTTCTGACTTGCAGACACCAAGATAACATGTGACATTCTGCTCTTCAGCACTAATGTACTGAAGAGGTGATTATTTACTGGCAAATTCAATGAACCTTTTTAAATATTAGGATTAGATTTCTTTGAAAACTAAATATCTGTCTTGATGTTTTATTTAATATTTTTCCACTTGTCCTTTTTCCAGCTATCTTATTTTTTCATCAAAAAGAATTTTCTTTGACTAAATATTTTGTTTGTTGTTAGCCTTTACTTTTAATTTAGCATTTGAGGCCATTGCCATATATTGCTTTTAACACATAATTAATTTTTTAAAGTTTTTTTTTTAATATTTATTTATTATGTGTACAATATTCTGTCTGTGTGTATGTCTGCAGGCCAGAAGAGGGCACCAGACCTCATTACAGATGTTTGTGAGCCACCATGTTGTTGCTGGGAATTGAACTCAGGACCTTTGGAAGATCAGGCAATGCTCTTAACCACTGAGCCATCTCTCCAGCCCCATAATTAATATTTTAAAAAATTATAACCTATGAAATACTCTCAGTGATAGGCTTCTCAGTCCAGGCAGCACAGATTTGCTATAGCAGTGAAACACTTTTTAATGAGATTGCTAGTTTGAGATCAGTTGAGGACAATGGTTGCAGAGGTTAAAATTGTGAGGCTCTCAATTGGGTTATGGGAAGAAGTACGAGAACTTCTATTTATTTGTTCTTTTAAGTGTTAGTAAATTTAAATTTCTGAACATTTACATGGATGGGTAGTAGTACCATCACTAATTTCAAAAATTGTGGTGCATGTTGCCACAGAGAGGTAGGTGTCCAGAGGCTCTTTCACATCTAAAAATGTTTATGTAAGGGATTTGTAGATTATGTTGTATAGGATAATAATAATAACAACAAAACAAAACTTCAGCACTGGCCATTAAACTTAAGGTCTCATGCATGTTAGACAAGTGCAGTATCACTGAGCTACATTCCAGGACTTTTTCTTTTTTGAAATAATACTCCACTATGTAGCTGTGACTGGCAGAGAACTCATGGTCCTCTTGTATCGCCGTGTATTGTATAGTTTCTAATATAGCTGTCACCACTGCTTTCTTTTCAGAAAGTCTTTTTCTGTGCCAGTGAGTTCAAGGCTATTCCCCAATATTTTGTCTCTCAGATTCAGTGTTTATATTGAGGTCTTTGAACTATTTTGAATTGAGTTTTGTGCAGTGTGATAAGCATGCCTATTTGGATTCTTCAGCTTGTAGCTGTCTAGATTATCAGCACATTTTTTGAAGATGCTGTTTTTTTTTTCCCCAATGTGCATTTTTGGCTTCTTTATAAAAAATCAGGTGTCCATAGGTGTGTAGATTTTCTTTTGGGTCTTGAGTTTGATTTTATTGATCAATGTGTCTGTTTTTGTGCCAATTCTATGTTGTTTTTATTATTATACCCCTGTAGTAAATCTTGAAGTCAGGTATGTTGATAACTCCAATTGTTCTTTTATTATTCAGGATTGTTTTAGCTATCCGGAGTTTTTTGTGTTTCCATATGAAGCTAAAAACTGTCCTCTCAAGATCTATGAAAAATTGTGTTGGAAATTTGTTGAAGATTGCAGTGAACCTGTCAGTTGCTTTTGGTAGAAAAGCCAGTTTTTATTACTAATTCTTTTAATCCATGAGCATGGGATATTGTTTAAAAAAGGTTTAATTATTTTTATTTTATGTTTGTAAGTGTTTTGTTTGCATGTGTGTGAGTGGCGAGTGCGAAATGTGCTCAGAGGCCAGAAGAGGGTGTTGGATACTTTGGAGTTGAAGTTACAGATGATTGTAAGGTGCTATGTGGGTGCTGGAAACCACACCTGGAAAAAATCTTCAAAAGCTACACATGCTCATATCCTCGGAGCCATGGAAGTCATTTCCAGTAAAAAAAAAAAATCTTCTAAATAACCACATTGGATTTGAACAGTGATCATTGAAACACATTGGAAAGATAGATAAGGATCATAGTTGTGTAAAATATTATCCACTATCATCGACAGTGAAACCTTATAGTGATAATTGTTGTGCCTTGTGGAGTTGGCTAATCGAATGTCATTATGGTCATTAGTAAGTAATTAAAAAATACCATTTTAAATTTCTTAATTTAAACCTTGAGTTATCCTTTAAAAAGTTATGTATGAGCCGGGCGGTGGCGCACACCTTTAATCCCAGCACTCGGGAGGCAGAGACAGGCGGATCTCTGAGTTCAAGGCCATCCTGGTCTACAAGAGCTAGTTCCAGGACAGGTTCCCAAAAACTACAGAGAAACCTTGTCTCGAAAAACCAAAAAAAAAAAAGTTATTTATGTTTTATAATGTATATATTTGCACCGAGGTACACATAATTTATACACCTTTGCACCAAAATTTTTAAATCTGCAAACAATCAAAAGAATTTTAAGCTGAATTATTTCTCAATAAGTTTTGGTGAAAATGTGTTACATTTGTAGTTGAGTGACCTTGGTTATGTGTGTCTCTGGAACCATGTTGGCCTAGAACTTTCTATGTAGCCTAGCTCTGTCTTGAGCTATTCATGTTCCTATTGGCTCAGCTTCTCAAACCCTGGGATTACAAGTATGAGTCGCCATGCTTTATTTGTATAATCATTTTAATTACACCATCAAAATGTTTTAGACATTATCTTGTTATAATGCTGTTGTTTTAAATCATCTTCAGTTGGTGTTTCCATGCTGAAGTAGTGGAATAATGAGTGCTGTTAATAGGTTATAGAATTAGTCATTATACATGAAGTAGATGGTTAGTGCTATGATCTCTGTAACTTACTCATAATGGAAATTGGATCTAAGTCAAGAAATGTGAGTCGTTAAATATTTTCAGGAAGTGCTTCTTTAATAATTCTGAGGACAGATAAGAAGAACATGTTAATTGTGTTTTGGCAAATCTTTTAAGTGCTTTCATCTAATAGATAGCTAAAAATTATTTATCATAATTATGCTCATTGAATAAAAATTAATATCACAGTAATCCTTGAATGGTCTTTTTCCTTCTACATTAAATAGGCTAGGCATTTTCTTTGTTCTTTCTGTTCATACAGGCTTCAAAGGTAGCCATCAATGCAGAATTAATTAGTGGAATCAAAATTAATGATATTTTGCTATATTGAGTAATTTTTGCTCTATCTTATTTTTTTATATGAATTGGACTAGCATTTTCTTGAAAGAAGGAAAATTAGGTTTATTTTAATCTATATTTAAAAATAGAAGACCATATTTTCTTATGAGTTAAGTACCTCTAATAATTATTCTTTCTTGATCTTAGTAATATTGATCTTTTTATGTGTGTGTTTTCATTCTTGATTATTTTAGTTATTTCAAGAGTCTCTGTTGTAGTAAAGCTAAGGTTAATTCTCCAAATACTTTTATTATTTTCAGAGATGGTATGTAATTTTTATAAATGACCAAACAACATTTTGTGGGATACTTACCAACTTCATCATTATTGCATTGTAAGAGAAGACAAATCATGGGGACTGGGTATGTAGCTCTGCTTTTAGAGTGCCTGCTTAGCTAACATGAGTGATGTCCTGAGTTTATTCTCTAACACCACAGAAAGCCAGGCCTGGTGGTGACATAGAACTGTAGTCCAACACTCGGTTGTTGGAAATAGGATGATAAATTCAATCATCATTATCTATATAAAGAGTTTAAGGCCAGTCCAAGAAACATGCAGAAGTTCAAGGTCATCATTGGCTACATAGTGAATTTCTATTTAGGTAAATTTATGTGTTAAGAAGATGTGTTGGGTGGCCATAAAGGGATAGAATTGGGACATTATAGTTTACTTTAAAATGTGTGTGTGTATGAAGGTGCATGTGCATGATGCTGGTATCCATATTTGCATGTGAGCTTGGATTGGAGGTCAGAAAAGAATGTTGACTGTCCTATCACTCTCAGCATGATTCTTTAAGGCAGGATCTCTCCCTGAATGTGGCGCTTGGATCTTGCCTGGGTTGGGACCCCAAAGGTTCTCCTGTGTCTGCTCTATCTGGGCTGTAGGATGCATGTCGGTGTTGCTTGGTTTGTTGCTTAGGTGCTGGGATTTTAATTCCTGTTCTTATGATCCCAGAACAAACACTCTTAGCTAATGCTTCATTCTTCCAGCTCCACATTCTAACAACTTTTAAGACCTAAATGTCCAATAGTCTACCTGTAAAGCTTGTGCTATGCTCTTAGCTAATATTTGTTCTATATTTCCCTTATTTTTCCTCTGTTTAAGAGCAATATGATACTATAATTTTCAGTATTCATATGAAGATGGATTGCATTCTTTTCATCTTTAGAATGAGTTGCCTGTTTATCTTGAACTTCCAGAGAGAGAATAGCCCATTATTCCAGGAAGGTGGCAGACACAACCTCATGCATGGTGGCTGAGAACTCACATCTTGAACCACAAGCACACAGCAGAGAGCATCCTGGGAATGGTGTGAGATTTTGACACTTTCAAGCCTACCCCCAGTGGTACATTTCCTCCAGCAAGGCCACAACTAACCTTTCTCAAACAGTTCTACCTACTGAGGACCAAGAATACAAATACGAGCCTATGAGGGACATTCTCATTTAAACTATCACAAAGCCTATTGCCAGTGACATGCTTCCTCCAGCAAGGCCACACCTCCTAAACTTGCCCAGAAATGGTTGTCTGTAGCTGTGTATCTCTGATGTTGACATCTACAGTAGATCTTAATCTTAGGTATAACCAACATAGGAACCAATACTGACTATATTTCTCAATATTTTAAATAAGATTCCTTTGCACTTGGCAAGTTGAAAATTTAACAGTTATACATGAGTACTTGAGGCACTAATTAAGGACTAGCTTTTTATTCTTTTCAAAGACAGTGTTTCACTGTGTAGCCCAAACTGGCTGCTAACTTCTTCAACACCTCCTCCCCCACCCCCAGTGAAATGCTGTCTAATGAAAGAGGTAATCCCTAGTGTGGGGGTGACAATATGCTATTATGACTTGCTAGTATTAACTCCACCTGGGTGTGTGGTTCATGTGTGTATGCATGTGTGAGGGGTGCTGGTGTGTGTGCTTCATGTGTGTATGCCTGTGTGAGGGGTGGTGTTGTGTGTGGTTGATGTGTGTATGCCTGTGTGAGGGGTGGTGGTACATGTGGTTGATGTGTGTATGCATGTGTGAGGGTTGGTGTTGTGTGTGGTTGATGTGTGTATGCATGTGTGAGGGGTGGTGTTGTGTGTGGTTGATGTGTGTATGCATGTGTGAGGGGTGGTGTTGTGTNGTGTGTATGCATGTGTGAGGGGTGGTGTTGTGTGTGGTTGATGTGTGTATGCATGTGTGAGGGGTGGTGTTGTGTGTGGTTGATGTGTGTATGCACGTGTTAGGGGTGGTGGTGCATGTGGTTGCCAGAAGTTGATGTTGGTCGTCTTCCTCAGTTGATCTTCATCTTGTTTTTTAAGAGCTGTTTTCTCCCTAGGATCTGGGGCTCACTGATTGGCTAGACTGGATACTGTCAGGTCTCAGGACTGACCCGTCTCATCTTCCCCAAGACTGGTCTTGCAGCTAGCTGTACACCACTATTCTTGGGGTTTAATATGAGTGCTGTGCATGCAAATTTAGGTCTTTACTGCAGCGGTTTACTGACTAGTTATTTTTATTGGAGATTTAGGGATTTTAGAGTCGTGGAGAAGGTTTGAGTGCCATGCCTGAAGAGGCCTGATGGAAGCACCTGAGCAGAGTGAAGCTAATGCTGTCTAGGAGGGTGCCTTTCCAGCTAGTCATCGTCAGACATAAAGAGAACCATTTCTTAGGAGAGAAATAAATAAAGCCATCTTTTGAAAAATTAAATACCAGATGCAAGATAGAAAACACTCATTGTCTACTGATATAGCATTCATGTAATTAGAAAGTGAGTGAATAATTTGACAAGTCCAAGGTTAGTATAACAACTCACGGACACGCATGATATCCATTCTCTTAAACTGTGTTTACCTGGCGCTAGCACTATATGTCTTGTGCAATTGATTGATGGTGAAAGTAGAAGCCTCATGATGTGTGTATTTGCCCAGTTTTATTCTATTGTGGCTAAATTTGAATTGTTTTTGGTTTGTCAGTTTTTATTTAATTGATAATTGTAAAATTAATTTGTATGTGTCAGAAATCTGCTTATTTTCAGTTGATAGTATGCTTTTTAAGGAAAAAAGTCATTGGATATTTATAAACAAGCTTAATAAGTACCTAAGACAATTCTGTGTAATGCTTTAAGTAAATTTTGTAGTGTATCTCTAAACTTAGTTTTCTTAACTTTATGATTGCTTACAATTATAAATATTCACCGAGTCAAAATATAGCTAACTCACAGTGAAAAGAGAGTAGGCAGGGCAGGTGGGACCAGTGAGGGTCACATTCCGAGCCATACCCAGGATGCTGCACCGAGATCAAGAGAAAGCTTAGTTGTGAGCTTTGAGCAGCTTCCCCGGTGTGCTTTAATAAGATCGTGGCCAAACAAGCTTGGAGATGAATGATGTTATACATCCTTATAGAACAGTTATGTTCACATCAGCATTGTAAAGGTTTTGGGACATCTTGTGGTCAAAATTAGAACTGAGAATGAGTGATATTTGCCTGCAGTCCCAGTACTTAGTACTTGGTTGGTTGAGGCAGGCATATCATAAATCCAAGGCCAGCTTGGGCTAAACCAAGACACTAGGATCAAAAACAAAAGAAACACAAAAACAGTGTCAATAAAACAAGAGCTATGCAGCTCAGTTTTCCTCTTACATACTTGCTGCCCCCTCGCTCCCTGCCCCTTTCACCTTTTAATTTATAATATCAAGGAAGAAATTGTTTAAAATACCTAAATATTGTGGTTGTTTTCAATAGAACATACATATAAGTAATTTTCATTTAAGTTATTGGGAGACAAGATCCATCTTACTCTATTTTTAATGTAAATATAGTGAAGATTTCTTCTCCTTTTTTTTAGGCAAGAGTTCAACATTGCATCTGTTCTGTAGCCAGTGACCACTCAGTAGGACTTCTAAGTTTACGGGAGAAGAAATGCATCATGTTGGCATCGCGCCACCTGTTTCCTATTCAGGTGATCAAGTGGAGGCCGTCTGATGACTACCTGGTGGTGGGATGCACAGACGGCTCTGTGTATGTCTGGCAGATGGACACTGGTAAGAATAAACATGGAGAAGGAATAGAAAGTTAAAAGGATGCATTTGATTTCCTGAACATAGTTCTTTATATGAAAATAAACATGTATTTATATTTCTTGTAACTATCCTTTCTCATCTTGTTTTTATCCACAAAGGCCTATGTAGCCTCCATCTATTTGGAGTATTATGCAGATCTTGTAGAGTGGGTTGACAGCTCTTAAAGGCATGCAGTTGAGGATAATGTGCAGAGGACGACAAATTTGCAGTGGTGTCGATGCTATTCGTGGGATTAATTGCCACGCAAGCTGAAAGAGCCAGTTTTGTATCATTTCAGAAACAGTAGAATAAGATAAAACCAACTAACTATCCAGGATTTGCAAACTGAACTTATTAAAAAGGTAGAAATAGTGAAGAGAAACAAAGCTGAAACCAAGATGGAATTGAAAACTTGAATATCCCAACTAGAAAATTCAGGGGATACCTTTAAGGTAGAATGGATCAAGTAAAAGACAGAATATCATGTCTCAAAGATAAAGTAGAGGAATTGGACCACTCAAGAAAGAATATGAAAAATTAAAAAACAGAGACAAAAGGAATGTGCAAGAACTTTGTGACACTATGAAAAGCCAAATATTTGAATTATAGACATAGATGAAGGAGAAGAATGCAAATCATTGGCATAGATAAGATCTTTAACAAGATCTTGGGAGAAAACTTCCTCAAATCAAGGAAAAGACACACCCATACTGTTGCAAGTAGCACAGAACACCAGGCAGTCAGAGAAGATAGGCCTTACAGCATATTAAACTTAAAACACTAAATATACCAGACAAAGAAAACATTGAAAGGAGCAAGTGAAAGATCATAGGTTACAGATGAGGAAAACCCATTAAAATAACTGCTGATTTCTAAATGGAAACTTTGAAAGCCAGAGAGTCTGGAGCAATACACTCTATCCTGAAAGACCACAGGTGCCAACCTAGACGGATGTACCCAGAAAAACTATCTTCCGTGGTTAAGCAGTTAGAAAAACTTTCCTGGATTCAAAGAGGCTATTAAAAAAATTCTATTCAGCAGACCAGTCCTAAGTAGAATATGGGGAACAATACTTTAGACTAAAGAAAACCCACACAGTAAACAAATGAAGCTATAACTGCTGAAACAAAATGTATGACTGAACAATAAAGCCAAGTAATCTAAAAGAATTGCAAGTACTTCTCATGTTTCTTTTAATAATAACTTTAAATATTAGTGGCCTTGGGTCTTGTATCAAAAGGTATAGGCTAGCTGAGTGGATTAAGTAGCAAAACCCACTTTTCTGTTGTCTACTAGCATCAGCTTAGCTTTAGAAATAGGCAGCACAATAAGGAGAAAGGATGGGAAAGAGTACTGCCAGCCAACGAGACCATAGTGCAAGCAGTGTTGTTACCCTGCTTGTTGACAAAATAGAGTGCAAGTTAAAACTTATCAGAAGAGACGAAAAGGACACTTCATCACAATCAGGGGACCGTTGACCAAGAGAACCTCACAGTCATAAACATATATGCAGAAACTCTGGCGAACCCACTTTCATAAAAAATTAAATACATAGATTAAGATCAATCCACTAACAATGAGTGGTTTCAGTAACCACTTTCTCCTGTAGACAGGTTATTTGGACAGAGAGAGAGGGGGCAGGATCATAATAAATTGACACCGAACATCAAATGGACTTAACAGATATTGACAGATTATTCTACCCAAACCTCAAAAGAGTATACTTCTGCGCAGGGGACAAATGGAAGCTTCTGTAAAATAAACTGCATGCATGGACAGAAAGAAAATGTTAATAAATTCAGAAAGTTTGAAATAGTTCTGTGTATCGTATTTGAACATAGTGCTGCAAGGCTTAAAATTAACAACAAATCACTGAATGATGAATGGTCAATGAAATAAAAGGAATAGAAAAATTCCAGACCTAAATGACAATGTAAACACAATACAATGATCCCTCTGGGACACATTATAAAACAGTTCTGCAAGTGAAACTATAGTTCTAAGTGCTTACATTAAAAAGCTAGAAGAAACCCAGATGACTGACTCAATTATACTAAAATCTAGAATATAACAAGAAATAATAAAAATCAGAGCAGAAATTATTGAAACAAAACAATACAAAAAACCAATCTATGATAAACAGATTATCAGATCCTTCAGATACCAAACAAACTCAGACTGTCATAAAGGGATAATTTAAAAATCTGTGCTTCAGGCCGGGC
>JAQHUG010000091.1:3603910-3642777 GCA_028555095.1 Dicrostonyx torquatus | reverse complement strand
TGGTCTGCAGTTCCCAATATACCATGGTGTGATCATGTCAGCTATTTCTATCCTTCTCCCCCGAATATAATTTTCTTCTGCCTGCAGAACCACTTATGACTTTTTAATGCAAGTCTACTCACAGTACATTTTCTTAATTGTGGATTGTCTGGCAGTGTCCTTTGTTTAAGAGTTTTGTAACTTGACTCATGAGGGTCACCCCAGGGCCTTATACATATTAGTTTTTTTTGTTTTGTTTTGGGTTTTTTTTTTTTTTTTTGGTTTTTCGAGACAGGGTTTCTCTGTGGCTTTGGAGCCTGTACTGGAACTAGCTCTTGTAGACCAGGCTGGCCTCGAATTCACAGAGATCCGCCTGCCTCTCTGCCTCCCGATTGCTGGGATTAAAGGCGTGCTCTACCATAGCCCGGCTTCATATTAGTTATTTTTAAATTTATTTATTTAACTTTTTAGAAAAACAATCTTTTCTCATTCTATATACCAATCCCAGTTCCCACTCCCTCCTGTCGTCCTGCTCACCTCACCTCCCGCTCCCTCCACCCTCCTATCCACTCCTCAGAGAGTTTAGCACAGTACTTTGAGGTGGGACCAAGGCCCTCCCCACTATTTCTAGGCTGAGTAAGGTATCCCTCCAGAGAGAATGAGCTCCAAAAGCCAGTTCAAGCAGTAGGAATAAATCCTGGTCCCACTGCTATTGGTTTCACAGACTACCCCAGACATACAACTGTCATCCACATTCAGAGGGTCTAGTTTGGTCTAGTTT
Source organism: Dicrostonyx torquatus (assembly GCA_028555095.1). Classification (NCBI taxonomy): domain Eukaryota; kingdom Metazoa; phylum Chordata; class Mammalia; order Rodentia; family Cricetidae; genus Dicrostonyx; species Dicrostonyx torquatus. Next base: position 3,642,017 of record JAQHUG010000091.1, on the reverse strand, counting down.
GGTTCCTTCCCTGTCTGGCTGGAGTTGATGGACTCCCATTAGCTCAGGTAAACTTCTTTAGTGGGTGTCCCCATCATGCATAGTCTTGACCTCTTTGCTCATCTTCTCACTCCTCCCACTCTTCAGCTGGACTTTGGGAGCTCAGCTCAGTGCTCTGCTGAGGATCTCTGCCTCTGTTTTCATCAGTTGGTGGATAAAGGTTCTATGATAACATTTAAGGTAGTCATCAATCTGGTTACAGGGGAAGACCAGTTCAGGCACCTTCTTGTCTATTGCTTAGGGTCTTAGCTGAGGTCATCCTTGTGGATTCCTGTGCCTGGTTTCCTGCTAGCCCCATAATGAGCCCCTCAATCAAGATACCTTTTTCCTTGCTCTCCCTCTCTGTTCTTCTCCCATCTCGGTTATCCCATTCCCTCATATTTTCCTCCCCCATTCCCTTCTCCCCTTCTGCCTTTCTATTTCCCCCAATCCCACACTCCTAATTTTCTTAGGAGTTCTTGTGTATTTCCCCTTCACAAGGGGATCCATGTATGTCTCTCTTAGGATTCTCCTTGTTGCCTAGCTTGTCTGGGTCCTGGAATATAGGCTGGTTATCCTTTGCTTTATGTTCGATATCCACTTATGAATGAGTCATACCATGTTTGTCTTTCTGGATCTGGGTTACCGCACTCAGAATGTTTTTTTTTTCTAGTTTTATCCATTTGCATGCAAATTCTAAGATGTCACTGTTTTTAACCGCTGTGTAGTACTCCATTGTGTAAATGTACCATGTTTACTTTATCCATTGTTTGGTTGAGGGGCATCTAGGTTGTTTCCAGGCTCTGGCTGTTGTGAATAATTAAGCACTCTATTTAGATGATAACCAGATAAGTCATCTTTCTCTTTTCCTCTGGCCTTCCTTGCCCATCAGTCTAATACTTGCTGCAGTTCTCCATTAAGGCGTGTTTACTTGTCACATATGTGAAGGAATACTGTAGGTTGTGCACGCATGTGCTCTTTTATGTGTACATGAGTGTATATGTAGTTTTTTAAGTAATTTATAGCTTAAAAGTATTTTATAGCTTCGGATACAATACTTAAAATTTTCAACTCAGGTTGTCAACTTTTTCTCTAGTTTGAAAGAAGTGAGTTTTAAATTTCTACAAGTACAAAATGAATTATTCCATTAACCAGTAAAAATAAACTAAAAGTTATAACTGAAGAACTAATAAGTATATATTTTTTGCAACTACTTTTTTTGGTGCTTTTCCTATTTTGAAGAATTCTTAAATTAGACATGACTAGATTATTTATGATGGTTTTATAACACCATCAAATAATGAATTTCCAAGGGTCTACCTGAAACAGCCATATGATCCTAATTTGTTATTGATCATATACCTTGTACATAGTAAACATTCAGTGGACTTCTAAACAGACTCTATAGTACATAGTCAATGTAATGCATCATATCCCAAGCCAAGGAAAAGTGGTTTTCCTATTATGGTTTCAAAATCAGATTTTGATTTTCCTTGGAAATACATTAACAGAAGGCATTTTATATGAAGTAAAAATTCATATTGCTATAGAATGTATGAGATACAGCAGAGGTTTTTTAAAAATCATCCAATGTAAATTTAATTATAGATTTCCAGGGAACACTCAATAGAGTCAATCTGTGACCTCAGTAACCATAGCCTCTTAGTCCTCATATGTGATTCTTTATTTTTTTATTTTTGTTTTTATTTTTTATTGTTAAAAGAAAAATTTACATTTACTCCCCTTGTCCCAGGCCCTTCTGCTCCCCCCTACCCCATTATTATTTATCTTTATGTCTACTTTGAGAAGTTGAAGTTACAGTGATAGAAATATAAAGCTTTTTTTAGCTAATTATTGATATTTTGACAATTTGAAGAATTAAGTTCTTTTAGTACTTGTGAAAAATTTTTTTCTTTATTAGAACATGTAATGTATTTTGAAGCTTTTTGACTTTTATATTTTTGCTACAAAATAATTGAATCAGTCTAGTTCAGGAACCATTTATTGATTAGTTAGGCACCAGAGAGTCAAATGAATAAGACATGATTTCCTCTTAGGAAATGTGAACAGATAAATTGCAAATCTCTGTAGCCAATGGCATGGCGTGGAATTTTGCAGAAGTCTGTCCTAACCCGCGGTGATCACGATTGGCTATTTGGAGGAGGGATGTGTGGAATATATTTAGAGGGAGAAGGGTGGCAGTGTAGTCAACATAGAGGGCCGTGGAGAGACCCTGCTCCGTCAACGTTTTTGGAGATCCAAGTGGAAACCAATAATAGTGGGAAATAAAGATGGGTCATCTTGGACCAAGGGAGGATGCTCAATCTTTTACATTTTATTTCAGCGTCTTTCAAAATTAAAAAATAAACAACTTTATATTTTGTTACTTACATGGATTTTTACATGAAAGCCAGTCAATAAATTTGATAAGAAGGAGTACAGTGGAGAATTTAAACTCAATAGTTGAATTGAGTTGTATTCAGTGGGAGCTGATGATTGATTGGGTTGGGTACTAAGGAAGGTTTATTCAAAGGTCCCCTGATTGATTGAGTAGAAAGTGTCTCTATCAATGTAATATTGAATGTACGAGCAGGTTTTACAGGGACAGTGAAGTGCTGTTTGCTTGGTTTATGGTGAACCTCAAGTGTCCATGTGTTGCATATGTTAGGATATTTGTTGGGTCTGAAACTTGAGGGAGTCATAGGGCAGTGGGATCCACAAATTGATGACTCCTTGATCTATATGTCTCACTCTTAGTTCCATGGAAGTAATGGAGATAGTTCATATACAGACTCTCAGAAAGAACAGCTCTAAAGGGAGCAGGATGGGGAAGGATTAGGGTAGGAGAAATAGAACACATGTGAGGGAAGCCAGGAGGATGTGCTGGTCAACAAAGTGGGACTCAAGAAGTGCAAGGCAGAAGAGATCACTATGTTAAGTGCAATCAACGTTAAACCTTCGAAGGACTGGATGCACTTGCTAGCCAGGTCAGAGTATCCTTTCTTCAGATCATCTTCCCGGGAGAAAGTAGACTGTAAAGGTTAAAGAGAGACTAGGAAAAGTGGAAATAGGTAGCAAGTGAAATTTGTATGAGAGGAGATGGAAGGAGCAGGAGAGCCATTTGATGGAGGTATAGTTTTGGAGACAGCAGGGAATGCCCTTGGCTGAAGGTGAAGAGCCACCAGAGAGGGGGAGCTTCAAGATGGGAAAGGGAGAATTGATCCTTGATAAATAAGGAAATTCAATGTAGGGGCAGAGCATTGGCTTTGTGGAAGATGGAAACCTTATTTTCTGAAATTGAAAAGATTGAGGAGAGGCTGATGTTTGAATGGGTGTTTTCTAGAGTTCGCGCATGGGAATGAGGGCAAAACATTTCTAAAGCTTCTGCATTTTAAGAGAAGTCCATGGGGAAGCAAGGGCACTGAAGTAGGAACCGAGAGTAACAGAGGTTCAGGGCAGAGAGTGGAAGCCAAAAACAAGGAGGAAGATGGACTGAATCTGCAGTTGTCATGGGCTAGAGTGAAGGCACACAGGGAACAGAGCGTACATTTCCTTAAGTGTTGCAGAGTGCAGTCCTGTCACTCAGAGATTAAAGAAGGGTAGTTGTGAAAGGTTGATTGGTGTGGTTTAACATAGCATAGTGTCACAGTCCGATGAGGGAGGATGAGATGGCGGTCTTTGAAGGAGTGGGGGAATCCAGTGACATAATGCCCTATGATGGTGGTCACCAGACTGCTGCGCAAAATCACCTGGGATCTCTAAAATCTCTAAAGGCCTCCCACTTCCTGCCACAGACTTCCTGACTCAGCTTGTACGCAGGGGCAGCAACGGCCATCCTGATGTGCAGCAGGTGTGAAGCGCTGCTCTGAGCGTGAAGAGCAGATGTGGTGGAGTTTTCAACTCTAGGGAATGACAGCACGAATGTTCTAGGCTTGTGTTTCTGTCCTAGCCCTAATTCCTTTGTCTGACATGTGAACAAGTGGGTACAATGGTTTCCATTTCTCTTTCTATACATCCTGGTTGTTAATCTCAGTACCAGTGAGTGAGTGGCTGTGCAAACTGCCCTCTGCTCTGCCCTGCTGCAGTAGTGTCCCTGGACTCTGCCAGTGCTCTCTCGTGCCAGTTTTCTGCATTGGCTGTGGTATCATGTTGAACTAGATTACAGAATGTTTGTAGGAACTGTAGCCACATACTCATTACGAGTTTAAACCACAAAACAAAGCTGACACCTCGAACACAACTGGAAAGCTGTGCCTTCCTGTATTTCCAAAATTCACTGCTAGAGCGAGTGCACGGTAGCATGTGGAGAGGACTCTGTTCTGCCCAGCTCTCCCTTGACTCCGTGTGAGTAGCCTAGTATTTGAGAGTTCCTTTCCTGACTACACCTCTTCTATCTCTCGAGTCTCTGCAGAACTGATGCTGAGAACTCTTAATTTCTAGTATAATTCAGGACACGTGGGAAATGACAGGTGGGTGCAGAAAGAGCGATTTCCTCATATATTTACACCATGGATTTTTGGTTCTCCAAAGTGATTCATGAACCTTTTAGCTTTGTTTTGTCTTTAGCTTTAAAATGGGCATAATTGGGTTATAATGACGTTAAATGTTACAACATGCTCTAAATATTAACACAATATGTATTTACTGCACACTGGTTTAATACTTGATTGTTGGTTGATTTCTGCATTTGTTCAGCATATGTTGGGTACATGCTATGAGCTAGGCCCTGAGCTAGAACCAGCTGGAGAGTGCTTTAACCACACCCACATGGAGCAGGTGCTGCCACTGAGCAGCTCCGATTCTGGCCTGGGAACCAGTGTGCAGTTGATAATGGGGTCTCGGATTACTAAAGGTGTGCACCGTTGGGAGAGAGTCCCAGGGAGATATCATAGCATATGGGATGTCAGTGTGACCAGGAACAGTGGGTGTGGGCCACCATGGCGGTGATGAGAGAAAATAGCAACTAATGGGTTGAAATTGAAAAAAATAAAATTTCTGCCCTGGCAATGCTGAAGCATGCATGAGCAGCCCATATATGGCGGTTCTGTTGAACTTGTCCATAATGGGTTTCAAGGTCTAAGTTGATGAGGATGACTGACCAGGTCGCTTCCTCAGGAGGGCACTAGATCTCATTACAGATGTGGTTGTCAGGAATGGAACTCAGGACCTTTGGAAGAGCAGGCAGTGCTCTTAACTGCTGAGTCATCCCTCCAGCCCAACTAATAGGTTAGAATCTGCTAAATTGTGTTTCTGAAATGAGGAATCACGTACCACATTGATCCAGGGTTTTGTGTTCTTTTCATTTTAGTTTAGTGTAGTCTACTTTATACTTGTTTGTACCAAGTCAGGCCCTCAGAATCTCAGCATGGACCCTTCATTTAAAAACAAACCAAGAATTTTGACAGAAGTGTGTTTCCATCAGGAGATGTTCGGAGTTTGCAGCCGCCCCACTGCCGTTCTTCCTACCACAGCCGCCCCCTCCGCAATACCCCTGCAGTTAGTTTTACTCTTTTTGTGTGTCTCTTTGACACACTCACTTGATTAAAATGAGAGGAGTGTTATCTCCCTTCTCCCGGAGAGGGGAATACTGCTTGTTTATCTACCAGCCATTCTCAGCCCCTATAACAGTCTGTGTTGTTACAGAGAGCTTCTGGTACTGCTGTTTGGGGGCTCTTGGCTCTTTGGCTGGACTTGAAAGTTGATTTTCCATGCTGCTGTTGTAAAGACTCTTTTTCAGTTTCTAATATTTAATAATCATGTAATAATAGCCTATGATCTCTAGAAGAAACATTCAAAATATATTATGTGAAAGACATAATGGATGTTTGCATTTAATATTTATAATTACATCTTATTTATGTCTTGTTAAATAAGTTACAATAAACTATAAGTACTTTATTCCTTGATATGCTTAATATTTTTCTTAGTTTGTACTTACTTATGTGCTTGTTAATGGAAGCACATGGAAAGAGAAAATGACAGGAACCGTATTACTATATTATCATGCACACCTAATCGAGGGTGCTCATCTGATCCAAAAGCAGATTTTTTAAGATAAGTATAGTTTTGTCTATTTCCAGAAGAGATTGGCATGTGGTATGGCCATGGCCCTATTGTTTAATTCCAATGTGACTGAATTCTCTTGAGGAACTCTTGTTAACCTAAACTAGCATGAAGAAACAGTAGTACAACAGCAGAGGGCGCCAAATAGCCATATTTTGCAGACAAATTTTCCTGCTAGTTTTGTGCCTCCTCCAATCCCTTCCCTCTTTCTCCTCTTTCTTCCCTTCTTTTTTTCTTGATACCTAAAATGGTCAATATTGAAGGCACCGCGTGACCATTTTCTAGTAGGTGAGGAGGATTTCCCTCAGCTACTTTATTTTAAAAGTACAATAAGACATCTATTTTTATTCAGTGTGCCTTTTTCATTTATTATTATGCATAAGAACTTTAGAAATCCCTTTTAATCACTTTTATCAATAAAATCTCATGTACAAAACAAAAGGGGAAATGAGTGTTTGTTTCTTTTTCCTGCCAAAAAGATTTTGATATTAAATCAGTTTTTATACTGTATGTAGGAAGCACACGTTGTTTAAACCATTCATTATAAATAAGATACCTATGCAAGTATGCATTTTATAAAATAGTAAATTAATATTTGTTAAGTAAAATTTTTTGTAATGTATTTTAGAATTTAGTATTTATATTTAAAGAGGGGTCTATGCATATCAGCTAGACCCTCGTTTTCTAAGCCATCCTTAGGGTCTTTAATCATTGATTTCAAAGCTAATTCTAATTTGAAAAATATATCAACAACATCTAGGGAAATGGCTCAGTTGGTAAAGTGGCTGCTACACAAGCATTTGGACCTGCCTGAGTCTGGGTCCCGCACCCATGCACTGCTTGGCATGGCAGTGCACATAATCTCAGTGCTGGAGAGGTGACACAGGGGAACTGATTTGGTGAGCGCTAAGTACAGGAAGCCAAACAGCTCACATTAGCCTCTGGTCAACATGTGCATGCACCCATGCAGACACACATACCCAACAACCAGTGCATGCACGCGTGCGCACACATGCACACACACGCACACACAAATCAACATTTCCACCTTGCATTTGATTATGAAGATCAGCTAACATAATACTTGATAGTACAAATCAACCCTATTTTTAGGTAAAACCCATATCAAATGGTTTTATAGATTGGATTCAGAAAGAATAATAAATCACAAGACTATTTAAAGGTAGCATTGAAAACTGGTTATTGAACAATGATTTCAAAATAAGTGAGCTTTCAAGTCAGGATCAATGAAGTGAGTGGTGAGAGAATAAAAATTCTTATAGTCAGTGGATAAAATGCAATGCGCTTAAAATCCTAAACCCTTAAAGACACTTAAAGCATCTTGGTATTCAGAGACCAAGCTAGCAGGTGTTCCAGCAGACTTGATTTCATCTAGAAAATATTTATTTATATAAAATGCTGAAGCCTCTTACGTGTGCATGGCAACATTATTTCTCTGAGCATTCTGGATTATTTTGTTTGTTTGTGGGGTCCACCACATCTGACGTGTTTGTATGCTGAGATTCATGCATGCGTGGAGGAACCCTGATAGCAGCATGATAGTTCTGCTGTTTTCTTTGCGTTTTGCTTGAGATGCCATTTTATCTGATGTTCTTGCTACAGCTCCACTTTCAGTTATGTGCCAGCAATCCAGTATTTTTGTCACTCTGTGTTTTCTTTTGTGTTATATTTTAAGTCACTTTTCCGTGTCATAAGATTTTAAATGGTGCTGGGCATGGTGGCAGATGTGTTTAAAATCCCAGCACTGTGGATGCAGAGGCAGGAGGGTCTCAATAAATCCCAGGACAGCCAGGCTACATAGAGAGAACCTGTCTCAAAACAAAAGAAATCTCATATGGCTAAATATGTACTTTCTAAAATGAAAATTGCAATAAATCAGATACTTCAAATAAGCATAAAGCAAATCTGTGTGCTGTCCTGTTATTTGAGTGTGGATATGTCTATAATTGCATTTCCTAGCAAGGTGGAGACCCCGTGATTTTCCTCTTTAGCCATTTCGGCTAGCTTCTCAACTATTTCTTTGTAAGGACGAATATTTTGTTTTCTCCAGGCATGTTAACACAGAGGGTCACTCCGCAAATGTTTGTTGAACTAAATTTAATTCTGTTCCATGATAACTTTAAGGTGAACTAATTGTGCACCTGCATTCCAGGGAATCTAATAACTGTGACAGAGTGCCCCGTCTAGGACATCCTCACTAGTTACCTTGGAAATTGTTGTGACTGAATCAAGCCATCTGGTCCCAGGTCTATATATTTTATCATTAAGCCAAGAAAGCGTTGCAATTTGTTAGATGTTTTTGTTCCTTTCCTACAGTTTACCTTAGCATCACATTCTAGAAAACCAGACCTGAGAGTGATTAACTCTGTCATTTCTTTACCTTTAGCAAAAATATCCCCTTCACAACTTTGGTGGGCATTTACCTTTTGTTGTGACAGATTGTCTGAGCAAGTAGAATTGGTCATCAGACCTTGTGGTGTAAGAAACTGACCTCTGTTACATTTTGCATTGGTGATGTTGTTTTATCTTTTGCACTCTTTTTGTGTAGATTGCTCTTAGGTACAGTTTTTTTTTTTTTTTTTAATCACAGGGCACATTTGGTAGCTGAGAGGTTGTAATAAAAAGAATCTTACAGGGGCTGGAGAGATGGCTCAGCTGTTAAGAGCACTGACTGCTCTTCCAGAGGACCTGAGTTCAATTCCCAGCACCCACATGGCAGCTCACAACTGTCTGACAATGCAATTCCATGGGATCTGACACCTTCACACCAATGCACATAAAATAAAGTTAAATAAATCATTAAAAATTTTTTAAAAAAAGAATCTTACATAGTCACACACAGACATGGTATTAATTAGATAACCTTTGTGTTGTGAGCATGTGGCTGACTGCTGAAACACCTTCAGAAGGAGGTAGAGACGCCCACAGAGCCGGGGGTGCTGATGGGCACATGTGTGGCTGGCGTTAGATGAGACGGTTTGAAGTCTGTCTACCTTCTGTTTTCCCTTTTGTCTTTTTTTAAAGCCTTTCTCATGGGTTCAGTAATTTCTTAGCAAAACTTGTTTGATTTTATGTTGTTAGGCTGATAATAGCCTCTTCTTTCTAAATGAAAGAAGCAGATACTTTTTTTAAAAAAAAGAGTTTTTATTTATTATGTATACAGTGTTCTGCCTACAGGCCAGAAGAGGGCACCAGATCTTATCACACATGGTTGTGAGCCACCATGTGATTGCTAGGAATTGAACTCAGGACCTCTGGAAGAGCAGCCAGCACTCTTAACCACTGAGCCATCTCTCCAGTCCCCTGTTGCAGATATTTTGTGGAGAGAACATCCTCAGGAGCGTTTGGAGACCTTCCCCTTTCCTTCATACCTATCGTCAGAGCTGCATACCCAGGATTGGTATTTTTGTCACATTGCCAGTGCTAATAACTAGAATAGTTCCTGAGCTACAGCAGCAGCTTAGAATATAGTGCTGCTGCAATTATTAATTATAATTTTCACATCAATATAATATCGGGCATAATACACATATAAGGTCATGCATGATTCACTTGAGTTAAGCTGGTAAGTCCAAAGCACTAGGCATAGTGTGTGATATTACATGTTCAGTGTTTCAAAAGAAAAAGGGAAACAGAGATGGGAGAAATGAAAGGATCCAGCACCCGTTCTTCATTCTGTCTCATCTCTCATATCCTTCAGGTTATTGCTCTTTTATCTCAATCATCTGCCACCTCCCACTTTATATTCACGACCCAGCTATTGTTCCCTTGGCTTCATTTGGATAGTTTTCCCGACTTTGCTGTATAAAGTTGTCTGTGTATTCAGTAGACAGATTCTTACACATTCCTTCTCATGCTAATTCAGGTCTGATGGTCAGGTCCAGGAATCTGTATTTTCCCAACACACCTGATGAGTCTGCCTTAGTAACGCTCTGCTTTTCAAAAGAAAGTTCTGAAGCCTCAGTGTGGTCTTGTTAGCTCTTAATGAACTGTGGCCTTGGTTCTTCATCTTGATCACCTATGGGTTCTTCAGCACCTACCATCTGATTTTCACTGCCACCGTCCGTGTCGTCTACATTTTTTCTTTCTTTCCGCTATGAGTGGTTTTTGCTTGCTCAAGTTAGCTCCCTGGTTGTGAGATGGAATTGGTAATTTCTCAACCATATCCATTTCGTTTTGTATTGACTCTTTTTTTTTTTTTAATTTTTCGAGACAGGGTTTCTCTGTGGCTTTGGAGCCTGCACCGGAACTAGCTCTTGTAGACCAGGCTGGTCTCGAACTCACAAAGATCCGCCGGCCTCTGCCTCCCGAATGCTGGGATTAAAGGCGTGCGCCACCACTGCCCGGCTTGTATTGACTCTTAAGTACTATGGCTATCATATTGGGAATATTCTTTATGTTACTTACTGTAATATAGAAATAGTTATATCATCCTTTAAACGTTATTCAATTCAGAGAAGTTTATGTAAAGGAGGCAGTGACAGCATCTGCTTGAATAATTCTTTCATTAATTTTTGGATGGGAATAACTTGAGATGTTTTATGAATGATGATACAGGAAATGATACAGGAAATGGAGAAGAAGTGGTCCCAGGGTGAATAAGTGCAAAGGACCAAATGTTTGAAATTGTTTCTGGAAAGGATACATGATTTCATGTAAGTCATAGGGTAGTGGTTCGAGGTGAAATGAAGGCACAAGCACCAGTTTACTCTGGAGGGTGTTTTGTGCTTGGCAAAGAAGTCTGGATTTTCTTCTCAAGTTAGAAAACGCCCTTGAGAGTCTCTGAAGCCAGCAGCATAGTCAGGAGGATGGAAATGGAGACAGAAAAGAGACCAGGTGAGGGGATTTATTGTAACTATTACAGGGAGAGTTGATGAACAGTTTTGTAAGATTTTTATAATGGTCTTTGTTCATTTGCTAGATTCTCTGGTTACACAAAATGAATAAGGTATAGTCTGTCCATATTTTGAAATTGCCCCAAAGAATTAGGAAGCTATAAGTAACTTAAATGATAACCGTATAAATGTTTCTAAGATAACCAAATATATGATATGTGGGGGGATGTAAAATGTTAGGGAACTAACTGTACTGTTGGCTAACTTTTTCCTGGGAGAATTAGAGTCCTCTCATCAACATGAATGAGATATAGTTGATAAGTAGGATATTCAAGGCGTTCACTGTACTGATTTGATGTGAATTTATGTTGTGACTGAAAATTAGGGCCGTGTAGACCATGTAGAAGATGACTTAGAGGAGAATAAAGGATGATTCGAGCAAAAGGAAAATGGAATGGATTTGTTTGTTAGGAATACAGATATGGTTCAAGAGCCTGTTTGTTAAAACTGAAAGGGGGTTTTATTTATTTATTTTGTTTTTCGAGACAGGGTTTCTCTGTAGCTTTGGAGCTTGTCCTGGAACTAGCTCTTGTAGACCAGGCTGGTCTCGAACTCAGAGATCCGCCTACCTCTGCCTCCCGAGTGCTGGGATTAAAGGCGTGCACCACCACCGCCCGGCAAAAGGGGGTTTTATAAATGATCCTTGAATTTGGACTGAAGGAGTCTATATTTTATTATTTAGATTTAATTTTCTTGTTCTTAAAAATAGCATGTGTTAATTATGTGTAATTTAAGACATGCAAAATCTGAACATGTTCTATGATTTTTGTCAAAAATAATTGCTATTTATACTCTGGCATAACATGCACGATTCTATACTTACACATGCATGCATATAAGCATCACATAAGGGAACTGTAGTGTATACTCTTGTCTCCAGAAGACAATGTCATATAAGAAAAGTGTGGAGGATCCGGCCTGAAGAGTCACAGAGCCTCTACACTTTCAATAGTATTGGCTAAAATGGACAGTAAGTAAAGGAGAGAAATAGAAGAAACATGGTCAGGATGACCTTACTTTTATGATCTAGGACCCAGAAGACTTGACTGTCCTCTGGAGGGAATTTGGTGAGGGAGAAAGACTGAGGGTGAGTGCCGAAGGAAGGGTTCCAGTGTGCAGTGCTTCAGAAGGACGCACAGCTTTGTCGGGGCAGTCACAGTGCATTTTCAGAGTCTGCTAATGCTGCTGAAACCAATTTGAATGAGTAAGGAGACTCCCACTTCAGTAATAAGCCTTTATTAATGTATACTTGGTTTTAAATTAATTGGTATTTTAATGACTGTGTCAGTGGAAAGTCATTGTATAAACTCATATCTTTTACGTGTTGCTGGTTGACAAAGATATTTTAATTATCTAGAAGCCCTAAAAAGACAGCTTCATAAGCATTTTAATGCAGCTATTTGTTGTTTATTAATGAATGTTGAGATTAAATACTTTGAATTGTAACTATTTTTAAAAAATATTTGTTACAGGGGAATTTACCTAAATATTCTCATAACTCCCTGATGGTTCAAGCAATAAAGACAAACCTAACAGACCCGGACATCCATGTGCTGTTCTTTGATGTGGAAGCTTTGATTATTCAACTCCTGACTGAAGAAGCCTCTAGGCCGAATACTGCACTTATTTCCCCAGAGAATTTGCAAAAAGCATCTGGCAGTTCAGACAAAGGTGGCTCCTTTCTAACTGGAAAGCGAGCAGCAGTTCTTTTCCAGCAAGTGAAGGAAACTATCAAAGAGAACATAAAGGAGCATCTCCTTGACGAGGAAGACGAGGACGAGGAGATAATGAGGCAGAGGAGGGAAGAGAGTGATCCCGAATACCGGGCCAGCAAGTCCAAGCCGCTGACATTGCTAGAATACAATCTAACTATGGACACGGCAAAATTATTCATGTCCTGTCTTCACGCCTGGGGTTTGAATGAAGTGCTGGATGAAGTTTGTCTTGATCGCCTTGGAATGCTCAAACCACACTGCACAGTGTCCTTTGGTCTCTTATCGCGAGGAGGTCATATGTCGTTGATGCTTCCTGGTTATAATCAGGCTGCTGGCAAACTGCTGCATGGGAAAGCAGAGACAGGAAAGAAGCTGCCGGCAACTGAGGGAGTAGGAAAGGGAACCTACACAGTGTCTCGAGCCGTCACCACTCAGCATCTGTTGTCTATCATCTCTTTGGCAAATACTTTAATGAGTATGACCAATGCAACCTTTATTGGCGATCACATGAAGAAGGGCCCAACCAGGTGTGACTATGTAGTTTAATTTTACTCTTCATTGTCAAAGGAATAAACAATAACGATTGTTATTGTTTATTGCACTTTTGTGTGGTGGCTCTGCACACATTTCCTCTTTAGTGTCACCTTAGTGATTTCCCATTTAAACTGTGGAACAGAGACATTTCTACATTTCTAAATGCCTAGTTTAAAACTCTATAACATTATACAGTATTTTTATATGTAGTCATACTTAGTAGCTATTTTAAATGGCTTTACAATTTAGGAGTTGGTCATAGATGATAGCTCTTGAATAAATCTTTAAGGTTTTTTTTTTTTTTTAAAGATGATTTATTTTATCTGAGATAACCCTGACTAGCCTGGAACTCAGCATAGACATGACCAGCCTTAAACTCATGGAGACTGGCCTAACCTGCCTCCCAATTAAAGGTGTGGCCCACCAGAAATGGCATTATTTTTTTAGAATCATGTGCTTGTGTGTGGTTTGCGCAGGTGTGAATGTAGACACTGTGGCTTCTAGAAGAGGATGTGACCTCTGCTGGAGCTGGAGTTACAGGTGGTTATGAGCTGCCCAGTCCTCTGCAGGAGCAATGCTCTTAACCGCCTGCTGAGCCATCTCTTTGAGCTTTGTAAATATCACCCTAAATTTCCAGCTCATGAAGTCTGAACTGACATCCAGTTCAAATGTGTACCTGTTCACAGAACTTTTCACTGTAGTCTCTATGTAGTATTTCTGTGTCCAGTGATTGACTGTGGCATGTGGTAATGAGTACAGTCCAAATTTTGCAATAGGGAGGAGAAAATAAATTTTAAAACAGACTATCTTAAAAAAACAGAGTATTTTGATGTTTTTACAATACTTAGTCTGAATGCTATTTCTCAAAATTATGAAGACACCTTGTTATTTCGCTTTACTAAAGTTGACTACATTAGTTTTTTTAAACCTAAGAAATACTTATCTTCTCCCATGTTCTATTGTAATTACCCTACAAAAATTCATTGTCCTTAATCCTGTAAATACTTTTATATTGGCTGTTTTTGAGCCAAAGATAAAAAAAGAGACACTTTACCTTTAGACTCCAAAATTTCTTCATGCTTTATTGCCATTTATATTGCTAAATTCTTTTCAAATCGTTATATTATTCCATGAATTCTGAGGTGCTCATGGTAATAGGGTGGGCTGAAATCCCAGGATGGTGAGAGTAGAGAAGAGAAGACGAAGAATGGTTTTTACCCGTCAATTGTAGTTCACTAGAGTGTTCAAAAATATGTGTTTAAGACTAACAAAGTAAAAATTTTATTACAAAAAGTATATTTTCTACTTTGTAATCATGCAGTTTTTTTTGTCAGTTGAAATGGACAACATAAGTAGGTACAAAACTTAGAAAATGACCACCTTTTTGAAATATAAGTTGAAAATGTTCTGAGCATGTTTCTTTCCAATCTAGAGAGTGATATTTTGAACAGCTCTGGAAATAGGAAATGTTCAATGTTTTTTTTCTTCTTTTAAAGGCCACCTAGACCAGGCACCCCAGACCTCTCTAAGTCAAGGGGTTCCCCTCCAACTTCCAGTAATATTGTTCAAGGACAGATTAAACAAGGTAAAATTAAATCTTACTAAGTAATTGACGTGACATTTCAGCTGTAGAAACTGAGAAGGCATTGCTAATGTATAATCATAATGTTTTGTTTGTCTCAGATTGTTATAAGAGAGAAAAGTTGTTATATTCCAGATGTAAATACAGATAATTAAGATGTCAGTTAAAAATAAATCAGATTTATTTAGAAATTGATAACTGCGCAAATTTCAGATAATTTTATTATGTAATCTTTGGGCTAATTTGTATGTATTAGGGCCACCTTAACTTGACAACAGTAGTTAACTGTGTGCATCTTAAGTTTAAAAGTTATACCTATTTTTAACTCTGCTTGGGAAGGTTTGAAACCACAGATTTATGCTGCAGTTAGTTTTCAGCTGTTTGCTAGTGGTGTTCACATTGCTATTGACAAGTTGAAATGCCTATTAAACTCTTTATTTTTAAATAATAATATGCCATAACCTTCATTTTTAGCTTTGTTTTTCATTAGGATGTAGGAGAATGAAAAGGCTGACTTTCTCTTGAAACTAATTCTAAACACTTCCGTGAATTAATATGCTCAGTTGTTCCAGAATGTATCTTTTTTTTTTACATTTTTTATTTGTTTGTTCTTTTTTATTTATTTTTTATTTTATTTTATTTTATTTTTTTGGTTTTTCGAGACAGGGTTTCTCTGTAGCTTTGGAGCTCTTGTAGACCAGGCTGGCCTCTAACTCACAGAGATCCGCCTGTCTCTGCCTCCTGAGTGCTGGGATTAAAGGCGTGCGCCACCACCGCCTGGCCGGAATGTATCTTTTATAGCTGTTTAAAGGTCAGGGTGAAGAATAGGATGTATATAGAACAGATGAATTCTCTATTTAGACTTGACACTTAGCTGCAAGAGAGCTCATCGTGATGTGCAAATACTCCAGAGTTAGAGAAAGCAACAATCCTTACAATAATGTACTTCTGGAGTTTCAAATAAAGGGGACCAATTAGTCTATCACAAATTTTCTGGTGACCTCTCCCCTCCCCTTTTTTAATTTAATGTTTTTGTTTTGTTTTGTTTTGTTGTTTTTTTTTTTTTTTTCTTTCACACATTTGTATTTAAATTCTTAAGCTTTATATTATACTTTACTTCTTGGGAGTTACTTGACTTGATTTAGTTCACTGTATGTGTGTGTGTACATATATATGTGTATATATATATGTATATATATATTCTTTTCTGTTTGACCTCTACTGTCTAATTTATTAGTTTTACTGCTTTAGAACTATAGTTTTTTTTTTTTTTTTTTGCTGTGTATCATTATGTTGACTGAATAGACCACAATTTACACATATTTTCACTGTTTAGCTTTTCTTCCAGAGGTCTTACATTGTGTTAAGGAGATACTATTTAGTTTTAATTTGTTGACATTTTTAACTTTGCTACTAATAGATGCTAAATTTAGTCAGATTTTCTTTCTGCATCTTGAAATACTTATGTTTGTCCTCCTTTAGTTTCTTAATAAGATGAAGAATATTGGCTTTTTGTTTGAAAAAATACTTGGCATATGGGTCACACTTTATCCTGATGACTTATCCATCTTATAGATTATTAATAGAACTAGTAAAATTTTGTTTAAGGCGTGTGGTGTCCATGGGCATTTTAGGGTGTGGTTTCACTTCTGGTAATGACTTGCTGTAGTTGGTGACAGACAGGGTGATGGCCTCACAGAGTGAGTGAAAGTCATTCTTTCTCTGGACTTTCTAGGATGGTATGTATAGAAGAATATTATTTGCTCTTTATTTGGATTGTGAAAGAATGAAAGCTTCATTAAGTGAAAACTTGTAGGCCTGAAGTTTTCCTCATATGATTTTTAACTATGTATTTTAATTTTTTGTATATATCCCAGGCATTCTGGTTTTGTTTTTGTTTTATAATTTTCTTTAGTGAACTTTCTAACTCATTTATCAGGCAAAAGGTTCTAGAAATTCTTAAAATTCCCTTTTTCATTTCCATTATTTATCTTACATGTTTTTTCAAAATCTAGATTGTCTAGCAGAAAACAATTTTTAGGATCCTCTCTAAGAACCAATGGTACTTAATTGAATTCTGTAATTTTTCTGCTTTAAAATTTTTTTATTCATAATTATTATCATTTCATTATTTCTACTTTAAATTCACTTGTCTGCTTTTAGTTTGAGGAGAATTTGAGGTTAATGACATATGACTGTGTCCTTGACACCCTGACCATTAGTGCTAAAATTCCTCTCTGAATATTGCTTGGTGGCAACTCCCACATTTTCTATTGTTGTACTTTTATTTGTCTTTATTTATTAATTGGTAATTTAGTGATGAAGTTTTAAATTTTTCCAACATTTTCAAGATTTTCCAAAGATTGGATTGAGTTCTCATTGATAGTAAAGTAACATTTCTTCCATGATTGGAATCCTTTGGAATTTTTCCATTTTACTGTATTTACTTATTTAAAAATTATATATGTGTGTGATGAATGTTTTAATATTTTGGAATTACTAGTTCAAGCTAATTATTACTTATATTACTTTTTCAGTGTATACACATACATATGTGGTGTGTGTCTGTGTCTGTGTTTGTGCGTGTGTCTGTGTCTGTGTTTGTGTGTATGTCTGTGTCTGTGTGTCTGTGCATGTGCACACATGGTCTACCTTGGTGAACATACTGTATGTATGTTAAGAAGTCTGATGTTAGGTAGGGTATTTTATAATGTCAGGTCCAGTTCTGTGATACTCAGGAATAGTGTGCAGTTGATCATTTTCTGCCTACTTGTGTTTATTAAGTAGATAAGATAATTGAAACCTGAAACTGTAATTATTCATTTGCTTATGCATCCTTACACTTAAGGAAGATTTCTTTTTATGTTTTTTAAAACTCCTGTAATAGGCACATAAATTTTTATAACTTAATACTACCAATAATATTCTTATTATTCAGCTTATTTATTATTATAAATGGTCATCTTTATGCCTCTTGATATCCTTTTTTGTCAAATATATTCTATTCATGATATTTAGCATCTTTAGTTACTGTTGTAATCATATAACTTTCCCATTTTTTTCCTTTTGTCTATATGGAGCTTTGTAGTAAGGCATGTTTCTTATGTAGGCATCATGTAGTTGCATCTTGCTCTTTTATCCAGTGTGACTTAATTTGGTTTGATTGTTTTGTTTTTGAGACAGTGTCTCTCTATGTAGCTCTGGCTGTGTAGACCAGGCTGACCTCCAGTTTGCAGAGACTGATCTGCCTTTGCCTCTGCCTCTCCTGTCCTGGGATAGAAGGTGTGTGCCACCATATCTAATTGTGATTTGCTTTTTAATGTTTTTAGCTGTTTA
Source organism: Dicrostonyx torquatus (assembly GCA_028555095.1). Classification (NCBI taxonomy): domain Eukaryota; kingdom Metazoa; phylum Chordata; class Mammalia; order Rodentia; family Cricetidae; genus Dicrostonyx; species Dicrostonyx torquatus. The sequence continues at coordinate 3,623,853 of JAQHUG010000091.1, read as the reverse complement.
CATTTAATGTTATTGTCGATATGGTTAGATTTGAGTCTTTCTTTTGCCACACTTTCCTTTGTTCTTTTTTTTTATTCTTTTGCCATCTTTTTGGATTACCAAGTATCTTTGAGTTGATTTCTTATTTCTTATTTTTTTTGGTAAATTTTGGAATTATTTTAAGTTGTACTTCAAATATTTTTCTAGTGATCTCATATTTTTATTAGGTTCTTAAAATTGCCTCATTTGTCAATGGTGCCTTAACTTTTAAAATTTTGTTTACTTAAATACGTGTGTGTGTGTGTGTGTTTCCATGTCCTCATGTGCAGTGGGGTAGATGTGGATGTCAGAGGATAGACTACTGGAGATCTCAGGTCTTTAGCTTCTCTGCACCTGCCTCTACCACTGAACCTCTCACCAGACTACTTTTGTGCCCTTTCTCAGATTTTGATTTAGTTTCTATTATATTAGTTTCAGTGTAATTTGTCATTTTTCATCAGAGTCTGAACTTTAATCCTATTTTAATGTATTCTTTTTCCTGGGTCATGGTTTTTATATCTTTCCTAACTATCTCACTTTGAGTGTGTGGAGTTATCTAATTATTGTCATATGTTTGCTTGTTCTGCGTTTGTTTTTAATTATTCTTCTTATGGATTATACTTTCCTTTGTAAATTTTCATGTTTGAGTAACATGGCAGATGATTATATTTTGTCAGGGGGTACTGGATATTTTGTATTCTTACAAACTTTGAGCTTCCTTTTAAGATAGAATTCTGTGAAAGCAGTTTGAACAGGTAGATTTTTGAGCAATGCTCTGAATAAGGTAATTGACTCCCTGTTACTGAGGCAAGGTTTTCCTTAGGACTCTCTCAAATGCTCCCTGAGTCTGAGGATTCCCCACACACTGGTGAGGAAGGCACTCTTTCTGGACTTTCTGATGGTTCATTCTTCTTTCCTTGCTAGTTTCCTGAAGTGTTCCGATTGGTACTTTGATGGAACCTTAGGCAAACCTTCTGCACAGCTTCAGCCTACTATATCTTTTCTCTCTTCTCTAGCCTTTAAATTCTGTCCTCTTCTTCCAAGACCCTCAGCTTTGTGTCCCCTACTCACTGAGTTTAGATTTCCTGTGTCTTGATTCCGGAGCCCTGTGAAGTTGATAAAACAGGACAGTTATAAGGTTCACTTTGTCTCATATGTATGAAAGAAAATGCTTAAATAAAATAAATAAATGTAAAAAATAACACGTTAATTTCAAACACAAAATTTTAAGGGAATTTTTGATTCATTTAGTACTCCATTTCAAGCCTAGATTTCTGATACTGATTCTGAATAAGATAGTGTTAAATTATTGGTTGGTTCATATAAATATATAAAAGACTACTTAACAAGGACTCTTTTCATTTCTTAGTAGATGATATAAATTCAATCCATTTCTGACAATAAATTTGCAAAGAGCATACTATACCCTTAAGCCCTTCAACTATGGCTTCTTTATGGCCTTGCCACAGGTTTTCCTTCCCCAACTGCTCCCACATCCTTCCCACCTCTCTACCCATCCAACTTCATGTTTGTTCTCTCCGTATCTCTCTCTCTCTCTCTCTCTCTCTCTTTTTTTTTTACGTAAAAGCATAAAAACAAAAAGCAAAACAGACTAAAGACTGATAGGACAAAACATGGGAAAAGAAAGCAAAATGAAATAAAAACTCTACAGAAATACCAATGATTTTTTTTTTTTGGTTGATAACTATAACTACTCCTGGCCTTGGGGCCTGTCTTAAAGTGTGTGTGATACTCGTGGGAGAAAAATGATTTTTCCCTTTGCCAGTAGATACGAGTAGCAGAAAGCTTCTTGGTTGGGGTTGACCCCTTTGTCCACTTCCTCCTCAGTGCTGGAACCTTGTGTGACTTGAACTGTGCAAGTCTTGTATGTGCTGCCATGGTCTTTATGAGTTCATATGTGTCTGGAAGAGTCAGCCATCACTCTGCTGTTTTTCCTTCTCATTCACATACTTTCTTGAGCCTTCGTGGGAGGAACTTGATGAAGACATCCATTTATGACTGGGTTCTTTAAAGTCTTGGTCCCTTCACATTGTCCATTTGTGGGTATTTGTGGATTCCCATCTGTTGCACTAAGAAACTTGTTTGGAGAATGTGGAAGGAGGCCCTGATCAATGAGTATGACAATATGTCATTAGGAGTTATTTTATTGCTATATTCCTTTTGCAGGATAATAATATCAGGCTTTCCTCTAGACCCATAATCTATCTAGTCTTTGGTTTTGGCTTCTTTACCTGTGTCAGCTGTGGGTTCCATCACACGAAGTGGTCTTTAAATCCAATCAGTGATTGGTCACTCCCATAACATTGTGCCACTATTTCAACAATAGATAAGTCACTGTTGTATCACAGGGTTTGTGTCTAGCTGGAGTCCTAACATATATACATATATGAAATGAATCTAGATGGCGTTACCAAATAATAGGGAAGACAATGCCAACTTAACTGCCACTTTTAAAAAAAATGGCTTATTACTCCAATTTGTTGTGGAAGCTAAAAATTAGGGATTTTTATCTTGCTCACAGATTTTTTTTTTAAATTGTTGGTACAGTAGCTGATTCATAGAAGGAGCTGGTAACTAATAAATCCATATGTTTCTTTCTTTATGCTTTTAGGGAAATATTTCAATAACTAGGTACTGTGAATATAAGAATAAAGTAAGTCCCTGCCTTCAAGGAGTGCTTATGCATATTGGAGGCAATATAGAGGAGAGGCTTCCTAATAATTCTTTAATAGGTTTATTTGCTTTTCTACTAGAATTTGAGTGTCTGTGGCTCTTAAGATTTGTCTGATTTTTGGGTTTTCATGTGTTTAGCTCAATTTCTGGAGTGTCTATTATGCACCTGGTAAGTATAGATGACATGAGAAGTTTTAACAGCTTTTTATATACATTCATCTGTCATTGTAGTGAATTGTTTCTCTCTAAGTCTTGGTCTTAGAGGACTCATTTATTTATTTTTGATGTTGGTAATGAGAACACTTAAAAAAAAAGTTTTCTTTTAAGTCTCTGACTATAGCTATAAGCCAAGCAAAATCACCTTTGCATTTGAGCTTACTCTAGTTCTGATGTGAATTAGTGATGATTCAGAGATTAAGCGATGCTGCTTTACTTTCTAGGATGTTCTAAATTTATTTTTATTATGCCTAGTGCCCACAGAGGCTAGAGAGTGCTGGATCCTCTAGGAATGGAGTTACAGCTGGCTATACCACCATGTGGCTGCTGGGAACTGAACTTGAGGTCTTCTGCAAGAGCAGCACATGCTTTTAACCACTTGTTAAAGCCATTGTTCCAGTATCACCACTGTAGTTTTTAAGTACTATGAGTTTCTTGATATGTTCTTGCTTTATCATTTAGGCATTTCATCACTGTTGGATTGCTAATTCATTCTGAAATGATAGGTCCATAATTCTTTCTGTTGTTTGAATGTTTGTACAGCCAGTTCCCATTAGTTATTTAATTCTGTCATAGAAGATTTTTTTTGGCCTAATGATGTTTGACAGTTTAGTTACACATTGTAAATAAGTATATTGCGGAAGTAAGGTTTTCATGTTTTTATGTAGTCTCTTCCAAGGTATACAGAATAATAGTATATATAGGTGATCTACTTAGGACCTACATTGTGCTGTATGGTCTTTATTTATGCCTCCAAAAATGGGTCATAACAGTTGTGGCCGAAGATCATTACAATGACTTAAGACAGGGGTTGATTTATGACTTACAAGGTGTCCAGAAGTAGTAAGTTTCTAAAGCCCACAAAACTTCAAATTTCTGTAAGTAGTTACTTGTGGTAATCATACTTGCTTCGGCTATGCATACACTGTGTTTCAAATTAACATGGCTGCTGCCATATTTATTGCTGTTGACTCAAAACCACAGCTTTCATCTTAAAGGGTGTTGGAGATAGTTTATCCTGGAGTGACTGCTCAGGAACACGAGTTAGGTTACCCTAAATTCCGTGTTCCAACATGGAAGCAGTTTCATAGTTTTACAGAATAAAGAGAGCCATAGTCAAGGCAAGTTTGAAATACATTGAGGCCTCATCAGAGTGATGGTTACAGCAAGATGGGGCAAACTTTTCTGTAGGCTCAGGATGATATCTGATGTCGTTCTTAGCTTTTGGTGTTCTGAAAGCTAGTGGTCTGCTGAGTTACATGCCAAGAGGGTTTTGTCTGTTTGTCACAGGTGTTAGTTCATGCAAATTAATTGGTCAAGGCACCTGTGATCCAAAGGGCTGGACACAGGCCAGGAGAAGGCAGTTAGCCCCTGGCTTGCAGCATTCCAGTCTCCTCACAGTACTACAACTCTAATCAGCTTCGTTTTTAAAAATTAAATTAATTACTTTATTTTTGTTGAAAATAGATTCTTTTTCATACAATATTTTCTTCTTATGGTGTTTTCTCTTTTCCCAACTTCTCTTAGATCTTCCTACTTCCCTAGCCACCCAAATCTGTAAAATCTATACTCCTTCTTTCTCTCTCACTGGGAAGCAGAAATCTGAGAACAGTAATAGTAATAATTATAAATAAATAAATATAGATAAAAGTAAAAATAAGCAAACCAGAACAGATGCAGCTTCTTTAAGGAATTTTCGCTCACAGTTCCAAACTCTCAGTAAAATACAAAGTTAGGTTGCTAATATTTTCAAACATTTGTAGTCTTCAAAAGTTAGTTTTTTGTGTACTTATTCTCACAAAATAATTGAAAGATATATATAATCAAATTAGAAGATTAAATAACAGCAAAATAACAGAGAACTTAGAAAGCTAGGGTCCATTGAGACTATGAAGAAAGAATTTGTCTGATCATGGTAACTGGATGTTTCAGGATGATAGCTCAGCAGATAGGCGCAGAGTTGGGAACTTTATAATCCAGTGTTTCTGGACATGCTACATATCATACAGGAGAGGACAGTGGACTTGGTCTGTGGAAAACAACTCACTGACCAGAGTTTATATCTGAATCAAGCAGGAAATTATTTAGGATCCATGTTATAATAATGCCTTCATGGTTACTGTACACATGTTCATAACAGATTAGTAAGTACGGCTTTTTATTATCTCTTTTAACTAGGACACATTAAGTGGGAATTTTTCATAACAAAAGGCATTAGAAAGAATTTAGAGTTTTTTTTTTATCACATTCACTGCAAAGTTACTCTGTTAATGTGCATTGAACATATAGTCTGACCAGTCAAATGGGAATGTTACAGTATTTGACCTTATTTTGACTTTGTTTTTGTTTCTGATTTATTTGGACATACAGTTTTATAATGATCAGACTTTCTTAAATTTTAATATAGTCAAGGACGACCTTGAGATAATGATCCTTCTATCCCTGTCTCCTAAGTGCTGGAATTAAAGGCATATACCACCACTTCCAGTTATATTTAGTTTTGTACTCCAGTTAGATCTTCGGAAAAGAGATTAGTCCAAATTAATGATTTTTCTTAAATATTGTATGTTGATTTAAAAGATGAGTAGACTGCCCATTTACATAAGACATGCAAAATCACAGACATAAAGGAATATTATAACAAGGAAAATAATGCAGACCTGGTGCAGAATATCCTCATGGTAGGTGTATGGTGGCTGATGCTAAGGAGTTTCTGCTTTCTAAGGGTGTTTTTTTCTTTTGTTTTTTCTTTCTTTCTCTCTTTTTATTCCTTCTCCCTCCCTCTTCTCTCTCTTCCCTATCTCTTCTTTCTCCCCAGCATTATGATAACCATTAGCATTGTAGTTAGGGCTACTCAGCATTAAATAATCATGTCTTTCCAGTGTGAAACTCCGAAAAGCTTTACTTCTTAAGCATTGCATTTATTTTTCTATATTTTTGGATTATTTTTTTCCCCCTGTGAAAATGTAAGGGCTCTTTGTGTTGATAAACTAGAAGACTTTTGAGATTTAGGCCAGTATGTAAAGAGCCTTTGTCATTCAAAATGTTAATCTTTGTGTTACTCTTATCACAATAGGAGTGGGGGTGGATGGAGTTTAGGATAAGCTTTAGATGAAAACAGAAGAACCATTTATTCAGATAAAAAGCAGAGGTGTTATAATGTTGAAGAACACATTTATGCTATTTAAAGAAAAGCTGGAGCCAATATTTACAGGCACGTCACATACAAATTAGAATGATCAAGTTTTCCGTGGGACAGTACACAATTGATGAGGCTGGGAACTACAAGATTACTTTCTTAAAGGACCCTCCCTGGAAAAAAATAATGGGACTTATGGTTCTTTCCATTATGTAAGAAAAAGAAAATCATAAACGTCCCTGCATCTTTCTTGCTTTAATAAGATGAGCAAATCTTCATCCACAGAACTTTTCAGGTTTGACATTTATTATTAAACCTTGAACATTTTGAGTGCTCTTTTTTCTTCTAGTTTCTGAGTTCCCTATATAGATAGTTGTAAAAAGCTATGACAAGAGTTTAATTTCTCAGTGAACTGTAAACGTGTTTCTAGACTTTGAAATTCCAGTTGTGAGATAGTGTGAGTAAGATTTTTTATGTTGGTCCAGAGATTTTTAAATCTTAATAAATCTAATTCCTTAATTTCTATTACTTGGTTTGTGGAATTCATAGGATTTATTAAAGTGTAAAACATTAACGACTATTTCTATTTCTATTTTTATTAAACAAGATTCCAAAATTATAATACCAAGACTTTTTTTTTCTTTTTTGTAAATAGTTGAGTGTGTTGAGCATCAAGTCCTAGTGCAAGTATTCCAACAGGTTCACCAGCTGTGCTTCTTTTTGGTGAATACTAGTTCATTGAGAAAATATTAAGGCTTAATTCCACTTATTTAACACAGCAGATAGTGATCAGTTACTACTCAACTGTTACTCGTTTATTTTGGACTTTCTCATTTTTTCATTCTAGTGCATTTCTAGAATTGAGGTGAAATCAGACAGAATTAACACAGATTTTTCAGAGGCTGTGAGAGGGGACTTGTAGTGAGGGAGGGTTAGGCGGGTGGGAGTGCAACCAGGATGCATTATATACATAAACAAGTTCCTCTAAGCACATTAAATACCACTGTTTCTTCTGTTGGGGTTCCCTAGAGTAGGCTGCTCAGCATTTTTGGTGGCATGAGGTTTAGCCACAGGGGAAATCCCCCTTTGTATGCTTATGAGCTTTGTGCATGGCAAAGTAAATGTTATCTAGGTCATTTTAACGGAATTTGTAATTAAATAGTGAAGAGAATTTTAAAAATAAAAGTATTCAATGGAGGATATTAACTATTTGGTGTTCCTTTTAAGATTATGATAGAAATTTTATATATTATGACATATAATTAAATAATTAATATAACATAAAATATTCATAACTATTATAAGCAAAACTCAGATCTATCCTAATAAAAAAGCATTACAGTTTTCCACATAGACATTCCATGGGTGGGAGAAGTATGGAGCTCGTTTTCGTTCTCTTACTGTTCCCAGACTTCTTTTAGTTCGACTGGTCACCTTCCAAGTGCCTGAGTGACGTTCTTGTGAAAATTATAAAAAAAGTTGTTTTCCTGCAGCTGTCCCATCATAATAAAAAAGCCTCATGGCATGAAAAGGAAACATACCGTCCAGCAGACAATGCATGATCTGCTCAGGAGCACACACCCTTTGCTGCCCAGTGACAAAAGAAAGGAGAGGGATTGATTTGAAGATGCTTGTGCATGACATATGGTAATTTCTTCATAGGAAGGAAGTGCCAAATGATGACCTCTAAATCTTGCCATTGACCTCTAGTTGTAGAAGGTGCATGCCATGAGGTCCTTTGGCTTTTTCATATGCTAATTTATGCTGCAACATTTTCCTAGGAATATAACTTTTTGGGGTTGGGGAGGGGATTGGGTCATCCCTTGTGTAGGAATCACAATGTGCATGATTGTTTTAGTTCATCTAGTTTTAAAGTGAATGAAACTATTAAAAGTCTTCCAAGAAGAGTTCAATATGATGTACTGTGTGTGTTTTCTACAAGTTGGTATACTTGAAGTTGAGTTATTATGTAAGTGTAGAGATTCAAAATGCCATTCAGTATTCTGTTGAGAGTTTTAAAAATAGTTTACACATAATATCAGAGAAAAAACTTCTGAAAACATGATCAACAATATGAAGGCCTCATAAAATTTTCTCTGCCATATGTTTTAAACACTGAATTATATTTCTGTTTAATTCTTAACATAGTTTTTCTTGTTTTGTGGCTATGTTTTTATAAGATTTTTTTTTGTTGTTGTGGACTTATAGTATAAAAAGATCTTGGCTTTAAGAGACAGTTGAGCTACATTGAGATCACTATTCAAAGAGATGTGCTGTCTTTGTAGAGCTTTCTAACGAGCATTCCTTTCCAATTAAAACATTATTTTTTAGTTGTATGCTCACTATATTTTGCTAACTTTGTTTTCATTCTTCACTAATACTAAGCTTTTTTTCAGAAACTACTGAACCTCAATTCTTTCCTCTTCATTTCTCCTATTTTTCTCTGCAAGTCGCTGCCCCTGTCGTTTCTGCTCGGTCTGATGCTGATCACTCTGGCTCTGACTCTGCTTCTCCCGCTTTCCATACCTGTTTCTTAGTAAATGAAGGTATTCTCTCTCACTTTGTATCAACTTCCTTTCTGCCTCTGCTTTGGCCTGGTAGACTTATTTTTTTTTTTTCAATCTGATTTAAACCTCCATCTGCTTTATTTTATACGAGTCCTGGGGTTCCCATTTTGTAACTTTATTTGCTGAACCCAGTGCCAGGAGCCAAATGTAGAAAATAAGATGTTCCTCCTTCCTAGAGTGAACCTTTCTGACATCACCTACACAGGCACAGGAGAGCGGGGATGCTAAGCTTGTTTACGAAGTTTTGGTTAAAAGGTGAATTGCTTGTCAGAGTGGTTTTTGCCATTTGATTTGTGGTAATAACGATAATAAACTATTTTACATGTACAATTAGTTTATGAGAGACACAGTGTGCTGTCTGTACACAACCATATACGCTAGCAAAAGATGAGTAAGTCTGTTAATTGATATTCTCAGCTGAAAAGTCTTGAGACTGATTACATAAGCCAATAAAAGTTCACCTGTTCTTGTACTATTTCTGCTCCAGGCAGAGGCACAGACTTTGAATTCAGTTGGGCTAACATATCCTTCTTGTTGTGTAGTTACACAAACGGAATTTAATTTTGGAGCTTTGAAATTGAGAATGGAATATGCAAACATTTGCTGTTTTGAACTCTCCTCACATCATTAAACCTGAAATGAAATGGGGCTTGTGAGCTCTGCATTATATCCACGTTTTCCAGTATGGTCTCGACCTTTACTAGTTTGTGTAAAATAAAAAGGAGAAACTTTACAAAATCAAAAATAGTACTGAAAATGATTCCGACTCTTCACCAAAGCTAATATTGCAAGGCCATTAAGACAAAGGGATGTTGATTGCGTGTGAAGCACAGAGCCCCTGTAACAAGTAGTGCTCCCCAGGGAAAAAAGAATGGAACGCAAAACGACAATATCATTGTTCTTTTGGTTTCCCTGTCAGAGGACTATGCTAAAGTTTGAATGTGAAGGCTGGACTGGAATAATTAGAATAATATTTGTTGAGCCATTTAAAAAAATTCATTAAAATATGCTGTAGGGCTTTTGTAAGAATCATCATGTGCTAAAGTTGACTCATAAGTAGTTCATTAAGACGTATCTGTGAAACATGAAAACATTTTAAGAAATTACACATTAGTGATATATGCATATTTACTTATGTGTTATAAATTTCAATATTAAATCCATGTTCATCATCTGAATTAATTAATTACATATTTGTTACCAGTTGATGAGAATTTCTTTACTGAATGGATGAATCTTTAAGTAGGTGACTCCTCTCTCTTTTTAACAACTTCAGAGATCACTTCATATTTTATCATAGGGTTTCATTGTTAACTTAAAAGAATACAGTTTTAATTCTTTCAAAGCACAGAACTGTTAAATTTCTGTGCTCACAGATAATATATGTATACAAGTATAGTGGTATGTAACACGTGTCTTTACCAAATAGTTAGATTTTATATCAAGAATCAGAAATTTGAAAAAATCATTTATTTTTTCAAATAAATAAGTTGGAATCAGTATATTTAAGACTGTAAATTTTGAATTGCCAAGTTTTTGTGTGGAATGTTTTCATTCACTTTTCCATTAAAAATTGATGTTATGCAATTTTAGCTTTGTGACTAAGTTTCTGATTCATTAGGAAGAAAGGGGTTCAGTAACTATCTTAATTAAAGTTCCTAACAAGGGAAGGCACCCCTTTTGTCTGGTATGTTGGCAGCTCACAGATGGCCATGCCTTAAGTGACTGAACCTATGATGAATATCTGAGCCTTTTGCATGGCAACAACATATGTCTAGATGAACTCACATATGTTTATTTTTATGCTTTCCTATCTTCTAATATGTTTATTTTAGAAAATATTTCTAGAAATATGTTTTCTATGAAAACTTGGCAAAACTTTATGTGGAAAATTGTTCTTATTGGTTTTAAAACCTACACAGTTCTTATAGGTCACGAAATACATGATTTAGGGGTGAAATACATTTCATGATGTTTTGATACATGATACTATTAAACTAAAATGATTTATAGCATAATTTTATAGACTTTCCCTTTTTGTTTTTGATAAGTATTCATTAATAAAAGCTTTATATATACTGGAGAATACCAAGATGTCTAAAGTATTTGCTGTATGTCACGTTTTGCTAGGATGGAGCCAGTTAGCTGCCATGCACTGCGTTATGCTGCCAGACCTGCTGGGGCTGGATAAATTCAGGCCTCCTCTTCTGGAGATGCTGGCTCGAAGATGGCAAGATCGATGCTTGGAGGTAATGTTGAAGTTATAAGGAAAATAAAAATACTTAAAAAACAAAAGTAATATTTATCTCATTTGTCCTATCACTTACTCATTCCATTGTGGAAAATATGGATTCTAGAGTTCCATGTTTTTCCTCCTTTGTTGATATAGCAAACAGTAAACTTTTTAGCTTGTTTATTTATTTACTCTTAAAAAATATTAAGTGTTTTATTAAAAGTTGCTTATACTTTTAGAATTATTTCTTTTTTTTTTCAAACCCCACTTTCCACTTTAATGGCAGTTCATCCCCACATGATCTTCTCAGACTTCTTAAAATGTTCTTATCAACTACTCAAGCCTTCTTGCCCTCCTCCTCCATGTTGCTGCATGCGGCCCCGCGGCCTGCCCTGGGAGCCCCACCACCAGCGGCCGCTACATGCTCACTCTGGGCCCCTAGAAGTATTTCTTAAGTATTGGTTTCCATAGAAAAATACACTCACATGGCAAAGACATGTAACCATATTCAGTATAATAATCCCTTCCATCAAATTCCAAGTGAGTAGTCAGAGACCAGTGGGAAGTCCTATGTTTGCTAAAACAAGACAGTTTTGGAATTAAAAAAGAGCTGGGTTAAATGTTAGTGACAGCTATTACTAACTTTTTGACCCTGGATACTTTGCTTAGTCTTTTTGGAGAGCATTTTAAAGTAGAGACAATAATGTAATTCTTATGAGAACATACATGTTGCTAAGCAGTTTTGCTACATGAACATCATAGATTGTACATTTGTATACTCAATAAATTACTGTGATGTCACTGAGAAATGATTTGGTAGGACCACTGTATTTCTGGCCTTTTGTTGGCTGAAACATCATAATACTTTAAGATATTTGCTTGGTCTAGTCTCTGTTGACTCAACTTCAAATAGAACTGAAGTATAGTAAAGTTTTAATTGAATAATTTTTAGTCCCCTTTAAAAGACAGTATATTTATAAAGAATGTTTTACTTAAGCTCTTCTTTAGATGAGGCTGAGTTATTCCTTAAGCTATAAATAGTTAATAAATTGAATAAATTGATTAGTACTTTGCTTAAAAATAGACTAGTTTTTTTGGGTTTATGTCTGTGTTATTTCTGATTAAAAAAACCTGAAATTAAAATGCAAAATAAAAAAGTTGCATAGCCAATTGAAAGAAAAATTGATATGATTTTGAAAAATGACTCCCTCTATATAACCTGAAAGAGGTTACACAGGAATCTATTTACCCATTTTGTTTGTGTCTAGGTATATGTGAATCATGTGGATTTATACCTATTGGATTATATAAAAGATCAATTCTTGAGGCAATGCTGATATGATAAAGTAGATAACAAATATTTAAAAGGCTTGGTGAAATGTAAATTTCAAATCAAGAAATAATATTTTGAAGACCTCTGTCATCTCTCTGGCCTGTTGACTCAAACATTATTGTCCCGTGAATAGCTTTAATGTATTTGGCTGCCTTCATCCCCTTCCCTTAGCTCCAACCAAAATTGTCATATATAAAGAATTTGTTAGATAAGGTTAAGTTTCTTTTGGGTATTAGGGAAAACAATTTACTGCTCCTAACATTGATTTTCTTAAACAATAATAGTTACTTAGAAATTTAATAATTAAAGATGCTGTTTTACAGTATAAGAACCCTTTAGAAAATCAAATTTTAAACATAAAGTTGATTAAATATCTTTCCATTAGTTTAAAAATATTTTTGAATGAAAGCATCTTGGATCATGTGTAAAATGCTATCATTTAATTTCATCATTCCAAGCCACTTTCTCATTTGATTTGTAGGGTTTTTTTCTCATATAAATAATTATGCTTTCTGTGTTTTCTGATTTTATATCACTATAAGTTTTCTGGTTTGTGGCCATCACTTCGCCAACTGACAAGATTTTTCTCATTTGTTTCTGTGATTCTCTTAGGTGAGAGAGGCTGCACAGGCCCTGCTTCTAGCAGAGCTGAGAAGAATTGAGCAGGCAGGACGAAAAGAAACTATTGATACCTGGGCTCCTTATTTACCTCAATATATGGACCATGTCATATCACGTAAGAGTTCTCATGATTTTCTGGAAAACTTGGGAGGATTCTGAGCACCAGTCTCAGAAGTGTTCATGCTTTGTGATATGAATAAAAGTGATAGGAAGGGATGCCTAAATCCTAGTTTTTCTTACTTGAGTCTTGGTAGTTTAGAGAATGACAGTTTAAATGAACAGGATAAAGCAAATATCAAAACATCCACTAATGACCTGACTCTTTGTGATGATAATCCCCAATGATAAAAGCAATCCCTACCCTATTTTAACTGTAACTCTTTTCTCTGCCTGTTGTTTTGTTGACCTTGTGGTTTCCACTTGGTCCATATTGATCTTGTATGAAGTGCAGAGACCTTTTAAGGTAATATTACATGGATACTTGAAAAACAAAGATCTAGTAAAGTTACACCTGTGTACAATGGGAAAAGAGAAAATTAGCAAGAATTGTGGCTGGTGAGTCTTTCAAATAACTTTGATTTGAACAAATTGGGAAAATTATTGCCTTTTGGGGAACTGTTGAAAATACAACTTTTTTACTCATGCTATTAGGTTAAATTCATTGGGAAAAGGTTGTATTTGTTAGCATATTTTTTTCTCTCTGGTAAAAATGTTTGCCTATAGTTTACTAACTATTCGTTTTTCTAAAAATGTAATAATTAAAATTTTATTTTGATTTATGTTAGTTACAAGGTACCTTCAGTTTTTAACATAAAGTCTTAGTTAAACTTTAACAAACGTTTTACTATGAAATTAGGCCTGGAGTTTACAGTCTTCCCCACTGCCAGTTGTTGGTGTAGTTGACTACTTACCCGCATCGTGCCCACCCCACGTGTTATTCTAGCAGCACATGCATTGTTGAAGAGGCGAGGCGGAAGGAAGATTCTTAACGTTGTTAACTGTTAGAGCTGACTTGGTTACCAGATCAGCCCGTGTTGACCAGTGATGTTTAATTAGGCACGTGACCTGGGGGACTCTGCTAGAGTTTATTGGCCTCAATCTTTTCAGTTAAAAAAATCAAGATGGAAGAGTCTTTATAGAGTTGTAATGGGTATGGAGTGAGCTGACCCTTGTTGAGATTGGTACCTAACTCACAGTGAGCACTATTGATTTGCTGAGTAAATAAATACTTGAGGCAAGTGTGGTCACGTTCACATGACTAACACATCAGGGGCATAACAATTCTAATTAAAACTTATCTGAGTACCTAGATATTTACTGAGTGAAATTGTAAAACATTTTAGACAAAAGTAGATTAAGTAAAAACAACGACATCAACAATAGCAACAAAGAAAACAAACAACAACAGAAGCAAACCCCCCAAATCTAGGAACTCAACCTGAGTTTCAGAATTTCTTCTCTGCCTCCTATCTGCTGCAATATGAATGGCTCAGCGCCACCATGCCTCCTTGCTATTTCTGATTGGCATTCCTGAAGCTATCAGCTAATAAACTTTCCTTCCCTAAAGAAAAAAATTACTTAGGACCTCTAACATACATTTACTTTTTAAAGATAGTAGGCTTAAAATTCTTTTGACAATTTTTAAACAAAAAATTTAGGCCCAGGACTGTAGTTTAATGGTAGAGTGCTTGCCTATTTCAATCTCTAGTTTTGAAAAAAAAAAAGAATACATTAAATCACTGGGCGGTGGTGGCGCACTCCTTTAATCCCAGCACTCGGGAGGCAGAGGCAGGTGGATCTCTGTGAGTTCGAGGCCCGCCTGACATACAAGAGCTAGTTCCAGGACAGGCTCCAAAGCTACAGAGAAACCCTGTCTCGAAAAAAAAAAAAAAAGAATTAAATAAATCACTGTTTAAACAAAACACTTTGATTCATATAGTTAAAGTACTAGACTGATTTTTAGTTCTACCAATAATCCATATAGGATAAACTAAACTGTGATGAAAAGTAAAAAAGAACTAAGAAAAACATTAAAAATTAGTACTAAGTTGTACTATTGACAGTTTGGAAAAAGAGATACCATTATCTATTATATCTGATACTGTTTTATTTTGCTCCTAGAAAGAAGAGAATGGCTTAGCTACAAATTAAAGACATAGCAACTAATTATTTTCCAAAGTAGTGGTAGAATGCGTGTGCCATGAGGTATCTGTTAGTAGGTCCAGAGAGGATAATGTAAACAAAGAATAATAATAACCACAACTGTTTGGAAACTTTCTCTATATCAGATTTTTGCTAAGTACTAGCTGTCCTGGAACTCACTCTGCCTCTGCTTCCTGAGTGCTGGGATTAAAGACATGTGCCACCACCATCCAACTTTTTTCTTTCTTTCTTTCTTTTTTTCTTTCTTTCTTCTTCTTCTTCTTCTTCCTCTTCCTCTTCCTCTTCTTCTTCCTCCTCCTTCTTTTAAATTGTATGCTGTTTTGCCTGTGTGTCTATCTGTGTGAGGTTGTAGGATCCCCTGGAACTAGAGTTAAAGACAGTTTTGAGCTGCCATGTGGGTGCTGGAAATTGAACCTGGGTCCTTTGTAAGAGCAGCCAGTACTCTTGACCACTGAGCCATCGCTCCAGTTCAGGTTTGTGCCTTTAATTTAACCAGTTTGATAACCTGGTAAAGTAGATACTGTTGTTGTTGTACCCTGCATTTTGTTTTCTTTCACATGAGGTAATAGGCTAAGGGTCTGAAAATTTGTCTGAAGTTCCTGCAGGCACTTAAGTGACTGCTAGACTACAAAACTCACTTTTCTTACCCTTGTTTATTCTACCTGGCTTACTCCAGCATCCTGAGATCTTAGCTAGGGTATATAAGTAAGAATAAATAGACTAGTCAGTTGGCTTGTCTGTTACTACTATAAAATGATGTCTTTCCCAGTCATGTGTAACTGTAGCACAAAATGAAGCAGAAAAATAACTGTTAGAAAAGTACTCTCTGGTATTTTTTATTATTGTTTAAGTACTTAAACAATAAACTTGCTCCTAATTAAGTTTAAATTTTTCCTGTTTTGTAATTAAATTCTTTTTACTTAAGTATACTATTTTTGAATACCTCAAAAATTATGTGAATGCTGGATTACCTAAAATTTGAATTTTATCCACTATTGTAATTTTGTGTGTGTGTGTTCAAGAATAAATAGACAGACATTCTACTAAATGTAACTGGAACACCACACATTATCAACTTTTGATTCAATATGCTAATCAATCCTGGAACTGTAATGCTGAGTGTTGAATTAGTTTTACTTTCTTTTATCGAGTGCTTTCTGTTTAATAAAAGGGAGTCAAGCTAAAGGAATAGGGATTCTGGACGTATTAAAGGAGAAGAAAGCATTTAACAAATGACGAATGACCACATAGGGCTGGTGAACAGATTTTCTGCTGTCCACACCGCTGTCCACCTGCTTCCAGTGAAGCCTATTACACCATTGCCACCAGTGTTTGTGGAGGTGACCCCCACTACGAGTTTAAAGGGTGTTTAACATACAGAACCTATTCCTGGTATGAGCATCTTAGTCACTGAAATCGAGAACATGTTAAACAGTCTATGTGGAAAGAACACCACTCACCAGCAATTGTCTTATAATTTAACCATTCTACGTATTTAAAGATATGTAATAATTACATGAGCGGTATTGGAAATGCCTAAGTTATGCCTGGTTTTTGTAGAAGAGTGCCTTTATTAATTATTTTTCTGAAATCCAGAAAATATTCTTCTTGGAGAGCTCTTGGACTGTGATAACGTTTTATCCTTGAGATCCAGGTTAAGTAGCTAGCAGCTTCAGCTAAGTTCACTGTCAGGAAAGGATTGGACTGAGAATAAAAGCCATGCCAACTGGCCATGTTGATAATACTCTCTGTATTTTACATAGGTATGATGTATAATAGACCACTAAAAAGCTTCTTACGGGTTTGTGACAAGAAAGGAAATGATGGGCCAGGCTTGGTGCTCTTCTTGGGGTTCCTGAGAGCAATTGTAGTGCTTTTGCAGAGCACCTATTGTACTAGAGAAGACAAGTAGTGGTCGCAGGCTCTTGGCTGTACTTTTCTTTTCCCTATCCTGCTGCCTCAGCATTCATTTAAATTTATGTTGCTCAGGGATCCTGGTAGTAGACTAGCAGTCACTGGGGAAGAAGAAGCATCAGCAGTCTGCCTTAACTGATAGCCACACATTTTCACAAGACCGCAAAGTCCTCAGCTCTGAGTGGCATCAGACTTTTGTTGCAGGTGATATAGTTTTGTCTTTAACCAGTCACGAATCATTGTTTCATCCTTTGTAAATATCAAAAATATGTAAAGTTTTGCTTCCAACTTTTTGGTAGGAAATGTAAGGATAGTTACACTGTTTCCCATCCTAATACTAAATACAATGTACACTCCGGAACACGGACTTATGAAAATACTGTACACCTTTTGTGAGTCATTTTCTTGTGGTGTATCACTTATATGTTCCAGTGCATCTTTATAGAATTCTAATAATTTTACTAAAAGGGGGATTAATGTTATTTTTGAATCTTTTAAATTATAGTGTAGATAAAGATAAATGTTGCCTGAGATTTATTTTGAATTAAAGATGTTTTGCAGGACCTACTTTTACATATTTCTTACTTGAGACATTCTACATGTAGCATTTTGATAATTGACTTTTTTATGAGGTCAAGCACCTGCTGTTTATAAAATATGCCCACATTTGCCCTCCATTCCAGTCGGTGACTTCTCTGAAGTAAATGCTGATGGGTCCTGATTTCTTCTGGCTGTAATACAGTTTGACCTTAAGGGGCATTAGGTCACAGGGGTAATTATTTCTCGTACATTGTATTCTGCTTCCTCAGAGTGCTCATCTCTTCCAGCTTCAAAAACATTAGACTCATAAAATTCACTATCATAGAAATGACAAATCTCTCCTAATGTGTAGCTGCTGTGATTTTATACAGTTCTGGACAACCTACAATTAATTTGTAAGGTTGTCTTCTCCGGTATTGATAGAAAAATGTGTAACGTATTGTGTTTTAGACATATTGGTATAATCAGAGCTCAATCCTTTGTTCTTTTCGAGCCCCTGCTCTCTTAACTTCCTTTTTGTTAGATTGCCTGGATCAGGCTCCTCTTTTACTCAACCATGCAAACAATAGGATTTCTTTGTTCAGCAAAAGACACTGTTAGAAAATGTTTTGGGCTTGACTTCCAAAAAACCATACTGTAATACCACCTCCTAACTTGGAATTAAGTCTCATTTCTGGTAATTATAGAGTCAGTCTGGGGAAGAATAGTCTTGAAGCTAAGAGGGTGATGTATGTGCCCCATGTATAGAAAGTGTAGCTGGCGAACTATCCTATGTCACTGTTCTCCAGTGGGCAGATAATGCCAGGATTTGTGGTGGGAAGAAGGCAGGGGAGACTAGAAAGAGGGTTGACACACATGATTTAATTGAATCTGGCTCCAGCTCTCAAAGGCCTTAAACTACACAGCCTTCCTCTCCTTCCATTTCTCCTTTCTATTTTCCCTCTTTTTTTTTTCTATTTTCCCTCTTTCCTTTACATTTTTCTTACATGTCTAGAAATTTCAGAGATAACCATGTTAGGGGAATGATTTTTCTGGATACTGAAAAATTCTCCAAATTACTAAATAGATGCTCAGGATATTTTTATAAATCTATTTTTGGTTGAAATAGTTTAAAAAACATTTACTCTATGCAGAGGCTGTCATTTCAGGCCATATTGTGGAGTGACTACTCCCTATTTGTTGTCACGGGCAACCTCTTGATGAAGACATCCTACGTTGTTGTGCCTCTTGCATTTCATGTTTTATTTCTCAGAATTTTCCCTTCTCTGTCTTCTTCTTGTTGTAAGTATGTCGAATTTTTATTGCCATTGAGCTGTTTCATTTCACTCCTAATAGCCTCTTTCCTGATTTCTGATTGGCTGTCTGCACTACTGTGGAAATTAGGAAGCCAGGTTATCTAGCTTAGTCTAGTTCAGTATCTGGTAAGGGTGAGTTGGCCAAGAATGAAAACTGTCAGATGGCAAGCCCCTCGACAGAGCTTTAGAGTAAGTGCCTTGTGGGGCTCTCACTATGCCTGCTGGGCTCACCTTTTTTTGTTTTTTGTTTTGTTTGTTTGTTTTGTGGCATTCTGGGCACCTTTCTTTTTAAGCAATAATATACTAGTTAAAATAGGTGAAATAAAGGAAAATTATTTGTTTAAATACCTCTTATAATTCCTGTTTTATAAATCATTTGGGATTAAAGGGCATGGTTGTTTTAGGACCATCTGAAGAAACTGTAGTCATCTTATACTGAGTTCCATATGTATAAGCCCCTCTTGTGTACTGGGATGCAGAAATACTTCTATGTTCAGATAAACGGTGTTTATTCAAAGTACACTATATTGTATTTGCTTACAATGTTTCATTGGGATTAGATATTTGTTCCTCTTTTTTTTTCTAGAATGTCATAGGAGTTGAGCTTAATTTTAAACACCCTAGACTG
Source organism: Dicrostonyx torquatus (assembly GCA_028555095.1). Taxonomy (NCBI): domain Eukaryota; kingdom Metazoa; phylum Chordata; class Mammalia; order Rodentia; family Cricetidae; genus Dicrostonyx; species Dicrostonyx torquatus. The sequence goes on along the minus strand of JAQHUG010000091.1, from coordinate 3,604,492 downwards.
ATCTTGTATTTAGCAACAATAAATGATTCTACTTATCTTTGTTTGGCCACCAACCCAATGGAATTTCTACTTAAAGAGCTATAGCTTTCTAAAGGAATATCCTATTGACTTGAAATGATTTTTTGAGGCATTATTTAATATTTTTGTGATTTTCTTTTTATGTATTCAATAGTCTTGGGAGCTACAGTAGTAAAACGGCCAGTTAAAAATGAAAGCCTTTTTGTGTAGGTTGTTATCCAGACTTAGTTTAAGCAGTAAAAGGGAAACTGTGTAGTGATGTGGACGGAGAACTCGGCAGCATTAGTTGTGTGAGTGCAAATTCTGAGGATCAACACTGTCCACTCTGCCATTAAGAGTCCAGGCTGCATTTCGATCCCTGTAGAGCAGTGTGGGGTGCGGCACCAACTCACTCATGCAGGTTTCCTAGCGTCACCTGTTCCCCGTAGAGCAGTGAGGGATGCGGCACCTGCTCGCGTGGGCCTCCTAGCATCACCTGTTCCCTGTAGAGCAGTGAGGGATGCGGCACCTGCTCGCGTGGGCCTCCTAGCATCACCTGTTCCCTGTAGAGCAGTGAGGGATGCG
>JAQHUG010000091.1:3516903-3595982 GCA_028555095.1 Dicrostonyx torquatus | reverse complement strand
CACCAAGCTACTTCCTGAAGAAGATGGGCATCGAAGAGGCTCCTTATGGAGTTTGCTAGCCATTTGGGCAAGAAACTGCTCTTGCCTGGACTGCTTAAATGGATACAAAGAACCCGCAGAAAGAGGACTGCTGAACTTGCCTAAAGGTGTCTAAAGCTTTTTATAGATTCAATGAAATCCCAGTCTAAATCCTCATCTTATTTTTTTCAGATGTAGAAAAAAACTATTCTAAAATTCATTTGGAACCACAAGTGAATTTGTTATCTCAGATAGTCATGCAATTCGGAGCAAAAAAGAACAGCAATGGAGGCATTGTTACCCAGATTGACTGTTGAGCTATATAGTAATAAAAAACCATAGCGCTGGCACAAAAACTGCCATGTCGTCCAATAGAAAAAAATAGAAGTTCCAAACATAAGTGCAGGTAGCGATAGCTATCTGATATTTGACAAAGACATCAAAACCATTCATCAGAGAAAAGACAGTGTCTTCAGCTAATGGTGAGTGAAATTAGAACCCTATGTTTCACCGTATTGGATAATTAGATCCAAATGGATCAAAGACATTGATGTGATACCTGACATGCAAAACTCCTAGAAGAAAACATAGGTGTAGAAAAGACCTTTCAAAAGAGGACGACATCTGCCCAGGAACTGAGGACAAATTTGACAAGTGTGACGTGAACAGCTAAGAACCATCTGTACAGCAAAGGGAACAGCTGAACGAAGAGGAAGCCCACATAGCGGGAGGGAATCTAGGCCAGCTATACATATGACAAAGGATTAATATTCACAATCTGTCAAGATTCAACAAACGGGGAAAATTGACTCAATTAAAAAGGTGGACTTGGATCTGAACCAAGAATCCTCAAGAAAAGAAATTAAAATGGCATTGTCTTTTTATGAATGACTTATTTCACTTTAGTGAAACATCACCCAAAGTCCCTCTGTGTTGTAGAATGGTTCAGGATTTTGGATGAGCATGTATATAATTATATGCACACAATCATTGCAACAATTCATTTATTCATTCATTAATATTTACTTTGCTTCCATCAAGTAGAAGTGTGGGTACTTGCTACCATCTATATTTTTGCTATGAACTTGGTGTTCACTATCTCTTTACAATCCTGCTTTTAATTGTTTTGGAAGTATATTGAAAAGAATTTCAGGATTAAAGGATAATTCTGTTTATTTTTTTTAAGAAACCATTATATTTTCTGTAACAACCATACTATTTTACATTCCGACCAGTAGTGACCAGAAAATTAATTTCTTCATTTTGGACCCCGTCCCTTTAAATATCACTTGTCTTAAGAGGCATGAAATGCTATTGAGGCTTTGATTTATATTTTCCTAGTTACTAGTCATGTTTAATATCTTTTTATTAACATGTATATGTTGGCCACTTATATATCTTCTTTGAAAGTACTTTTTGTGTTCATTACCTACTTTAAATTATGTTGGTCTTTATTGCTGTTGCATTTTAGCTATTTTTCTTTTTTTTTGCACATGTAGCTCTAACTGGCATGGAACTCAATATATATATTTGGATGGCCTTGAAGATGCAGTAATACTCTTACTTTTGCTGGGATCACATATCACACATAATCTTCATCTAAGAATTATATCAGATTTTTGAAAATAGTTTTCCCTTTCCATATATTCCTTTCTCAGTCATGACTGTCAATGCACAGGTGGTTTGTAACTGGAGACTTCTCTGTCGCTTGCCAGTTTTAGAATATTCACTCTGAGGCTTAATATTAACTACAAACTGTTTGGCCGATGGCTCAGGCTTATTACTAACTAGCTTTCACTTAGTAAATTAATCTGTTTCTATTAGTCTATGTTACCTCACATCTTGCTTCCTCAGTGGCTGCTGGCCTCTTTCTGACTCTGTCTTTTTTTTCCCTGCATCTTTGCTTGGATTTCCCCCTGACTATATTCTGCCTGTCTATTGGTCAAGTAAGCTTCTTTATTAACCGATGGTAATAAAACATATTTACAGAATACAGAAAGGCATCCCACATCAGTGGTTACCTATCTGTGGTTTTTTGCATGTTCTTTTAGTATCATATCTGAGAAATCATTTTCATATTTGATGCCATGAAGCTTTCCTCTCGTTTTTGTCTAGAATCTTTATAGTTTTAGGTCTTAGTATTTAGATATTTGAGTCATTTGAGCAAATTTTTATATAAGATATAGATTCAGAATTCCACTTAAACTTTTGTTTGTAGATACTATCTAGTTTTCCAAGCATATTTGTTGAAGTGACTATTCAGTCTTCTACACCTCTTTTAACTTAACATAATTATATATATTTTGTATTTGATACATATTTTTGTTGTATTTGGCCTTTTAAATTGACATCGTGGTTGAATGGAATTCTGGTTTTGATTATTCTTTGGTATTATGTATAGGATGACAGTGAATAAACCCATTCATGTTTTCTTTTTTTGATAGTCTATATTAAGTGTATTCCCATTAGTGAAACTTTTGTTTTGATTGCTTTGCACTTTCAACAGTGGACTATGTGAGGCTTTGTCTTCCGTCAAATTTACAGTTGAACACTTTCTTAAACTCTTAGAATCTTATATCTGTGATAAATGAGAAATGAAATACTATATTTTTCATTTTATTTTTTTGTTAGGAATTAACTCAGTATGTTTTCCTTTGAGCCTTATGTATTTGTTTTTACGTACCAGTTCTTTCTATAATAGTTTTGAGTACTTTTGTATCTATGCTTAAACATCATTTAGTTTATGATATTTTTTATTTTGCTTATGAGCTCATAAACATATAGAGCTAAAGAAGAAGAGTGATGGCGAGCCCAGAAAAGGGCTCAACCGGTAAATCTCTTGTTGCTCACATATGATGACCCACTTTTGAGCACAGGAACACATGTAATTAAGGAAGAAAATAACCATTTTCACAGAGTCGTTTCTGATCTGCACAGTGTGTGATGGCATACATGCCCACATAACTGATACCCATGCATGTGCACACGCATATGCATGTGCATGCATGCACGCACATACACACACAACTAAAACAAATTATAAAAATATGTTGCTGTCTAATTTAAAGATATTTTGTTTTTCTTTGCAGAGTGGAAACCAAAAATTAATTTTACATCTTCTTTTTCTATTGAAGTATCCTGGTAATGATAGCGCTTTCTGCTCAGTCATTATTCTTTTTATAACTTTGTTTTCCAAGTTAATTCTTAAAGAGCTCCTCCAGAGGCAGTGATGAGTGCTGCCTTAGTTAATTTAACTTTTCATTCTCCTCTAAATATGAATAGCTTTTAAAATGAATTGTGAGATTTACTTAGTGCAATGTAGGAGAATAATAGCATGCTCCTGTAGCTGCATTGTGCTCGTTACAGAGCATGAGTTTGATGTCTGTAGTCGTTGAGTCCACTCTGTTATCCTTCTAGACTGAGTTAACCTTATTTCACAAACTTGTTTAGTTCGGTTCCTCGGAGGCTTACTACTTTACTAGTTTCTTTATATCCATCTAAGAAGATATATTTATGTTTTATGACATAATCTATTTCATTGTGGCCTGAAGCTACTCAGTCTTCATACAAGTAAATGCACATAAGTATTCCATTGATAATATCTTCTTGGGGCTAAGATACAATTTTAATTTTTATATTGTTTGATTAGCTTATATTCATTGTTTACAAAAATTATATGTTTTGTAATGATTATATATTTTTTATCCCCAATTGACCTAGCACTAAGTCCTTACTGTTGGCAAATATTTGACCTTGTTGCTCTGTTGTTTTATCATTCTGTCATTTGCCCAAAGTATCTCAATTCATTTGGCACTGGTGTCCATTTGGTCTGGCCTCATTTATTAAAATAGCATTCTACTCTTTCATGGCACATGCTCTGCATTCATTTTTTGTTTTTCCCACTTTGCTTCTAGGGTTAACATGTCTGTAAGGAACCCAGTAGAGTGTAGTTTGTAGTGATATTTTATTGGTATTTTAATAAATTACGCTTTCCTGAAGTTCAGAGAGTAAAACAGCTGCACTGATCAGGTAGTGGTGACACATGCCTTTAATCCCAGAAGCCACACTAGTTTGCCATAGAAACAGGGCAGTAGTGGTGCACGCCTTTAATTCCAGCAGTAGAGAGAAATATAAGACAGGAGGAGACAGCTCTCACACAGTTCCTGGAGGCAGGATCGCCATTTCTGACCAAGCAGAGTTAAGAGCCAGTGTCTGGCTGTTTTGCTTTTCTGGTCTTCAGGTTGAACCCTAATATCTGTCTCTGAGTTTTTATTAATTGTGCTACAGTAGTAGTTGATTTTACTTTTAGCTCTTTGGGGCCCACTACCCAGCTCCCAAATAAGTACACAGATACTTACTCTTACTTGTGAATGCATAACCTTAGCTTGTCTTGTTTCTACCAAGACTTTCTTAAATTATTCAGTCTATATTTTGCCTCTGGGCTTTTACCTTTATTCTATATGTCTTTCTTTCCTTCTTACTCCGTGACTGGCTGTGTTGCTGGGTGACTGACCCCTACATTTTCCTCTTCTTCCTCTTCTCTCTTCTTCTATTTATTCTCTCTGCCTGGAAACCCCTCCGTTTCCTTCTCCTGTCTAGCTATTGGCCATTCAGCTCTTTATTAGACCAATGAGATGTTTTAGACAAGGAAAGTAACAAGCATTAATAAATGTAACACATCTTCAACTAATATTCCACAACAGTAGAGTCTTTAGTCGGGCTACTGGAGACAACTGTCTGTGTGTGATGTGCTTGCTGGTTTCACAGATTATATAGCTCTCTCAGTGGACAGAATTGAGAAACATTAATAGCTCATTCTCATTCTTTATGTCTGCCTGCCATCTGTCCTCTGCTCTCCTTTCCTCTTTCTTCTCTTTCCTTGCTATCCTACTTAAGATAAACCTGACTTCATGTGAATGTTTTTCTTTTTTATTCACACAAGGATTCTTTCTAGCCTTCCCCTTTTGCTTATTCACAATTTCTTTTTTCTGAATAGGGTTAATCTGTCTCTCATTATCTATGGTAGACTTGCTTGTTTTTTCCCAACCTTATTTGACTTTATGTAATTTAGAATTTCTAATATATACTTTGTGAAAACCAGCTAACACTAGGGTGCAGTATTTGTGTACAGTTGTTTTTTTGGTCTATATTTTTGTATTATCTAGTCTTTTGGCCTATTTCTGTAGTCCTTACTTCAGTGTCTTTTATGTTTCCATCTTTCTGTGATCTTATGTAATAAGATTTGTAAGAGTATTCACCTCCCCACCTTTTCACACTTTCTAGGTATGATCCTTCTATTTCCCCAACTCCAGCACTGTGATAAAACTCAGTACCTTCTTTCATATTTGGCTATAGTGTAACATCTTTATCTTGTTTCTAAGTGGTTAGACACAAAGCAGTCTTGCTGGGTTGCTAGAAAGCATTGCTTTTATTGGTTGTTTCTCAGAGACTTTTAGGTAAAATTCTATGGCTTCCTACTTGTTTTCCCAAAGTGGCTTCTGGCCATATACCCAAACTGAATTCATGAACTATGCTGATAACCAGAAAGAGAATGGAGAAGAGCCTACTGTTTGACTTCAGGGATTAAGCTCTTAAGAGTCTACTGTCAGTGCACAATCACCAACTTTAGCACCCCTTTAATTATGTATATTAATGCTTCTACTCTTTTTGCTCCACTGGAGCCAGGTAGATGCCTTATAGTTATCAAGCTTATAGGGTGGCATAATGACACAGGCCTTTAATCTCAGCATTGGGAAGCAGAGTGAGAGGGTTATCTATAAGTTCAAGACTGCTTGTAATACATAGTGAGTTCCAGGCCAGCCAAGCCTTCATAGTAAGATTCTGTGAACAACAGCAAAAGCAAGTTTATTCCTTTTCTATCTGTGTTAGAATTCTCAAGAGGAACAGAAAAAATACAGTGAATCTATATGTATATTAAAATGGGATTTATTAAAGTGGTTTATAGGCTGTGGTCTGGCTAGTTCAACAGTGTCTCAGCAGAAAGGCTCAGTATCTGAGTTGTTCAGTCCTCGAGGCTAGATGTCTCGGTCAGTCTTCAGTACATGTTGGAAGTCTGAAGAAGTAGGTCCTAATATCCATGAAGGAATTCCTCGGCAGCAGATGATGAACTTGCCAAAAAAGGTGAGTGCTAGAAGGGAAAAAGCAAAGTCTTCTTTCTATGTCCTTTTTTTTGGGCTGACACTTGACGGTGTGGACCAGATTTAATGTGGGTCTTCTGACCACCAGTGATCCAGCTTTAGGATTGCTTCTTTCTACTTCAATTAATCCAATTGAAAAAAAAAATCCCTCATAGGCGTGCACATCAGTTTACCTTATAGGCAATTCCAGAGGTAGTTAAGTTGACAACCAAGATTAGCCATCACATTGCCTCCATCTTCTGTCAGTAACATATTTATCACTCTCTTTTGGACCCCAACATCTGGTGTCTTGTTAGCTTCATTCTCCACCTGTTCCCATTATTACCTTCCTGCTGCCCTGTCGTCTTTTATTGTGCTACTCTGTCTTCTTCACTCAGGGTCATTTCATGAAACATTTTATATACCCTTCACAAATGTGAATTTTCTTCCCTCAGTGTCCTTCTCTGATACATTTACATATCCTACACTCATGTGAATTTTATTCACTCAGTGTTCAAGACCTAAATCACATGTTTCTACACATTTATAAATCTGTATTAGTACTGTGGCTATCAGGTTCTCTTGTAAAGAGTTCCTGTATTTCTCCTTTTAGTTTTATTACCTTTGCTTAGTAAACTAGTCTCCCCCCCCAAAAAAAAACCTAAATTAAATGAATGGATTAATTTTCTCCTCTTTTATGTTGCGTCTTTTGGAAAACAATATAGAAAAGTGATTTTTAGAACTTTTTTAAAATACTTTTTTTAAAGTATTTATGCTTCAAATGAAAACTTCTGTAAACTATGCATATGCCTCTTCATGCACTTACACAGCCACTTAATGAGGTAACGGTGAAGATCTCTGTCTAGGAAAAAGTATGATTTAAAGATTATTGGCTCATCATCACTTCCATTCACAAATGTTTCTTTGTATTAACCCAGGAGAGATCCTTTCTCAACACAGGTGAAGGTATTCCGCACATCCCTGTAAGTGGAGACTGCTCATTCGTTTCCTGACTGCTCAGACCTGAACAATGACACAGAAACTGTGTTAATTTATAACACTGTTTGGACTATTAGCCCAGGCTTCTTATTAACTAACTCTTACATCTTAACCCATTTCTGTTAATCTGTGTATCAGCATAAGGCTGTGGCTTTCTAGTGAGGATACAGTGGCCATCTTTCTCCTTCGGAGGCTACATGTCGTCTTTCTGACTCTTCCTACTATCCCTATATTTATCTCTTCCAGCCTGGCGATATTCTGCCCTGCTATAGGCTGGAGCAGCTTCTTTATTAACCAATGATATAGCATATAGAGGGGATTCCCACATCATATCCGCATTTTTGTAGCTACTTGTTCAAGCCCCAGCACACACTAGACCTGAAGCTGAGAGCCTGGATAAGGCTGCTCAACAGTAGCGAGAGTACTCGCAGTCTTTATGGAAATGTGAGCACTTTGCACAATTACCTGCCTTATTGTAGGAGCAATGCTGTGTCCTCTGATTCATTTAGATGTAGCCCATCCTTTAGATGTAGGCCAAGATTCAGTATCTTTATTGCTAAAGCCGTTATCTTTCCTGCCTCCATCAGTTTCACTTCCCTTGACTTAAAACACTTTACAGTCAATATATGCTTCGTGTGTGTATGCACTGTACTTTTCGTGCTGCTCAGTTACCTGCCTTCACAGCCATTGCTAGGACAGGAGGAAGGGAGAGGCAGAAAGGCAGCCAGATGGATGGGGAAGCAGAGAAACAGAAAGAAGATGGATCTTTGAAGGGTTTCAGTGACAAATTTGTAAGCAGTTCCGAGATGCATATTCTGTTTGTAGTTAAGGTTTCAGATCTGTCTGATCTCAGTGCGAGTGTGCACCAAGATAGGTTTGCGTGTGTTTTACACCCCCTGGAAGGTCAGACCATATCGCTCTTTCTTTCATTTGTGTCTGCTGAAACAAAAAATTGTGTTTAGTTCACTTGTAGCCTGCAAATCAATCAGATCTTTGAACAGGTACCTACAGTGAATTTAAAGTTTTTGGTATCATTTTTTTTTACATTACCATAGAACACATTCAGTTCTGTTTGGAAAAGAAGAATAAAGCTTTATGTTCTCACATTAATACTCTTTATTTAGAGTGAGCACACTACTTACTTGTGGTTTCTATGACTTACGTGTTTTCCAGCTTGTTTTGCTTCTTTCAGAATGGCTTATAATTACATTTTTATGATAGTAGTTTCACAAATAGTTCAAAATATTAGGTAGAAAATGTATTTCATTAACTAAACACCAGTTCTCTTTTTACAAAATAATTATCTTATTCTCATTTAATTTTAAAGAAAATATTTTAAGCATATTTTTATTTCTCTAGTTGCATTATGCCTTTAATAAGCTTAACTTGTTTCTGAAAAATTGAAATGAACTTTATTCACAATAAGGCATACCTATCTTCAATTTTTTATGTGAAATCTTTTTATAAGACAACATCTATAGTGTTATAATTTCTAGTTTTGATGCTTAGAGAAGGAAAAGTAGATACTGTGTCTTTAATGGAAAGCAAAAGGTTATCTTGTATGGCCTTTGTGTGTATGTGCTGATGTGAATGTAGGCAGCCAGACAGGCGGTGTGTGCAGAGAGACTAGGGAACGGCTGCGGATCGATACATGTGGTGTGAAGTGAATTAATGTGAGGCAGGCCGTCTGTCTGTCATGAGATTGTGGGGAACGGGGGGCAGTGTTGGTCAGTCACTGCACAGATCTGCTTCCAATAAATTCCTGCCTTCTGCCTAAAATGCAACTGGAGATATTCACACACGCCCTTATTGTGAATTTACTTCATTCAAAGTAAATGTTCATATCAAATCATTGCCTCCAGTGTACTTTAATTAGATCACTGGAAAGCCACAGTTGTGAGAAACTGATGAAATAAAAATACCTGCTATTGTTTTGGATGCATTTTTCAATCTCACTGGAAATCTATATTTTATGGGAATGAGAACTATAATTTTACTAACATTTTGTATGTTTTTGCTCTTCACTCTAACAGTATTATCCCTTCCATCTAATTGTCAGTAAAATAATCGCAACAGTGAACTGAACTGATTTTATATCCCAATATTGCTTAATGTGCTACATTAAAATACTTAACTAAATTATTTTTTATCTTTGCTTGTCATCTTAGTCACATGACACTATAGAATTCTCCTGAGTTCATTTTGTTTGTCATTGCTTAGCTATTGTAAACCGTCTGGGGAAATGTTTATAAAGATAATATGGAAGACATGAAGCCTGTACATTTTAGCTAATGTATATATTTTATTGTTGAAATTAAAAATGTATTTTATGTGTCTAGGTGTTTTGTCTGCTTGTAGAACTTTGCAGCACGATTCTGCCTAGTGCTGTCAGAATAAAGTGCTTAGCATTATTTTAAAATGCTATTAGATCTTTATATGGCTTGAAATTTTAAAGTTATTTCCTGAAAACAGACTGCTAAAATTAGCTGTTTGGAGGACTTGAAAATGCTATGATTTGGTTTTCTATCTTTAGCACTTTTAGCCTTCACTTTCTTCCAGAACATTTAAAGAGTTTTAGGGAATTGGTTGCCCTCATTACACAGTATTATGGGAATTATGACACAGAGCTTTTTTGAAAAGATGACCATCTTTTTTTTTTTTTTTACTTATTTTTAACTTAATAGCATGGAAGATTGAATTTCATCTTAAGGCAAAAATCAGGACCATAGCTTAAATAATTTTTAAAGCATATATTCTTGGGTTGATGATGTCATCTAACTCAGCAGTCCTAGTTCTTGGGAGGTAATGACAAGAGGAACAAAAGTTCAAGGTCATCCTCAGCTATGTAGCAAATTCCTGGCCAGCATAGATTGTGTAAGACCTTCGTGTTTCTTTCCAAACAAAAACAAAACAAGAGAAAGTTATGTATTCCTTATAGAAGAAAATTCTCATGGGAATTTTATTTCCTCCTCTGTAAATGCTTTCCTGTTCTTTTTTTCTTTATCTACTTTTAGGGACCAGGGAATACCCACAGTGTACATACAATGGCATGGGTGCCTTCGTTGGCACAGAATGTTAGAAAGCCAGGTATGTGTGGGTAGCTTTAGTGAGATATAATTTATTTACTAAAGTGTCCCCAAGCAGACACAATTCAGAGAGCTTTTAGCTCATTCATACAGTTGTGCAGCCATCAGCACAGTCATCTTTGGAAAATGTTCACCTGAAAGTGAGCCCCAATACTCACCAGCATCTTTCCTGATTTCCCACCTCTCACATCTGTAGGCCAATGGGCTGCTCTGCTTCTGTCTCATTAGGTTTCACTGCCTTGACTGTTTGGTGTCATAAGATAAGGTAATTTCTTTTATTTAAGTTTCTAGTATTTATGTTGCAGCATCTATCCTGATATGTTTCTATCAGGGTAATATAATAATATCAGCTCTGATAAGAGCTCTATCTTCTTTAATTGTTTCATAGTATTCCTCTAAATTCCACTGGTGAGATTTGGAAGTTTCTCATACACTCTAGATACTGGTCTCTTGGATATGTGATTTAAAAAAAAAATTTCCTGGTCTATGTCTTGCCTTTTTTCCCTCTTAATAGAGTTTTTTCAGGGTAAAAGTTATCTTAATCGTGATGAGGACCACCTAATCAATATTTCTTTGCATGGATTATGCTTAGAGTTCAATAATTTTTTAATTTAAAAATTCTATTTGTTTCACATTTTATATTTACATCCATAATTCATTTGGAGTTGATTTGGTATAACATGTGTGTTCTAGTTGGGTTGTACTTTCCTCCTGATGATTCATACGTGAGAACTTTATCTTCAGTGTGGCAATATTGAGAGGTGGTGGAGCATTTCAAAGGTAGAGCCCAGTGAGATTTGGTCAGTTATTGGTGATATTCTTTTAGAGTGATTGGGGTTGTTCTTATGGGACTCCATGCTTGCTCCGTCTTCTTGTACAATCATGTAATCTTTCTTTCTTTTTTTTTTTATCATGTAATCTTTCTTTCCACACTCTTGCTATGATGATTCTGTATACCATTTAGCATGAGGTCCTCACCAAGTACATGGCAACACCAGGTCCTTGGTGCTCCAGAAAAGATATACATGGTGAAATTTTATTAAACTGGTAAGAAAATAAAATATGTAACTCTTAAAGAAGTGAATAGATATAGAAATTATATTAAGTGCTAATAAATTTGATTCAGAATGGCAAATACATATTCTCTGTCATGTGGGATGTCTAGCTTCTAATTTATAGCCCCCTCCCTTTCTCCTCTCTCTCTCTCTCTCTCTCTCTCTCTCTCTCTCTCTCTCTCTCTGGTTGAGAAAAGCTTGTGATGAAATGACTTGAGGTTTCAGATAAGAAAACCTGCATTTCAGCTCTGGCTTTGGAACTTAGCAGTAGTGTTAGGTTGAGCAGTTTCTCTCTCTGCTTAAATAGGATGAATATAAATGGCTTTCATATAGGCCTCAACATTCACTTTCATCAAATCTCTTTATTTCGTAGGAAAGGAAAATACTAATGATCATTACTGTCCACATTGTTCTTTAATATCTTTATTCCAGTTTCTCTGATAATTTTTAGAATTACTGTGTGTTAGCAAAGAATGAGAATGAGATTTCAAAGGTTATATTTTAATTCAACTTATGTAAAATGAGCTTTGATTTTTTAAAACATTATTTGAACAATATGTCCTTTAGGAATGTGTTTATTCTTTTCTTTCTATCCCCTTCTCTTTGTGATTATTTCCCAAGTAGATTGTGTTGATTAAATAATTAGTACTTTTCTAATAAATCCTTCCTTCATGTTAAAATTGATCTTTTGAACCCAACAATAAGTATACTGCAGTAGAGTGGTAATATCATTTTCTGTTTATTGTGGGCCATTTGGAGGTTATTATTCCCTTTTTCTATCCCTTAGTACTTTACCTCCTTTGTCCCTCTCTATCCTCCCACCCTCTAAAGCAAATGATGCTACTATGATGGGGTGTTCTGTTTTCTGTATTCAATCTTTAGGTCTTGTGTTCACCTACTGATAGGTCCAAATTGACGTCACTGATTGTGGGGAATGGATTAAGGCTTTTTTCTCTCTTGGTGCCTTTGGTAAGCCTGGGGAATTGTGTAGGGCAGTATACCTCAGAAGAAAAGAAATCCTTCGGTATATATACCATTTAGTTTGTAAAACATTTGGATGGCTTCTGTTTAAACAAATATTAAAGTACTTTTTTAAAAGACGTGATTTGAAATTTCTACTTCTATAGTAGCCATGATGGCCTGGAGATAATAATGTAAAACACTGTGAAGCCTGTTGTTACTCATTGCTAACTTAGAAATAATATGGTAGATGCAAATTGGCACCAGAATATTTTGTCAGAAATGTAAAGATAGCTATGCAGGAAAAAGACATTTGTGTGAACTAGCAGAATGCAAACTTTGTTTGGTATGATAATTATGTTCGTCACCCCTAATTCTTCATAGACGGAAGTGTTTTTCTTTGGAGGCAATACAATTCTCAGAGCACAGTTCCTTCTTTTGTTCTCACCTTCCTCCAGCCCCACGTTATGAACATACTCACATAGTACTTTTTTCACCTGATTGCTGTACAATTCTGATCATAAGATAACATAAATATAGCAATAGTCTTGATGATAAGATAACGTAAGTGACACAGTGATATGATAGCATAAGATAAGATAGCATAAGTATAGCAAATGGCTTGGTGAAATGAATCAAAAAATATAATTTACATCAACATTTGGGATCAACATTTCTCAGTTGTTGATTAAAACTTAATACAGGATATACCCATGCACATCCTTCCATATAACTAAATAAAACAAAGATGAGTGCTTTAGTCATTTATCTGTATGTTATACTTTGTCAGACTATCTTTGGAGTAAATAAGCAGCTTTACAAGTTTCGCTTGTTTCTGTCATTCTGTAAAGTGAAGTCTTGTCACTCTTGCCTGTTTTAGCTGGAGTCACTGCAGAAGCCATGCAGACTATGGCAGCAGCTCCAGATGCCTCAGGACCGGAAGCCAAAGTCCAGGAAGAAGAACATGACCTTGTGGATGATGACATCACTACTGGTAAGCACAGGCACAGGAATGTGATTTGTTGGAGTTTTGGTTAGTATTTCAAATTGTTTGCTAAGTCATGGACTGGGGCTGCATCTTTTGAAGGATAGCTGGAAGCTTGAAATGGAACTGTTGATTTGGTTCAGGGTGACACATGTCACTGTGACAGTGAGCCTGTGAGCTGTGACTTGGTTTTGTGTAAAACCTTTTAATTGTGAAACTAAAGCCCTGGAACATGTAGAGGCACATACATGCCCATTAGGCTGTGAACGCCTCTGCAATTACAAGGTTGAATTTAAGAGTTATTAAGTTGTAGTGGAAATATATATAGTATAGGCTGCATAAGAAAAAGTACATGTTTTCTTTATACTGCAGTCGAGGAGGTCAACTGAGTGCTGCTTTTTAAAGATATTAGATTGGAGTGGGCATCAAATCTCTTCCTTGTGTTACCTAGCATGGAACCACACTGTAGCAAGTTTTGCAACGCTCATATATGGCATATTTAGCCTGTCATTGTATCATTTTGATTCATTTTAATTGCTGAATCTCCACATTCATTGTGCTCAATTTCTTTGTACTGAGGATAAAATACTGGATAGTTTTATTGAGATTAAGGATTTTGTTGTTGTTGTTTAGGTACAGATGGCTAAAAGTAGTTAAAAGTGTGACCAAAATTTCTAATTACTCTGAATTGTGAATAGTCACCAACAACTTTAAAAGAAGTATCACCAGAAAATAAGAATTCAATTTTTATGTTAGCTTTTTATTTATTCTTTGTGTGTCTCACGTCGTAAATCCTGATCATACTCCTCTCTCCATCTCCTCGCCTCCTTCCTCTGCCCTTCTGACTTCCCCCACCAAAATAAAACAATATTTAAAATTATAGCCAAAAATAAAACAGTCTAGACATGGAAGCTATAGTGTGACCCAGTGAATCAAACAGTATATACACCCCTTAGTTCACAAAGCTTTAAGAGTAAAATTTTGGGGAGAAGAGAAAAAGGAAGGGGACTAGGAAAAATATATAGATCAATTAAAAACAATTTAAAAAAGAATTCAGAATGAGAAAACCATGATGAGCAAGCCTGTAAGCAGCATCATCCAGCATTTCCCCATGGCTTCTACTCCAGCTTCTGCCTCCAGGTTCCTGCCTTGAGTTCCTACTCTAACTTCCATGGATGATGAACTACAAGCTGTAAGCTGAAATAAACCCTTTTCTCTTCAAAGAACAGAGTAAAAATTTTAACTAAAAATTAAGACTAGAGCTTTCTTTCTTAGCGATGTAGTAAGTCTATTACTATTACCATCTGAACGCCTTTGACTTCTTTCCACTGAGAAGAAGGTGAGAGAGCTCAATGATTTCCTTAGATAACTGCAAAAAGTATGTCTAAGAACTGTACCCTTAGGCAGTGCTTTTGAATGCATTTCTCCTAAGTAGGAGAGATGATGTGATTTCGTTGTTGCATTTTTTAATATAATAATTTTCACTTTTTGAAGTTAAAATTTTAACATTTTTTCTTTTTGTCTTCCTTCCTTCGATTCTCCCACTTTCTGTCTTTCAAATTCATGGCCTCTTTTTCTCTGTTGTTACATATATGCAAACATGCATGTACACATATATATTCCTAATATACAGCTATAACCTTCTCAGTCTATATAATGTTACCTGTATGCATATAATCTTGGGTATCATATACACTTGGAATGAATGACCAGATTTTTGTTTGTTTGTTTGTTTTTAACATGTAAATTTTCTAGTGAAGATAGCATCTAATTTAAATATGCTTAGGAACCTCCACATTTTCTGAAGTCTTTTGTCATTTAACAATTAGTACAGTTTGTTTCAATAACTACTAAAACATGCCTTTTCTTTGCAGATGTTTGTTAAAATACATTTTAGCTCCTGTTTTTATTTTTCTTTAAACAGTGCTATGGATGTGTTTTATCTTAATTCCTCAGACCTCTATAAACAGTAGTTGTTTAATTTCTTGTAAAGGAGGGTCTGTCTTTGCAGCAGTAAAAGAGATCAGTGAACATTCGGAATAAAGATCATTGTGAGCACTCAAGTAAACATTAATAAATTAATTGAAAATTTAGAGTATGCAATTACAAACGCATGAGATTGTGTTACAGCTCACATTTGTGTTCTTTCAAGTTAATGCCGTTTTAATGTAAGTCTCATTTGGAGAATTAATTCATTCTGCCTACCATGTATTTTAATCTGTTTAATTTGGCTAAATGTGTGTGACGAATGGCTTCTGTCAGTTGATTTATTCGCTTCATGCCATGGGTACTAGAAGCAAGATTGTTCAATATCCAGAGTCTTTAAATAACCAAAAAAAGCCTTCGTTAACATGTTGTCAGAGTGAGCGTGCGGCCGTCCGTTGATTGTTCAGGTTGCCTTTAGACTGTGCGTCTTGATTAAGCTGTGATATAGATTTTTGTGACAGTTTAGAAGAAAACTATATTTCTTTTTATTGACTAGAATCCTATATAAATTGCATTATGGAAAATACGGTAGCTACATCAAGAAAAACCCATTTTGAGCACGGTCTTACTTTGGGATGGGCAGTATTGTTGAGTCCCAGCACTGCAGAGTGGAAGAAAGGTTGCCAGCTTTGCCAGTACCTGTGGGGGAAAAATGCAATTCATTTGTTTGGTTATTTTAAAGCAATTGCTAATACTATCTCTTTATAAAATAACTAGAAATTATATCATGACAAAATTAGTTGGATTTATGTTAATGTGGATAGCTGTTTAATTTTATTTTTATTATTTGATACTTTTTCTTAGAAGCAATTTGACCATTTACCATTTGAAACACAAAATATAATTTCCTGTTTTGCTAAAGGAAGAATGATTGTTTCTGAAATGATAATTTTGGCTGAAAAATGTGAGGGATGAATGCTGTCTTAAGACAGTTTAGCTGAATCCAGCTCCTTTTGTTGGTGGTTTCCTCGCAGACGTGAGGCAACGAGGAGAAAGCCTCCTAAGTGTGGGCTTTGATCAATGGAACTAATTAAGTGTATTTGAAATGAAGAGTACTTAATTGGAAGAGAACAGCTGGAAAAACTGGAAGGAAAAAAATTGAGTCCCGATTGAGACGATTTAAACCTTTGCCATGTCGTTTAAACAATATGCCGCTGCTATTTCTACCTCTCTTTCTAAACCTGATACCCATTGATCAGCGCTGCAGAGTGGTGCTGTGTGCGTGTGAACATCCCAGATTTACTCACCATTCTTTAACATGTGCTTCAAATTATATATCACATTTATTTGGTAGGTCAACATTTTATGTAATATTAAATCTTGCTTTCTATGAAGTTTATGTCATATAGTATACATAGCAAATGTTCTTTCTCAAGGAAATTACCTCAGGGTTTCCAATATTCTGTATATTTAATATCTAAGATCATTTTTCCCAATAATATAATATTAAGATTATGTCCAGATTATTTACAATTTCTGGATTAAAAGAATGTTGTTTTATATCAATATGTTTGTTTTTGTACATATACTTTTTCTTAGAATTATAACCTATGTAATCAATATTGTTAATAATGTGTCTATTTTGTTTATTAATTTATTATTCATATGAGCTTTGATCATGTTAATTTAGAGGACCTTGTTCTCCTGGTGTCCTCCATCCCTTCTGTCTCTTATGCTTTCTCCACCTCTTCTTCCATGGGGTTCCCTGAGCTCTGAGGGGAGGGATTTAATGGAGACAGCCCATTTAGGGCTGAGTGTTCCAAAGTTTCTTGCTCTTTTTATAATGCCAGCTGTCGGTCTCTGTATTTGGTTCCCGTCTGCTGCAGGAGGAGGCTTCTCCTGTGATGGTTGAGCAAGGCAGTCTAGAGAATATCTCTAGGAGTCATTTTATCACTACGTTTTTTTAAAGGCTGCATTATTATGGTTTTATATGATATCATTGTACTAATAGGAGAGAGCTCATTAAAAACTGACCTCCATAGAAAGAAATTTAGATGAAGCAGGATTGATTCTTGAGTAGGCGTTCTGTGTGGCATTCTTTTCCTTTATTCCGTATCTTCATGGTAAAGATGTCAATCTAATTGAGAATGGAGTGATGATTCGTTTAAAATTTCAAACTAAAAATATTTTAGAAGGGCTTTATTAATAACCTACATGTATCCCTTTAAGGAAATCACTGGATTTGTCTTTAATGTCTTCTCTCTTATTTAATATAACAAGGATGCAATTGAACATTTAATAGTGAAAAAGTGTCAAAAGTCACCAACATTGTCAGGTAAGATCGTTCACAGGTTCAGCTGCTCAAAATGGAAGCATCTGTGAGAATTGCATCTGAACGACCCTATTAACTTTTTGTACATTTTAGGGTTTTTTTTGTAAAATTATAATTAACTGCATTTTAGTTCCCACATCAGAGACAAGCATATCTCTCCCTAGTACTGATGCACAGGTGCTGCGTATGTGGTTTCTTTTGCTGGAAACTAGTTCTGTGAGCACCTGTCTGTGCCTACCTCTCCATCTCAGTTGCATTTTGTAACTATATATTTTAGGCCTAATTATTTACTAATGTTTGTTTTACTTAGTTTGTATACCTGGGAGGAAATCCAGTTTTGATAAATTAATGTAGATTTCTATAAATTTGCATTTATTTCTTTTTTAACTATAGAATCAAAATTCTTTTTCTTGGTATGACATCAGAGATTTTTATTTTACCTTTTTTTTAAAAAAAATCAGTCATTTCTTTATGACATATTTAAGCATTAATACCTGGTATCATACAGCCTTATGTGTTGATTTGGGTAGAAGAGCTTCTTTATGAATCCATAAAAAGATCTAGCAATGATTAATGGTGGTTTTTCTATATATGCTTTATTTTGAATAATCTCTGGCAGTCTTATTAATTTAGTATATAATTTTGGTCGTACTAATGTTGGTGTTCTTTAAAATATGTCATTGATAAAATAGGCAACAGTCTATTACCTCATGGAACGTACATTCTAGTAGTGGAAACCGACAGTGAAGATAATAATTAAATGTACACTTTGTAGGATGAGATACGTTACAGAAAAGGTGGGGAAGAGTGGGATGCATCGACGGTGCTAAAATCTTTATATATAAAGAATTGAACATGACTCTTACAAACTCATAATGAAGTGGATAGTAGCATTGTCCTTGGTCTGTAAATCAGGAAACAAGCTTGCACAGAGGGCATTTGCAGGGTCTTGTGCTTGACTGCTAATAACGTTCGAGCATTACATGAGCCCCACATGATTTCAGATTATGAACCTGTTATTTCTGTCTTACATTCTCAGGGAATGATTTTGGAATATTTTCTTCTTCTTCTTCTTCTTCTTCTTCTTCTTCTTCTTCTTCTTCTTCTTCTTCTTCTTCTTCTTCTTCTTCTTCTTTTTTTTTACAAAAGGTAAGATGATATCACAGCCTATCGCTATGCTTACGGAATCAGATGAGCACTGTGGTAGTTTCCTGTCTCACTGTTTATAATTAAGGTAGACAAACAAGGCCTGGTGATGGAGCTCGATGGTAGAGTTTTTGCCCAGCATGTTCCAAGCTGCAGGTTTAGTTCCCAGCACCATAAGAAAATCAAAGTGAGGCCAAAATACTCTCTGCTTTGATAGGGGTGGGGCATCACACATTTCTTCTTTAAAATTCCCAATGTTACTTAGGACTACTGTTATAAGATTGCAAATAGAAACATTTTTTGTTGTTGCTACAGCATTTTTATTACATACACGTTAAATGGAAAGCTCATTGTTCTGTCTGGTGTTCTGAAGTCGTCACTATAAACCCAACACCTTAACAAATACTCGTATATTAAAGTCTCAACATGTCTGTTAAGATAAAGCTGGAACGAATGTCTGGTCTGAGACTCAATATTGATTTGCTCATTTGATACTTTCTAAAGGCCCTATTCACAACACATTCTTACATTTTTTCTGACTAAACGATGGGAAATTTGCCATGTTAAAGTCTAGATAGGCTTTATTAGAAAAAAAGGAGCATTATTTATTCAGAGATCAAAATTGCTTTCCTAACATGAAAAGAGACTTTGTAATTAGGGAGAGTTATACCTGTGGCCTTTGCTTTTCCCATTTTTAAACTTATAATTGGCAGTGTAAAGAGGAGTGCAAGGCACACACATGGACATATGTAAACTTTTGTAAACAGCATTTGTCCTTTCAGTTCTTAACCTTCTGTCCTGTTTTTCCCTTTTCCTTTAGAGATTATAATATAATTACGTCATCTACCCCTTCCCTTTCCTCCCTCTGAACCTTCCCATATGTCTTTCTGTTCTCTTTTTTAAATTTATGGCCCCTTTTTACCATTAATTGTTATTACGGGTAGATATATGTCTATATATCCCCAAATAACGTGTTCAGTCTGTAAAAGATGACTTGTGTGTTTTCAGGGTGATCATTTGGTTTAGGATAACCAACTAGTGTGCTCTTCTGGAGAAGAGGATTTCTCCCACTTTGAGCATTCCTTAGTTCTCTGTAGTATTTGTGTAATGTTGAGGTCTCATGCTCTGCCCCCTCTCCACCTCCTGTCCACTTTGTTCAATTGAAAGCCATCACTAATGGCATAATTAGTCATCTCCAACAGTGCCCAACTGTAGTTGGTACTAATTTATGTAAAATGTTTCTCCTAAATATTTCATTCCTTAGAAGCATCCTAGGCCTAAACTCTTTTTTTTTGTTTTGTTTCGTTTAATTATTTATATTGTTCTGTTCTATAGCTACCTTCCTGACTCTGTCTCTTGCCCTTTCCCAATAGAAGTCATCCAATATTCTGAGAATTTCAGTAGTCTGTCATCACTTTGAGCTCTTAATAATTGCTAATAACTAACTACCCACTCAGTATAATAGAGATTCCAAA
Source organism: Dicrostonyx torquatus (assembly GCA_028555095.1). Classification (NCBI taxonomy): domain Eukaryota; kingdom Metazoa; phylum Chordata; class Mammalia; order Rodentia; family Cricetidae; genus Dicrostonyx; species Dicrostonyx torquatus. The sequence goes on along the minus strand of JAQHUG010000091.1, from coordinate 3,575,863 downwards.
GTCTTTTCTTAGATATTTAGAGCCCTTCAAGGATTCCCCTCATTCCCAGAAACATCAGTGCTGCAAGACTTTATTTTCCCCGGAGTGACCTCAGTTCATTCTTTGCATGAGTCCCTCTGCCTGGCTCGTATCCTCTACCATATAGTGGTGATGTTCCAGGATTCCTTTTAAGTCCCTCTTAAGTCATGGCCATCTTCATGCAGTCCTTCTCAATCTGTATTCCACAGTCTTTCCCACTGTTTCCTGTACCCTTGCAGAATAATATGCACTATTTATGTTTAAGCATTTCACTTGCCTTTGAGACTCATTTACAGGCATGTAATTTTAACCTGTTTGTGTTACATGGCATGACCTGAATGCCTAGATATGTGACATCTCCTTAATCAATTGTTTAATAACTAAATAATTGAATTAATGAATCTGTAGGCTTCCTTTATTTTAGGTAGCACTTATCATTTGCTATGCATTTTATAAATTCCTAGACACTGTATTCTTCCTTTACTTACATGGCATATGTCTCTTTTAACTAACTCCCTTCTTCTTAATTGCTATTTGTTGACTCAAAAAGTGTTTGTAAAAAAAAAATAGGGATTATGGGCTATTTCCTGACACTCTCTTGCTATTCTAAGGAAATAGACTGGAGACACACATAAGAAAATAGATAGCTCTATTGAACTAGTCACAGTTAATTTTCATTCATAGTATGTCTTCTCCTCTTGGAAAACATGTTTTCAAAATTAGGAATAGCATATGATATACAGGATTTAATTGAAAAAAAAACAGGAAAAGATTGGAGCCTATGTGCATTGTAACTTAATATGGGTAGAATGTGGAGCAGCTACTGTGGGTTCTCAATCAGAAACATTTCCAAGTGCCCTCTTGCCACGTGGTCTGCAGTGGCCTTTTAGTTTATAGACAGTGGAGATGCCAGTTCTGCCTTCATGACAGCCTGTGAGTCCCTGCTTACTTGCCATCTCTTCCCTTCTGCTCTGTATATTCTCATCCTTTGCTATGGTAACTGCCACATGACCATTGGATGTAGAAAGACAAACTCTCTTGTTGATTCCTTGGAGCCAGAGGTTAGTAGAGTAGCCAGTGTCTAATCTGGGTATTGGAGGCCAACTGCAGAAGCAAGGTGGTTTATGTAGAAGGAAGAGGTGTGTGGCTCCAGAAAGTGGAACGCTCCAGGAAGAATGTAGCTTTTATGGGAAACCTGATAAATATGTGGCAACACTCAAGAAGAGATGCCCATGTACATGTGTGAGTGGGTCCATCCGCTTAGGAACATTATGAAAACTTGATTTCTGTTGTCTGCTGAAGCCTTTAACTCAACACATGCAGAGATTTGGGTTTGCTTTTCTGAAAGAGTGGCCTGAGAATGCTTGCTTGAGAAAAAGTCTGAGAAACAAAAGACAGGGCTGAGCCAGGAGAAAGGACGGCTATTAAATGCCATTTAAATATTCCGTTTCTCAGTGAACAAATCTTAGGCTATTATAAATGAATAATCTACTTAATATTGATATATTTTACCCAAGAATGTGTTTGTACATTTAAGTGAATTAAATATCATAAAGCATCACAGGATCTGTATCATGAATTGCTTTAATCAACGGTTGCCTTGGCACCAGATCTTTCTTAATGTTATTTTCTAAACAAAGCACTGTTATTTTTAAGTATAGAATATTTGGGTATAACACTTCTAAAAGGTATTAGGCCAGTATATATAATAATTAATGTAATCTTAGCAAACTCACATATACTGATGCATTTAAAAATGGGAACTTAATAACACCATAACACACTAGTGCTTATTTAAACCTAATATATATCAGACGATGGTCTAAACTTCTTAAAACCCTTATAACGGCTCATGTGATACATCTTCATTATCATTTCACTTTATAGTAGAAGAAAATGAACAGTTGCTTGCAGTAGGAAAGGTGAAATTAGGATTTGAATGTAGAATGCTTGTCTCTATATTGTGGACTTTTGATTGGAAGGAATTTGCCTGAAACTAGTTCTCCTGTATTTTTAATTTTTTAAAAAACATACATAGGAAATGCAAATATTGTGGTATATATTTTTTTGTGTGATACAGAAATTTTAGCTTTTCATTTTAATGTAATCGAGTTTACCTTTTTATATAGTATGAGAAATATTTTAAATTTAAAGAAAAGACTCCCTGTTTAATAAACACAGATACTCAATAGAGAAAATTATTTTGTATAAATATGAAACTATACCAATAAGCACACTGATGCATAAACAAGATTGACTTATACATTTAATCGTATACACTCCGTTTGTTGAGTTTGGTAATCCACAGACATTCTTAATTTAATAAGAATGTAGGGGCAACATTTAAAGGGAAAAATACTCTTTCCCTGTAAGTGAATAACCTTCACGATGAACTTAAGCTTGGTCCTTTGTGAGCTGTGTGATAATGCCTCTAAGATAAGAATGAATTGCATTTCATCGAGGCACACTATTATATATCTGTATGTTAGGTGAAGTACCCTTATAATTGATATCAAACCCATATGACCAAAAGTCATAATTCACAAAAGGAATGACAACATTGTCTCATAACTCACAGGCTTCATGTCACAGCCATGAGTAATACTTCTACTGTGCAAGGCATGTTAAAGTGGAGAGCAGGTTTCCAAATGTGTGTTGTGTTTTGAAGAGTCTTCTCTGATACTTGGTAGTTATACTTGCTAGCATGACTGAAGCATGATTTCTTGGATGAAAACCAGTTGTCAGGCATAAAGATTTGTACCCTTGATTTGAATTTTTAATCACGAATGAAGCTAACAATTATTTGAAGTGAAGATAATCATAAACGCAAGCATGTTTTCTACTTGTGGACCGTTGTAGAAAGGATAATACTAGCTGGGATAGTATAAAATCAATTGGGTTTTCTTTTTTAATAGAGATAGTCTTAAAATAATTAGTGAATTGCATGAAGTAAACTCAATTTATAAGGACTCAAGAGAATTTGATCCTGGTCCAGCGGTTCTCTGTATCCCCTACATCTTTGTTTTTCAGTGTGCTTATTATCACTTAAAAGAAATTTCAAGAGTATCTATTTAGTTCCACATAAATTTTCCCTTCTAGTAATGCATTCTTTAGTCCATCTTGTAAAGCGTTCCTCAGGTTAAAGAGTTGATAATTAATTTTAAATGCAGGCCACTATTTTATATCTACCTTCCCATACAACAAACATGAGCATATAAGGTAGTTTAGACCACTAGATCCAGTTAAGGATGGAATGCGATAAGAAGTTCCCTTTGTTTGTGGTAGAGGTGGGAAGACCTGGGAAAGCTTTGAGATAAAACAGTTTACTGACTTAGAAACATTGTCCAGCTCTATATATAGAAGAGTAAGTTTGACAAACTTGCCAGATTGGCAATGAAGAATGGTAGTCTATATGGCCAGTTTCCAGACCCCTTCCTCTTGCATTTGTAACTGCTACGGCATATCAGTGATGCTCTTCAGAACCAACCAGCCTACCACTCAGTGACGCATGAGGTACTCAGGACTCTTTCTTATTTTACCTGGCTATTATAATTCTAGTATTAAATCTCTTTCCTAAAGAAGATAACCTATAGCAATTACCTAACTGCAACTTTTTACATAAATTGTGGTTAATTCCCATGTTCCTGAATTAGGAAAAGGACTTGATATTCATCAAGTTTGGTTTGTACCTTACTGGTTTGGATTTGGATTGGAAATCTTACGTTTTTGTTCAGTATATGACTTATTCCTCCAATTGTTATAGTTCTGTGAATATGATCACCAAGGCAATGCTGTTGATGAAAATCTGACCCCCTTAGGTAAGAAGCTGCTTTATTCAGTCATCAACTCCAAAATCTCTGTTACAGTTTTCAAGTCCACATAAAGCCTCTTGCTTGTAATGCCAGTCAATTCAAAGATATATTTTGTTTATAACACTACTCCTAGAAAATGCTCCAGATACCCTACTTTAATCTGTTTATAAACAGTGTAGGTGGAAAATAGCGGATTTTACATTTATGCTCTTGTGCCTAAGCTATATGCATATGAAGAGATTTAAAATTTTTATTGAATTATTTGAGTTGTAGTATAGATTTTATTTTGAAATTAGCAACCAAAAGCAGTAGTCACCTTCAGGGTTTCAGAAGTAACTTGTTTTGTCTGTGTTGTCAATTGATGTGCACTGTCTGCCTATGGGTATCGGGACTTATCCATATCTCAAGTATATATGGAACTAATACTGATGACTGCGTTTGCTCTGATTATCGGGGTGAATACTCGTCTGCTTATGAGAAAATAGGCGTGCTCGCTTTAATTTAAACCTCGAGTTTCTCTATTTTTGAAGGTTGTACAATGGTGAAGTGAAGCAGGTCATGTTAAAGCCCTCGACAGTGTTAATTTTTAAATTTCCGTTTTATATCGTACACGATATAAAACTAAGAAGTCGATTACTGCGGTATTATTATCTCAGTTCTGTTAGGTTTTCAGATGCTTGCTCTGACTCTTTGTACCATTTCTTCGAGTGAGTGGAGGAGCATACACATTTATAAATATGCTTTATACTTTCTGAGACTACTTTTTAGCGAGATGCTTTAAAAGATTAATGAGCTTAATGTTAAGGAAAATTAAGGAGTAGGAGATGTGAAAGCTAGTTGGAAAGTATTGATATTTATAAGCAAAGTGTCCCCAGTCTGCTTAGAACACTCTTTAGCGACTAAAGCCAACTGAACAGAGTCTTTTTTTCCTCCACTTTCTTTGTGAGCTAGTGTCGATTCTTTCTGATATAGAAGTGGCAGGTGCAGACATAGTGCTTTCTTCTCACCTGTGGGCAGGGTTCACCTCAGTTTAAGTGAAGAGTGAAGATATACAATATGCAACAAATGAGACCATCTGCCACTCCCAACCAACTAGCCTTGCCCACTGTTGGGAAGTGCTGGGCCCCATGAGTCAGCCACTGGACAGGGCTCCTGCTGGGTCTCATTTTAGAGGGTTAGGGCAAACCCTGTCACTACACATTTTGCAGTGTGAGTCTCTCACCAGCCAGTCATATGGAGATCAAAGAACCTTTTAATTTGCGTTTAATTACCCCTTGAAAAACCATCCACCACATCCAGCAGGAGCTATTGTATAAAAACAACCACATATGTATGTGGTCTTTTGAAATCTGGAGCCCCTTCAAATGCTAAAATAAAATATTCTTTCTGTAACTCTTGTCATGTTTTCCCCATAAAATCATGAGTGAAGAGGATAATATGAGCAGCAGTCTGAGCAGAAAGACTCATTGTAGTTTAAGCAATTGATGCTTTGTAACAATTTCCATTTTTTGAAAGGAGCCTTTCAACTAACACTTCTGGAGGATTGGTTTAGCATGTTTGTCTGTGTGCATTCTTTTATTGGCATATAATTTCCAATTAAAATGATAACATTTTTATTGAGATTATTTTAACTGGGGTTTTAACAGTGTTATAATTCATAATATTGTGTTCAGTATTTTTCACATTGTTACATTTTAACCACAGCAGTCTTTCTGAGAATTTTATATCTAAGAGTAAATTTATGGTTCATGGACCAATTGACATCTGTCATAACACAAACAGCCTGTCCTTGAGTTGGTACTATTTGAGTGTCGTGGTTGAATACCGGATGTTAGTGCAGTTAAGAAGTAAATTAATTTGAAGGTGTTAACTAAACAAGAGATCACATTTAACCATTTGCTTTTGAAATACAAATGGAACTATTACCATTAGTATAGTTGTCCCTGTCCCTGTTGGAGAAATGTGAATACACAGAGCTAGTCACTATTTGGATCAAGGTTTCTGTGGCTATAACCTGTGAAGAGATCTAAAAATCAGTCATTGTAACTGTGTTGTGAGCCATTTGATCAGTCAGAAAAGAAGTCCATTGATTAGCAATAACTGACATTTTAAAATAGCTGTGTAGAAAATGTTACTGGATTTATTAATGTTTTTCATCAGCTCTAACCACCAACAGATTTAAGTAAAAATGTCACAAGCTGAATCTGTTTAACACTTGCTATTATAAAATTTGAAACAAGTCGTATAGCCTGTAATTTTGATGAGTGTATTAAAATGCCATATTAAAATCAACTAGAGGACTACTTTACATATTGAGGATTTTTATTTTTTATTTGAAAAATGAAAATGAAAATTTTAGATGAAATTCATCCAACAAAGGTAATAATATTCAAGTTAACAGTTTGGTTTGTTTGTAAAAATTGAAAGACATTAAATATTGGCATGTGACTAGTCTAGGACTGGGATAACAATAAAAAAGTAGAGGAAAAAAGTTCTGGTTTTATTCAGATAAGATGCTGAGATACTTAAATATTTCTGTGTTATAACACAGAATTACGTAGAGAAACAATGGCATTTTAAAAGCTGTGTTATGGTTATATACAGAAGAAAACTCTGGGCTTGTATGAATTCATTCTAAAGAAATCAAAAAGCAATCAACATAGGTACATGTCATTAAATCTCTGCCTTTTACCTCTTTATTTCTGAAAGAATTTCTTAGATTTTCATTCAGACTGTTTGGCCTGTTTTAAGCAGAAAGGGGGTATATAATCCAGGGACTCATAAGTCCCTGTACCATGTGAACTGACTGGGCTAGTTGAATTGAGATAGGTTAGTGTGAGAAACAAACAGGATGAAGAAGTGGGGATATAGTTTTTCTCAGCATTTTTGAATGTCCACTGATAGAATATGAACATAATAATACCATTACTAGCAAGATTTCTACCTACTTTAGTTAAGTGTATATTGAGCAACCCAGCCATACAAATATCAAAATTATCTCTATATACAAGAAACCTTTTATTTTGCTTTATATACTTAAAATTAGAAAGGGTTACTGGCAAGATAGCTGAGTGGGTAAAGACCAGCCTGAGGTCAGTTCCTGGGATCCAAGTGGTTGAAAGAGAGAACCTGTGGGAACAGGTTGATGTTCTTCGATCCCCACACTTGTGTAATGTGCACAGACACATGAAATTAATAAATGTAATAAAATGTTAATTATCAGAGGGCTAAACATAGATGGTATTTTAAGATCAGATAAGCAAGTTTTCATGAATTGGAACTAGAAGGAAAATCTATATTCTGTCTCTGAATCTAAGTAATTGATATAATAGAATCATGTAAGTGTTGTCCTATTTCACTAAATCTTAAGCCTTTCAGATTCATCTATATTGTAACTCGTGTCAAAATTCCTTCTCTGTTTAAGGCAGAGTAATACTCTAATGTGTGGCTCTGCTGTTATTGATATTTGGTTATTGATATTTTGAATACTGTTGCTATGAATTTTGATGCACAAATATCTGACTAAATCCTTCCATTCTGGACTTTGAGATTCTTTTCCATTCTTTTAGGTTTATGCCTAGGTTGGCATTACTGGGGCATACAGTGATTGATTGTATGTGACTGTTCTGTTTTGCATGTCTTGCTATCAGTGTATGATGGTCTTGGTCTCAAATCCCTCTATCTCATTGTAATTCTTTCTTTTATTTCCCTAATGATTATATGATTTTTTTATTCTGGGACAAAAAGAAGTTAATGATTTCTTATCACTTTCTCTCTCTCTAGTTATATGTGTATATATATATATATGTGTGTGTGTGTGTGTGTGTGTATATGTGTGTGTGTGTATATATAAATAGATGATCTAATCTTTGTGTTTGGTGTCAAAAGAATCCTTTTACCCTTAGTGTTTGTCTATTTTTCTCTTCATCTATGAGTGGCTATTTTTAATTTTTTAAAGTTAGCTTGCACAGTATTAAGTTTTATTATGGTATTTTCAAAGAAAAAAAATTGGTTTTGTGGTTGTCCTTTCCCTTCCCCATTTTCCACCTCCTCCTTGCACTTTTCTCTGTTTCCAGTTTATCTCTGCATTCTTTCATTTATCCTATTGCCTTCCTTAGTTTCCATTACATCTTTCCCCTCTTGTGGTCTCCTTCATAGTTACACAATTGTCTGTTTTAATGAACTATGATACTATATTATAGCCTAACAAGAATGGTTTCGAAAAAAATTAAAACTGAAATTACTATCCTCGTGTATGTACTATAGAGACGTAATTTTAGGTCTTTACACTTGTAGTTTTGACTTTATCTTATGAGGAAAGGAACTGTAGCTCTGTGTGTCACTGTAGGACCTCATGAGAGTTAAGGCAAGGCCAACCTCTGCTCCATGGGAGTGAGTGGTCATCAGAGGAAAGCTTACAAATGGAGATTTGTAGACAGAATGAATTATCCTGATAGCAATGTTGATTTTTCCTCTTTTTACTTGTGCATTTTCTTTGTTTCTGGATATGATTTGGGTGGGCATTGGGTGAATTGATCAGATGTGTGCAATTACACTAGAGCCTCATGAAAAGAGATTTCTGCCAACCACCATATTTCCTCTTTCAGTAATGCTTTGGCAGGATATCTATGAACAATTATGAAGTACTATAGAGTTTTTTGGCATAGGACTTTCTTTTTAGCACTCTGCACATTTATTCTGTTTATCAACAATGCACATTACAAGAAGACACGAGTTTTCATTGAATTTTGTTGCTGTGCTGTTACTGTTGTGTTTCCCAGATATGCTGAAATTATAATTCAATCCATAGTTGTAATTTCTGACTTACAATGGCACATTCATTTTTATCAAGAATAACCAAACAGCTATTCACTACAGTTTCCACTCAGACTTGTATTTACTTGGAATCATATTTGTTTTCTGTTTAATGTTAGTAAGCATAAATAATTAGCACAGTGTTGCTTAGTAATTTTATATCAACACTTATTTGTGTTTATTTGTCATTGTTTTTTATAAAATATGAAACACTCTTTAAAACATTTTATACTGTAAAATTTCTTTCATTAAGGGAAGAATTTAAAATTTGGGGATTGCACAAAATCTTGGTGAACAGCCTGATTTGGTCTTTAGAGATTTCTCCTCTTCTGTGTTTTATGTAAGGAATATTTTCTTTAAAAGAGACCTTTGAATCACTTAGTATTTAAGATAATTCATTTAGAATTTAAGAGGTGGAATATGAAATGTCCTCCATAGGTTTTTCATGCTGGTGACCTTTTTATCAGCTTGTGAGTTTTAGGTAATTTTTGGATACTGTCTGAAAAGCTGAAATGAGTATGGTATGCAAGTAGATATGAAGCTATTGGTACTGACCTGCAAAGTGAGTTGTGTATACTATCACTCCTAAAATGTTATCTTAATGTTTCCTTTTGGTTGTTGGATAATTAAATATTCTCTTTTGCATTTTGCTTGTTTCTTAGCTTTAGTCTCATATCTCTTTTCCTATTTTTGAAATTGCAGTGTCTGCTCCAAGTACAATGTATCCTTTTTAAAAAATTCTTTTCTTTCCCAACCAGGCATATGCTTCCTCATTAGTATTCATTTCTTCAAATGCTCTGTGACCTGACCTCTGCCCAACATTCCAATACACAAACCCTTAACCTGATCACTGGGGCACTGAGTTTAGCATTATTCAGCTTAGTGGACAGATAGGAATTTCTTATTCTTGACCCTGTTGGCTGCTTTCTGAGGAAAATTCCCTTTACTCCCAGGACATGGTTATTCTGATTTTCTTGTCCTTCTCTATTCCTTTTAGAGCCTTCTCTTTTTGTACTATTTCTTATTTTTAATTGAACTTTAATTTTAAAAATTATGTGTTTGTGTGTGGAGATGGAGGGTTTAGGGGTAGGACGGATAAGTACACTTGAGCACCTATGCCCTCAGAGTCTAGAAGAAGGCATCTTTTACCCTGGAGCTGAAGTCACGAGTGGGTGTGAATCCTCTGAAGAAGAGAATAAGCCTTTAACCACTGATCATCTTTCAAACCCCAGGTCCTTATTTCTTAAAAATCATCATTCTGAGGGATTTGGTCTGGGGTACTTTTTAAATGTCCTTTTCTTCAACCACTTATCAATGAATATTTAGCATAGCTCTTGGTTATCAACCACTATTGTCTTTTCCTGCTTTTAAAGTAATTTCCAAGCCTCTTTTCCATTTCTCTTTAAATCCATGGATATCAGCTTACCTAACACCACTTTCATTGCTAATGGCTTCAGTTTTCTGGTCTTAATTTCTGCTCATGTCTCCCAGTAAACCATCTTCTACACCGAGTGATCTTTTTAAAATGCCTGTCATATCATGCCACTCTTGTTTCAGTTCCAATGACCGTCCCATTGGAGTCCTAGATTTGAATTCCTTACTCTTCTCATGAGGTCTGCTCAGTGTCTGCTCACTGCTATCTTCTCTTGTTAATTCTCTTATGCACACTACTTTAGCATTTATTTGTTTAATGAACAATTCAAGGTTGTTGGGAAAATTGTCATATAGTTTTCTCTTTCCCCAAACTTGATAAGTCCAGCTGATGCCTTACGTCTCACCAGTGATGCTTCTTCTTCCCAAGTGGTCCAATCAGAAATGAACCCTTCACTGAAGTCATTTTCTATACCACATCTTACTTTGTTTTCAAAATCTATAATGATCTACACTTATTCATTTGTATACTTTCTTATTTTCTTATGTAAAATTGTATGAGGAGAACTGTGTCATTTGCTAGCCATGGCAGTGAACCCCTTTACACTCCAGAGAGCATGGAAGATGTTCAATAAATATTTGTGGGATGGCCAGTTGCTTATTAGCCATTTATAAACAGATTATCTTAATATGTAACATTTCGAAGTTGAACCAATTCTTTTAATACCTGAACAATTTCCTTGATGTATGTCCTTGACCTATGGTACATATTTTCATTCACCATCTGTTCAAGTTAGAAACCTAAGAATTGTCTGTGGCCTGTTGCTGCTTCCTCACTGCTCCCAAATCCAGTTAACAATCTAGTCAGTCATCTCTGTTAAATCTTACTGTCCATTCTTGCAGTCCATACACATCGATAACTTTGGTACTCCCTGTTAACAATGGAGACATACCACTTTCCAATCCTCTCTGCTGTGAGAAGGATCTTTGCAAATAAGACAGAAGTCATGTTCTTTACTCTGGTGCTTTGGTCTGTCAACGAGTCCTTTGTGCCATTGACATAAAGTTTGGCATAGATGTTTCTTTGACTGGTTTCTGTGACTGTCATTAAATAACTCTTTCATGCTCTGTGGCTTCCTTTCTCAACCTTTTTTCTTTCTTTCCTGTTAAGTGCCTAAGTATGTTAGTTTTTCATTCTTTTTGTTTGCGTAATTGTTTACATAATTTCCTTCATGGAATCTTCCCATTCAACTTCTCCTGGCTTCTATCATCACCTGTCTTCTACTGATAACACTCAAGTTTTAAATGCTTTCTGTAAAGAATTTCCCATCTGGCCCAACAGCACCTCCGAAGCAAGCCTCTCTACCATTTGATTGTCTCCAGCTTAATAGCTTAATTATATCCCTAATTATCTGTTTATTTGTTCATCTCCCTTTTAATTTATTTTTATTAGTTTTAAGTATATATTGTGCATATCTGCCCTTGGGTGTGTGCACATGAGCATTTATGCCTGTTGTAGTCAGAGGTGTCAGATCCAGAGGTGTCAGGTTCAGAGGTATCGGATCCAGAGGTATCATATCCAGGTGTGTTAGATCCAGATGTGACGGATCCAGAGGTGTCGGATCCAGATGTGTCAGATTCAGATGTGTGAGATGCCCTGTGGGTGGAGTTGCAGACGGTTATGATCTGCCTGATGTGAGGGCTGGGAGTCAAACCCAGACTCCCAGGCTGGCAGTCTTAACCCTGCTTAAGAACATCCTCATAACCATTGAACCGTCTCCCCAGTCCCAGACATCTCTGTATGTTAAGCTATGTTTTTGGCCTATCACTGTTCAGCAACAGGTTTATATGGGGTGTAACATTCTTTTTGTTGAATAATTCTGAACTTGAGTCTTGATGTTGTCCCCGAACCCTTGTGACAGTATAGAAAATGTCAGGTTGTGCGACTATTTAGTTTCTCTGGAAAGATAACCCTTAATTAGGATTCTTTGGAGTAATTCTCCAATAACTTTCATAGTCACCAGTTAGGGTTCCTTGATACATCTTTGAAGTTTAACATATTTTAAGCCACAACATAATACTACATAGGTATATTTTTCTCCATGCCTGTTACAAAAATAGCTTAAATTAGATAATGCCTTTTTCTTGTTTAAGGAACTTTCCCCCTTTCTCTCTTCTCCCCCATTTGTAATATAGTGGACCTGGAAATATCACATGCGCCCTTGAGCCCCTGTGTTCAAGCATTCCCCCTGCTTCAGCTTCCTGAGGAGATGACGGACACACCCCTGACTAACTTGGGAAAATTGAACAAGTAGACTTATTTCCATAGATATTGAAGTGGTCTGGGCTATAGCTTTGGTTCCTGTTATTGACAGTCATTTTCACAGGAAAACATTTATTTTAATCAGATCACAGTTGCTTTTTCTCTCTCCAGTAGTTATCTGTAAAATGCTTAAACAGTATTATCATTAGTCTTGCTTTATTTTTGTAAGGTGACACAGCATTTATAATCTATCAGACCTCATTTTTATACTTAACTGTGTAGTACAATGATTTATATGTTACAGTCTGGTCTTTCTTTTAGCAATAGGCATTTTGGTTGTTAGAATTTTCCCCACATTAAAAATCTCAGTGCTATAAACATGCTACTCATATCATTTGTATACTTAAAAATATAGTTTTTCTTCTGACTATATAGCTAAGACTGGAGTTGCTTAGCTTATGCACACAATGTATGAGATTTTGTCATTTAACGTGCTACTTTAAAGTGTTTTCTATTGAAGTAGGCATAATAGCATGTACCATATATCCATTTTGGGGGAGGTGGAGGTAGGAAAATTTTATGAACTCAGGAAAAACATAACCATATCCTGTCTTAAAACAAAACACTCACTCTTTTCATATAGAAAAGTTGATGAATTCATAGAGGAGGGAGTGATGCGTTGGTGTACTCTTAGCTGTATAAGAATTTGAATGTGTGTCTGTCTTCTTTTGTGAAAGGCATGTTCAAAACATTTTCTTAGGGTTTTTGGTGTGTGTGTGTGTGTGTGTGTGTAGGGTAATTTTTCAATTTCTCCATTGTAGTGTTTGTAATTTTAAACTGCAAAAGATCTTTGTACATTTGGAAATTTATCAGTCATTAAATGCTTCTTTCACTCTGTACCTTGCATTTTAATTTTCTTTAAGATATTTTTTATGAAAAGAAATTTTAACTTTTATGTTGTGATCTTATCATGTCTCCCATCATAGTTTGTGCTTTTATGATCTCAAGAACGTCTTTATACCATCATTTATACCTTCCTTCAAAAGTTACTGCTTGACCACAGTCATAGAAGTTAGTAATTTGCTCATAGTTGATTTTGCATGTGATAGATTCATTTTACTTACACAGCAAAAACCAAACAAAAATCTTCCAAAAAAAAAAAAAACATTGTTTTCAATGAGTGTGTATGTGAACTCTGGTTTTATTGCTGTTGTTTGTTTTTCTCCTTATGTTATTGTATTTCTATATATATATATCTCTTTTGCAGTACTGACTTTGCTGTTTTTATTACTACAGCTTACAATCAGTGTTAATACTCTGTAGAACTTGTTTTTCTTTCTTTGTTGTTGTTTTCCTCTTCAGAGATGTCTCGCTCATTCTTGGAGCTTTGTTCTCCCCATAATATATTGTACAGTCAAATTAATAATTCATCACAGGCTTTGCTGGAAACCACTGCCTTTCCCTGTGCACCTGCTTCTGGAAATGTATGACTTTGGGAGCAGTGCTATTCTTTGCAAGTAAATGCGTCTTGAGCAGGGCATGGGGGTGGGGGTAAACTGCTTGTGACAAATTCCTGTCCTATCCTTCCTTATTTATCAGGAAAGTCACTACTGTAACTCCAGGGAGCACTCTGGGCAGAGTGAGCCAGGAAGCTAGGGACTCTCAGGAAAAATCCCCTCAAAGGAAAATAGAGGTGGGGTGGATAAGGCCACATCAATCTCCAACAGTTCTTAAGTTTCCCAGTCTGACTCTGGGTCATCAGCACGCCCAGCATTCTGAGCTCTGACTCCCAGGTGGTCTTGTTTCTTTGGGCTACTTCAACTTTTTACTTTAAGGAGCCTGTAACTTCTCCCATCGTGAATTCAAATAAGAATGAAATACCTTTGACGTAAAAGACTTATTTTAGTGTAAATATCTTGATTATTTTCCTAGAGATTTTTAGACTCTGACCTGCTACAGAAAGGGAACACTGAGTAGTTTTCAGAGCTTCATAAAATTTCTTTAGGGGAAACTAGACTGGTGCATGAGCTCCATGCTGTTTTCTCTCCTGTCTCCCATCTCCATGAGTGTATTTATAGGAAGTCGGCCTCATCTCAGAGCACAGCTAACCTAACATACACTTCCTATATACAGTTGATTTCCCAACTGGGAAGGCAGGTCTGTTATAGCATGTGGGAGAGGTCTGGTTTTCTCTCTCTTAGTGGAAGGTAGCACTAGGAGTCTCTGAAGAGAAATGAGATATAAATTCTATGGGTCATGTGGCCCATAATGCTTAAGTTCTGTATTGGCTCAATATAATTCCAAAGTAATTATTTTCCTGTAGGACTCCTTTTGTTGTTGGTGGTGGTGAGTTTTGTTTTTGTTTGTTTATTGTATTTTTTATACTACAGAGGGAGGGAAATACTAAATAGTGGTTTCTGATTTAGTGTTTTTCACTCAGAGCACAGAACATATTGGCAACATTAGCTCTGCACACACACACGTACACACACATACATGTACATGCTGGTTGTGTGAAATCTTATATATAATCATGTGCATGGGTGCTTACATTGCAGTACTCTGGCTTATGCTCAAAGAGTATGTGACGGGGGAAAGATGTGCGGGAGCAAATCACAAGAACAGACTGTGCCTGCTTCTGAAGAACACTAGTCAGTGTGGGAACAAGGACAGCCTGTGAACAGACTTGACATTTCTCCGTGTTGTATGTGTGTGTGTGTGCGCGCGCATACACTTACGTTCATTAGGTAGGTGTACACTTGTGCAGGCATGCCTGTAGATCAACCTCAGATGTTCCTTGATTAGCTGTTGTTTTTAGACACAGGGTTTCTTACTTGACCACGGGGCTTGGTCATTAGGCTAGGCTGACTGACCTCTTTCTCCCCAGCACCAGGATTACATGCATGTGCATGTACTAAGCCTGGCCTTTCACATGGCTTCTGGGGTTCAAACTCTGGTCTTCATGCTTGGCCAGCAAGCATTTTATCAAATGAGCCATCTCTCCAGTGGTAGCCTGACATTTGGACTGTGACCTGAGTCAGCTTGCCAGATGAAAAAAGAATGGTGGAGCCTTCCCTTCCTCCATTTTGCTCCTCAGTGCTTGTTATGCAGTTAGGCTTTCACAGTCGTTTTTTACAGTTCTCTTCCATCTTTTCCAATCCATTGTCTGTTTAACCTGTGTGACTTCTCATCTAGCCAGGAATAATTTCCTACCTCCTCTCATTGCTCCACGCCCCCCACACCCGGCTACTTCTCATCCTTCTTAGTTTCTGAGCCCCAAGATGTTTAAATTCAGTCATATTTATCTGATCTTCATTTTATCAATGACTCATTTTCCCAGATATGAAGCCTTAATGGTGTGGTTGATTCTTCTCCCTTTTTGGTGTCTTTTGCTTTAAACACAGACATAGTGACTAGGGAGATAGACCAGTGAGTGAGAGCACTTGTAAAAACGTGAGATCTTGAGTTCCATTTCTTAGCACTTATATCAAAAACAAACAAAAGCTAATCCAAATGGAACAAAACAAACAAAAACAGGCGTGGCTACTTGTAAGCCTTGGGGCGGGAGGAAATAAAAACAGGGAGATGCTGGGAGCTTGTTGGCCTGCAAGAATAGGTAAAACATGGAACTTGAGGTCAGTGAGAGACTCTGTTTAAAAACAACAACAACAACAAAAAATGAGTTGGAAAAAATAGAGAAATGTATCTTTTATCCTCCTCTGGCCTCCACATTTGCGTGCTTGGGAGTGTACTTTTACTTCTCCTTGAACTCTGCCTTTGGTTAGTATAAGCTGGAGTTACTCTGCTTCTGTCCTTTATTTATCCATTCAACAAGTAGTCCTTAAGCGTATACAAGCAGGTATGGTACCAGGTCCTTGAGCAACATCTAGAAACACAGTGATGGAGATATCCATCCCTATCTTCATGTAACTGCATTCTACCAGATGGAAAAAATTATTTGAGAAGGGTAATAAATGAATGTATTAACATTATCTTTATTGAGAAACCAGAGGACTACTGAGGGAGTTGACTTTCTTCTTTCATCATGCAGATTGCTTTCCTCCTTGGATTCAATTTATTTGTTTATCCATTTTTTACTTTTTTCTGATAGTTATTTTTATCAAATTAGCCAGGCATGTAGCAGATTAGTAGAACACATTTGTGGGTAACCTTTGAGTATGTTTCCAGATAGTAGTGCTCTAGGGGACAGTGACTAAAGAATACCTGCTTGCTTATGGGTGGCACCATCCAAAAGGCTGAGCGCCTGGATGAAGCAAAGTGGAAGGAGGAGGAAACCTGAAGCACAGGCTTGTTCTTCCTCACTGCTCTCTGACTGATCCGATCCCATTGCCATGATGTTCTACCTTAGCACAGGTCCTAGTAATAGGGCCAGATGGCCATGGATGAAAACCATGATCCCAAATCAATTCTTCCTTCTTTACATTGATTTCTTAGTTGTCACAGTGATAGAAATAGAAACAATACAACCTTTAATCTCCAAAAACGTTGCAGAACTTTTTATATGACCCTATTGTTATTTCTTTAAGATAATAATTTAAAGTATCGAAAACTAAAGATATCAGGTGTATACCCTGGCTCCTTCACTTACCACCAGTGAGAGTAAGAAACACATTCAGCCATTATGTCACAAGAGTTGTATCTTGTCCCTCTATCTAAAGTTGTTTTCTAGTCTACTTTCCTATTGTCATCTATATTTGTATAGTTTTGTCTTTGTCACGATGTGTGCCTTCTTTCCTTGAATCAGTACGGGAAGGGAGAGGCTCAGACACTCATGAGCAACCCTGTAATAATCATCCAGAGTACATGAAATTGAAATGACTAATTCCAGGAAAAAAGCTCATTACTTTTGTAACCAATCATAGTCTTAAAAAGAGATGGTGTGCAGTATTATACATATAAAAATTTCTTTAATTCTCCTAAGAAATCCTTAATCTTCATCTAAAGGTATTAAAATGATGTCTTTGTTCTTTACCTCATTTATTTCCTCTTTTGTTATATGTGCTTGTGTGAGTAAAGTTGCTCTACCTGTGTCCTCGTGAAATTTATAAATGAGCAAATATAAGAGGAGATAGGCAATGAGTGTTCATGGTCATTGTAGTTAAAGACGTCTTTATTAACGTTTCTTAGTGATGACAGGAATACCTCTTCTCCATGTAGTTTCTACCTGACCCTGACGACTCTGGCTCTGACTTTGAATTTGTTTCTTCCCTCTGTGTTCCATTTACAAGTCAGATAAGCACTGTCTGCTTTAATCCTCTTTATGGTTTTAGTAGCATTGCTTTTTGTGAAGCAACTAGTAAATAATTATATTTTGTGAAGAGAAATGCAAGCACAATGTTGTGTTTTGTTTTTGTTTGTTGTTGTTGTTTTTTTCGAGACAGGGTTTCTCTGTAGCTTTGGAGCCTGTCCTGGAACTAGCTCTTGTAGACCAGACTGGTCTGGAACTCACAGATATCCGCCTGCCTCTGCCTCCCTAGTGCTGGGATTAAAGGTGTGCGCTACCACCGCCCGGCTTCACAATGTTTTATAATGGCTTGGAAAAGGGAGGATGAAAAGGGTTTCCATCAGTGTGAGTCATAACCCCTACGTTTGTGCAGTTCCTGCAATCAGGATGGTGTTCCTTCCCAAGCAACACACCCTCTTGACTAGAACATAGGGGTGGTTCATTCAGTAAAGTGAACCTGTCTATTCAAATTCTTAAAGTCATTAGTACTTTGTAGACATTAGTCTCCCTATGATTTCCCTATGTAACCATGAGTGCACAGTTTAAAGTGTTCAGCTGTTGAGATATTAACATGTAAAAATCATTCAGAATATGCAAAATAAGTAGTTTGTTTCCACCAATATAAAAATTATCATTTCTAAATTTGATCTATGTTTACATCAGTTTACAAAAGCTAACCGTTCCCCTCCTCCCCTACTGACCTAATGCTTCACTGCTCTCCTGAAATAAAAAAAAAAAAATCAATATACACACCAAACACTCATGAGCAACCCTGTAATAATCATCCAGAGTACATGAAATTGAAATAACTAATTCCAGGAAAAAAGCTGATTACTTTTATAACCAATCATAGCCTTAAAAAGAGATGATGTGCAGTATTATAAATATAAAAATTTCTTTAATTCTCCTAAGAAATCCTTAATCTTCATCTAAAGGTATTAAAATGATGTCTTTGTCCTTTGCTTCGCCGCAATCATATATTTAATATAAAAAACTCAAACTAAGACATTTTAAAATCTTCAACCTAATTCAAATTTTTAATTTCTTTTCTTATCACTTTAATTTCTCACACATTTGTAATTTGAACATTTATAAAGGAGCACATGTATTCTATCTAAATCATTACATTTTGCATTAAAATATTGTATGGCACAAAATGTCTTTTAAAATATGTATTAATTTTCCTAGAAATATTTTATTCTTTTCTCTGTTTCCAGCTTTTGTTTTTCTGGTTTCCAATTTCTCAAAATTTTTACACTAAAAATTAAATATTCATTCTTTATACTATTGCAAATATATCAGATTCTTATGCAAGGTATATTATTTGCCGTTTTACTAATCTTTGATAGTTGTACTTTGATAAATAGATCATCTAAGATTCAATAGGCCAATTGCAGCATGTAATAGCTATTCAGAGGCAATTAAACTGCCTTTTTTCATGCCAGCATGTGAGCCGCCCTTTTACAACCTTCAACTTGATTCGTGGTGATTCAAAATTAACTTAAAAGTCTTGTTTGCTGACAGCTTAAAGCTTAATTGACTGAAAGCCAAATAGAGTGTGTTCTGTATTCAGCACTAAGGCTATTGATAAAGCCATGTGTAAATTGTGCATGGTGAAAGACAGTGATTGGGCCTCCTGTTCATGTATTAGTCCACAACTTAGCATTGCTGCACAGTCAGAATTGCTTTGTCGAGTCTTTTATCACACCAGGTTAACTCTCTCTGGAGCTGCTCCAGCAGCCGAGCAGTCAAGTATCGAGCTTCCGCGAGATGTGGGGCTGCCGTAATTCTGTTTCTTATTTGTGCTTTCATTAAAAATATATATATGGTACTGGCCTCTCGCCTCTGGTGGCATTTTTCAGGAACCTTCTGGAGTTTTGATTGGCCACTTTAGAAAATATCAAAGTCTTCGGGGTGAGGAGTTTTGAAAACATTTTAAGAAAAATGAGTATTATAATATTGCTACCTCTTCCTAATATTAAATTTGATCAATTTCAACATTTAACTAGGATAAAAATGCTCAGTAGCCCCAGGTGTAATGTAATCTAATAATCATTAGATTTTAGTATACTTTCATTACTTTTACATAAAGCATATTTCATGATTATTGAATCTATTTCTATTGAATGTGTATTTTTAAATTGATAAGATACTGATTTAATCATTTAAAAATTAAGTTTTTCATATAACAAATGTTGAGCATTCATGTTTTATAAGTCACATTCATATTCCAAGTTTTGAGATTTTTCATATACTGTGAATTCTGACATTTAAGTATGCTTGTGGTAGGCACTTCTGTTTTTTACATTACTTCAGTTTTACAAAATCACCAAGGCAGATTCACTGTTGTTGTCTGTACCAATAAATATTTGAATTGTAGTTAATCTAACATATTTGTAAAGGCATGAATTCTTTTGAAAACAACATTTTGTTTATTTTTTATAGTGTAGTTGTTCAGTATATAAAAACCAGCTACATTTTTAAAGAGAGCAAATGAAATTCTCTTGACTGATTTTAATAATATTTAAAGAATAGGCTAAAAAATCATTCACTTGAAATAATTTAAAATAAGTATACTCATAAAATATTCCTTAAAATTTAGGACAGGTGGTGTAAGTTTTGAGTCTGTGATAAGTAAGACATTTTCTGTGCAGAATTTGAAAGGAATACAAATTGTATGACCAGCCTTGCAGAGGTTGTCAGCACTGCTGTTAATCATAAAAATCCAACTTTACTGAGATCTTGGAAGACTCCAAGGGCGGTTTGCCAGTACCAATTCTTTAATTTACTTTGATATTTAGAGACAAGGCCTTAAATTGTCATCCAGCCTAGTTTGGAGCTCGGTGTATAGCATCTCTGCTCACTGTTCTCTCTTGCAGTGGGGATCTTTTTTAGTATTGCTACGTTTCTTCAAATATTCCAAAGAAGTTTCTCCTTTTCATAATGACTTGTTTAGGACTTTGTTGTTAGTGCATTCCTTGATCAGTTCACTGTATCTGCTAAGGAAGAGTGTGGCTATTTTATACTTCTGAGTATGTTAATGAAATTCCAAAATCCTCAGTGCTGCCACTAATGCCATTCTAGAACAAGGAACCACTAAAGATGATCTGGGTTGACAATGGCTTTTCTTCTTTAATTTTTTGAATCATCAATCTTTTGTTAATTACAATGTAGTATAACTACCAAACTGTCAAAATAATTCTTTACTTCTTAGCAACTTAATTTCGTTCTTCTTATTTTGATTATATCAGAGAAAAATGAAAATAATAGATAAAAACTAATAATTAAAATACTAAAAAATTTTCAAATAGTAGTTTTATGTCTGTAGTATATACTTGGAGGTTTGAAGCATCTAACAAGTAAAGAAGCTCTTTTATTTGAATCTAGTGTCTAAAATACACCCGGGAAAATATTGCATCTTATCCAATTATTATCAGATCATGCCATGACTCTCATTTTATATTAAATAAATTGAAAATGATAAGTTGTGAAACTGTATCTGGTTATATGTTTCTATATGAGCTTTATAAATGAAGGACAAATTATGTCTCAGTGAAATGATATTTTCATTAATGTTAACTTGAAAGTGAGATTAGTGCCATACCGTGAGAAAATTATTTTCACCATTAAGTGATCTAATAACATTAGATAATAACCACTAGACATTAAGACCATTCTGTGTTATATATTTAACCTTCTAGGTAATAGGAAATAAGTGTACCTTGATTTTTTTCCTCTCAATTTCACAATATTTAAAATAATAAAGTCTGGTAAAGTACTTATTCTGGAACTGAGATGAATATTTATTGAAATTGAGATGATAATTATACTGATAAAGAAAGCATTGTTGAAAAATACACTCAGTATCAAAGCCAAGATTACCTACCAATAGATTCCCTGTTAATATGGGTCTAATTCTACATGATTTCTTTTGGGGGCTAAATAACATTTGATCCTGAATGATAGGAAAGACACTGGTTTTATATGTATAGAACAATCTGGGGCGACTTGATTGTAGCTCTTTGAGGTTGTGTCTGGTTTCTACCCCAAAGTGATCATTACATTAAGTCCTTTTTACTAATCACTTGTCAGCTTTGCATGCTAATCTACAGTAAGTGTGTGTTAATATTTGGCAGAATTTTGATGAGAGGATACAGTGTGAGAGTGACTGTATGAAAATATGCATACTGATGAGCACTTACTTGCTGGTCTATACTAATGCTTTAGAGGAAGCTGAACAAGTTTAGATGTTAAGCTTTTTAGGAAGAGTGAATGATGGCTAATGATTATTTAATGACAGATCTCTGGACTGAGAGGCATTTAGCACTCAAAGTATACTGCAAAGCCTATTTCTCAAAGCTTCAGACAGGTTTATTTGGTCTCACCTTGAATAGAAGAGTGCCATATTGATTTCATTGGTGTGGATTTAAACACACTATCGGCTTAGAATAGCGCTGCTATGCAGTAGAAAATGATTGTCCTAACCCTTATGGCGACTCACAGCAATTCTTTCGCATTACCTTGTGAGCTTCAGAAGTGATTATGAATCATTTCCAATATTTGGAGTTTAGTGTATGACTTTGGAAAACATTTGATGTATTCTAACAGCAAACAAACATTAATTGACAGGAAGATTTATGTAGAAGTAACAAAGACTTAAATTTATACTTTTAAATTAGTGGCCTTTATTGTATTTGAAAACCCTTGTTCAGTAGCAGTTGATGCTGTAGGTGGCATGTGAGTCTCTTTCTGTGAAAGCACTTCCGTTGGTTTGTTGATGGTAATGATGTTTATGCTAAGTACTTTGTTAAATTTTTCGTGTGTTTTAATATTCCCTTTGAATTTCCATATAAGATTCATTATAGTTACTTGAGATATTTGATAGAGCATCCTTCCCAATTTTTTAGATTAACATTATTATGTACAATAGAAGAAAATTTATCTTAAAGTTTTTTCTCACTATTTTTGTTTACTTATTATTTAAGGAACATTAGAATTATACAGTGTTGAAAGTACCCAGTAACATTGGAACCCATTCACATGGGTTCAGATATTAAATATTAATATTTCTTCTATGCATAAATATCTTGGCCAGTGAGGAGTCTAGATATCAGTCTGGATTATGCCCACTCTTTGTACCCTCGCCTCGTCACTCAAACCCCGAACCTCCTTAAGTCTCCCTTTCCTTTCCTTTACAAATTTTAATAGCACTAATCTTTTTATTAAAGGATTTGGATATAATTGTGATGTGCTTATAATTATATTATCACAACAAATACAACATTAGTGGGTGTTTGATATACCTTAAATACAGCTAGAATTTGTTTAGATCCATTATAAAAAATTAGAGATAGACTTAATTTTTTGATAGTGGTTTTTTAAATGGGGAATTAATTTTATTCAACAGATTTCTTACATAAGAAAATAGTGTTTATTATGGATTTTGTAAAAATCACAAACATTGGATAAAACGTTAGAGAAATCGCCTTTTCTTTTGCTAACAGAAAAATAAGTTATATTTGGAGAAGTTGTAATTATACCTTTACTTCTTTCTCGGGATTCTTTTTCTCTGTGTTGAGTCCTTGTGTGGAAACTGACGATACTAACACTCATGGTCTTTTGTGGTAGTCGTAAGAATTTTCAGTACTTTTTATCTTCTCTTGACTTGATACTCATTTTTTTTTTCTAAATAGTTTCTTAGTTCAGTAAAAATAGTTTAACTATTTCTGGTATGTGTTTCCCAACATTAACTACTTATGTATTTTACAATTTTTTTATATATGGGAATATGTTTTAACAGTATACGTAGGGTTAAGATAAGAGATCATCTGCATAATCTTTATTATTTTTTTAACTCCTAGGTCACCTGATGACTTGAAGTAGTCAAGAAGAATTTTTTTATAAATTGTTATTTTAGCCAATAACAGAAATAGATTGCTTTTAAACTAGCATCTTGTCTATCAACCTGAGTACTTCTTTTACTATATACATATATAGGTTGAGACATTAAACTTTTCTGTTAGTATTTATTTCATAAGCGACAGATTTCCCCATCTGTAGTCACAATACTTCAAGGACTCAGCTGTTCCTGTGTCTCTCATCATCAAGTTAAGATGCACTTGGAATGGCTGGGAAAAGTTTCAAGGCCCAGAGGCTGCAGATTGGTAACTGGTCCACATGGTAGATGGAGTTATAAAGGGAATTCAGGTATAACAGCTGCGTGGAGGAAAATCAGTTTTAATATGTGTACATGCTTCCAGTTAATAACATAGGTTGATAATAAAGAAAAATTGTGAACAAAATGTTCTTGAAAACAATGCCAAACAACTGAAATTAACTTGATAATCTAATTAGCAATGCCTTAAAATGAGAATGTGTAAAACAATTTAAAATGTTAGTTTAAATTAAAGCCACATGCAATAATTTTATAATCACATCATTTTCCTCCTAGGTGCAGTTAGAGAATGATGAAACCTCACACATATGAAAAGATTAGAAATGAAAATTTTGTGTAACTGTGTATTAGAGTCAAACTTCCCAGTTCTTCATACTGCCGGAAACTCCTTAGACGTGTGATAAAAATGAGAACTGACCACTTGCCGACATGCGTATTCCTTCAGCTCAAGAGAGAATAGCTTTCTAAGCCTGTGTGATCATGAGGATCAGATAGTACTCTGTCAGTGACTCTGTGGACTGTGAGCATGGACACTGTTCGTTTGGCTCGTCTTTTTCTGTAAACTTGAATGTTTATATACTTATTTATTAACATGATTCTTCAAAAATTCCCAAGTTGCTTCTGACTTCTGCATTTTTTACAGCTTTTTTTCTGTATTTAACCTCTCCTAAGTGTGGTGTTTTTTTTTTTTGTCTTTGCATTTTTTATTCAGTTCTCAGTAATTATACTATATATTAAAGCTTATCACCTTTTACTAACTCTCTCACTGTCCCTCTGGTTGTGCACTGGGTAAAGTCTTCACTAGAAGCCTTAGGCCTGGTTTACACAAGTTTACATCCCAGGGCCCTGTGTTCCCCTCACTCCTGTTCCCTCACCTTGGGGAGCACTGGCAGCAGAGGGAGGGAGGGAGGTCTGTGGTGACTTTCCCAAAACAGAGGCAGCAGGAAGTCCCTTGGAAATGCCAGTTTCCTCCACAAAAGCCTTGGGCAAGCAGGACCTTCTAGTCACATATCGTTGTTTCATTATTGGAAACAAAAGTCTAGTAATTAAAAAAAAAAGAGTAATACAAATACTTCGTATGTAAACAGATGTCCTTGGTAACACCTCATAGGTGGTGTAAAGCGTTTGTCCCATTTGGTCTCAATTTTATGCCACTGATGTAATTTTTATGTGAATCCAATAAGTGCTTTGTCACTTTATGAATAAAAATGATCCAGGTGTAACCGTTTATTTTACTGTGCTGTAATGAACAGGTATAAAATCTCTGAAGACACCTGGCCATCCAGGGAATTGTTCTCAAATCTCTTTAGTATGTTACAGAAACACAGCTTTTCTATACTACTCTGATTTTAACTGAGTCTCATCATAGGAGTTGGGGTTTTAGAGCTAATAGTATGAGAAAAGATTATCTATACAAATGGTTTGCTGCTTTCAAATATGTACAATTTTTATGAACATGTTCCTGAAAGTTCTCTTTTATCAAGAAAAATTGTTACAATTTGTGCAGCCTTCAAAGAATCTTGCTTATATAATTTCTCAAAGTAAGTGGAATCGAAAATAGAACATTTGCTGGGATTATTGTCTACAAGTTTTTAATTAATTATCTAGTTATGATAGTTACTTAAGATGTTTTTAAATCCTTACGATTTGTTTTTGTTTTATTCTTTCACAGTGAGGCTGTTTGCAGTAAAAGTAAAGACAAGAAAGCTAATTAGCCTTTTGATGTTTTCTTAATAAAGGGAAGTAGAATATACAGATCAGAGAAACCAAGGTACTAGTACTTGTGTGCAGAAAGTGAAACATTGACCTGAGTTGCTGGAAAAGCATGCAAATTGCTGTTCGTGGTTAAGCTTTCTTGACATAGCCTCCTGGCATGCGCCCACTGCAGTAGGCAACAGTGGCCTAAGGTTTCTAATTATCAGAATAATTAGCACAGGACACCGATAACACTAATTGTTTAAAAGTAATTTTAACATGGCCAGGTATTTTTTCTTGATCTCATTTGGCAGGAAATGCCTTCATGCATTTTTAAATGCACTCACACAATACACATTTTTTGCAGAGACATTACTTCAGAATGGCTTAATCAGTGAGTGGCCTTAGATAGAGGCATTTGCAGGGCCCAGTGTGTTCCAGCAGGGGGCCATCGTGCATGCATACAAATTAATAGCACGTTTGTTTACTCTGTTGTTTTGAGTGGGGAGTGGTGCAGCAGCTGCAACAAAAGCAGAAGCCACGTTATGAGCAGGGGCACATTCCCTCCACCCCACTAGTAGGTGAGAAGCATGCTGGCAGCTAAATCACAAAACAAAGCAACTATACTGTTTTTAACACAATGGGAAGCACTCCTAGGCTGCTCACACCCTACATATACCTCCTTAAAAATACTGTGAAAGTTTGAAAATAGATGCAAGTGCTGTGTGACAGCTATTTTAAATGAGCTGATTTTTAGTGATTTTCTCTTTCTGAATGGGTGAAAAGATGTAAAACATTTCCAAAATGTGTAGGTTACTTTATTTGCACAGAATGAGTTGTGCATGACTTGGAATAATTCACATAAAATTATATATATATATTTGTGTATGTATATATATATAGTATGTATATGTGCATATATATTTCCTGCTGCAACTGATTTGTGATGTATTGTATAAACTGGAGCACTCTAAGTTATTCTAGTAAATGAAGATAACATGTAATACTCTCACTGAATCTCATGGTTCAGACAAGGGACTAAATTGTAGCATGTAAAATCTAAGGTCCCTCAGACCCTCAACAAAAGCTTCTGAAGTCAGATTCAGCACTAGTAATCTGGAGTCTTTAAGTCCTTTCTCATCATGAATTGTCATAGACCAGTGCTTTTTTATTCAATAAATTCAACTTTGAAATATTCAAGAAAGAAGTGGTAAACTAGATAGCTAAATTTTAATCAGCAGAATATGATTGTAAGTTCCTTTAAAACTAAATTGTTTTAAAAGTGAGTTAATATTAAGATATTTGCTTCTTTTAAGGATTTTAAAATCTATTATTAAAAAGATTTTTAAAGGCCTATTTAGAAGATTTCTATTTCATATCTTGTGAAGATTGACATTTTTGTGGTATTGTATTTTATCCATCTTAAGGAACCCTAAGAACAGCAAGCGTATACAGAAATATTTATTTAGTCTTAGGTAGAAATAGCTTAGATGGTAAAGCCTCCTCAGATTCAGTGTTTTGACATGTAATTCTAAAATGCGATCTACACAATTTAAAATCTCAAAAATACATTTGTGGCTCACTCAGGCATAATACTTTGAAGACCTCACTAAGAATATGATGTGCTTATGTGTGGGGATTTAATCACACATGTGAGTATCTACATATAGAAAGTTAATTTGATTAGCAATATATAATGATGATGATGATGAAAGGGCATTAGGCACCAGATCCATCAGTTAAGATATGAGTCAGTCAAGAGGAAGATGGTGTTGATTAAAGTACATCCAAGAGACCATTTGACCACCCTTTTGAAATCTGATTTGAAAGCCTCTTGATAGCAAATTCACTGTCATGCATCATTTTCAGGTCAAGTTCACCCGGTGTACCATTTTACATCCTTTTTATGGTCAATATTTGCTAATATTGTCACACAGTGTTTTCAAACATCTTTAGGCTTGAGAAACTAGAAGTAGATAAAATGAAATTTTTAGAATCTTTCATTAGTCTGAAAATAGGAATCTGTTGTGGCTCTGGGAATTCACAGCCATGGAGCCTTGAGCAGCATGCCAGGACTGTTCTAACATCACACAGACACTGTAAAAAGTTTACCATTTTTCTTTAACTATTAAAGCGTAATATTAGCAAAATAAACTTTATTGAAGATAAAATAAGCCCGTAAGAACCAGAATAGAAAATAGTTCCTAGCTTAATCCAAATTAATTAAAATAATTTCATCAGCTGCCATGGGTAGATCATATAACTCATGGTTTTCTTTCTATAAAACTATCAGTTTTGGATAAGCTATAGAGCGATATATGTCTTATTAAGTGCAGATTATTTTCACTTTGTTAGATATTACATTTTCTTTCATGCATGTGATTCTAAGGCATTATTAAAAGTAAAAAATTAATATCTA
This sequence comes from Dicrostonyx torquatus, assembly GCA_028555095.1. NCBI lineage: Eukaryota > Metazoa > Chordata > Mammalia > Rodentia > Cricetidae > Dicrostonyx > Dicrostonyx torquatus. The sequence goes on along the minus strand of JAQHUG010000091.1, from coordinate 3,548,050 downwards.
TCTTTAATAAACAAATAGAAATTTCTGAATTTCCAAAATGAGTTTTTGAGTACATTTGAATTCATACCAGCTTTATGAAATGTTCATATTAGTATGAGCATCAGTTGGACTCTATTGTGTACCAGGGTTTTCTGACAAAAATTGCTGTTCTGTGCCCAGTGTTAATGTACTGGCTTTAAAAGTCTAAGTGGTATGTTTGCAAAGTGCAGCTTGTTTTGCATATTGTTTACAATTTGAAAGGAAATCCCATTGAATTCAAACACATTGTTCTTTAATTTTAACTAGAATTTACTTAGATAAAAGTCACCTAAGAAAGCATTATGATGTTCAATCCTAAACAAAGGATCAAGGACTTAAAAACAGTTTTCTTTGCTCAAACCACAGAGTTCTTAAAGTATTTTTATCAGAGTAGTAAATTGGTGGTATCTACTTCTCTATGGTTTTAATACCTAATACAATAACAACCTTCTATCAATATATGGCTAATTGCAGATATAAAGTATCTGCTGGTAGTCCATCTCTCATAAAACCGCCTTTAGCTTTAATTCAAATCCATTGATTCCTATTCCAGTTAAAGCTGAAGAACTTAATATGTCTTTTAATCCTTTTATTGTAAGCTAGGATAAAATTAATTTTACCCCAGAACTGCACAAAGCCAATTAACATGATCTTTAGAGTTATTTAGTAAAGTGCTTCAAATTGTTAAATTTATCCTGACCTCTAAGTTGCACTCTCTGACTGCTTTTTAAATGAAGTAATCAATATCTCACAGCCCTTTTAATAGCTTAAACTTCTCAAATATTTTACCTGTGCTCTAGTTAAGCTGTAAGCAAAGTGTTTATTCCTCTTCCTGTAAATCTGAACTCAATTATGCTAAGTCTAAAGACAATTATGTACTTTCAGAAACGCTATGAATTAAGTGGTTGTTTTAATAAAATCAAAACCTCATGTTGTGTTCAGAGAAACCCAGTCCTAAGGAAATATGTTCACGCAGAATGTGCTTTCTGTTTGCAACTTCAACATCAGACATTTATGTCCGTCACCATTCAGTCCCTTCTATTTTCTGTACAAGCTAATTGAAGGTATTAATTTTCTTACTGTGATAGGGTGATCAACCGTCCTGTCAAGAAAATGGATCTCTATGTCACCCGTTAGCATGATTAAATGGAACCATGTCTCTGTGGGGAAAAAATACCAGATTTTCATGAAACTGTAGGAAGACTTACTTTTAGAGAATTATTTTTAATATCTTCAAATCTCCCCTTTGATTGACAGTTTTACTTACAGGGCAGTATTGAAGCTAATTAGCACATTATTTCTTTTTACCAGAAAATCCAGGTCAGGCCAATAAAGGAAAGACATTTCCAAATCTGAGGAACTAAATGAGGGCGTGCTGTTATTTTTAGTGCAGTTCCAGGGATGCATCTGGCACCTTATGCCATCACTCATCAGTTTGTGTCTCTTTTTATTTCCTTGTTTACAAAGATCTATCTTTTTACATCTGGGTGCTTATCATAATCAAATATCCGCGCCAGTAGTTTAACAGTGTTACTATGAGCCCAGGTACATGCCAAACTCAAATTACACCAAGTGATGTAAGTAAAATTTCATATTTTGGCCACTTAGCAGAGGGCACCTGTTACAATACTTGCTATTAGTTTAGGGGTAAAATGCATAAGTGACTGATAGAAAGTACCAAATGGAACTAGTGTAAAGTCTTAATTCCTTCCCTAGGGGTGGGAGTTAAGACAAGATTGAGGCAATTAAACAGAAGGAACATAGGGAAGGTGGGGGCCAGGGTGAGAGTGGAACTCTCTGAGTGCCCCTTGTTTAATTTCCTCCTGGAAGCTGACCATGTGTACTGCTGTGCCCCTCCCCCTCCAGCCTGGTGTTGCCGAGGCTGAGCGGCTGGGGTCAATGCCTTGCCTATTGATCAGTATCCCTGCAGTCCCTTGCTCTAGCAGCTGCTTCATCGGCTTCTTTCAGGGCCTGCTTCAGTACATTAGAATAGAAATCCATAACCAGAGCTGTGCTCATCCAAGCAGGGGAAGAAACTAAATTAAATGGTATAAAACAATCTTGGATCAGGAGTTTGTGCCAATTCATCTTGATCTAAGATGTCACACCGGGCTCTCTGTCTGAGCACCTGGGCTAGAGGCAGCCATAGTGAAAATAGATGGAGCTGCGATCATTCATTTGTCAGCTAAGGAGCAAGGCAGCAGTTAGCAATTCCCTTCTGCAGAGGTCAGCTGACAGAACAATCAGTGCAACTGCAGACTAGAGCTTTCCTTTGAACTATTGTTGTGGAGCATGCTCCTGCTGAGCCGTGGGGGAGGGGAGCAGGTTGTTTCCTAGTCCAGACTACTGTGTAAGGAGTAAAGCATCCTGTACTACAGAAGAGGATTCTAGATGCAGTTGCACTGTGCCCTTACTCCTCGTGTTCCTTAAGTACATAAATAAGGGTGACTTTTCAGTGAATGCACAGAGAACTAGGTTATCACGCTGTTAAATATGACGTCTAGAATGACGGCCCTTTTAAACACAGACGAAGTGACTACTGATGTTTCTTCTCGTTAGTGCTGTGAAGCTTATACATTCTTCTGCTTGAGGACCTGTTAATATTTTTAATAAATATTCCTTCTCTCTTTAAAAACATAAAATTACCATGAAGTGGGAAAATGTATGTAATAGTGTAGTTTGGAAACTGTTTCTTAGTATTAAATATTTTGAACATCCAAGCCTGCAGTTTTTATAGGAGATGCAAGAAATAAGATGTGATTTTTTTTTTCATGGCCTTAGAAGTTACAAAGTCATTTTCTAACACTGGGGGCGGCTCAGGATAAAAACAGCCTACATATGATCTGAAATGAGCATGTAAAATTATATAGGGTAGGGAAAGGAGAAATCACAAAAAATTTCTGGGTATATTTTAAAGAATAAACTTCTAACGAGTTAGGGTTATTATCAAGGTGTTTCCATCTCTTGGTTTGGTGACTTGTTTTTTCTTGCCCCACCTGGTGCCCCAGTGCCATTTTCTGAAAATAACTATTCTTTCTGAAGTGCATAATCTTGAATGTTCTTCTGAGCACACATACTTTTTGTTTCAATATTCTTTTAACTTGCATTCCTATATTTTGGTTTTCAGGTTGCTTATCAAGTGTCCCACAAATGAAAAAAATTTCCACATCTTACGAAGAAAGAAGGAAGCAGGCCACTGCTATCGTTCTCCTGGGAGTGATCGGAGCAGAGTTCGGAGCTGAAATTGAGCCACCGAAACTGCTGACCAGACCTCGGAGCTCCAGTCAGATTCCTGAAGGGTTTGGTTTGACTAGTGGAGGCTCCAACTACTCACTGGCCAGACATACTTGTGAGTTTTCAGATTTCTGATGCCAATCAACTTGATTTTAAGACTCTTTGCCCATAGAACGTCAGAATATTGAATGTGTCTTGCGTTTTTAGCTAATCTATAACACTAAGTGAAGTGAGGAGATGCCACCCCTTTGGGTCCATTGCTCTTTAGGTATCATTGCCTGATTTGAGTGGAAAGTTAAAACTTCACGTTGTCAGTGCTTCTCTAAAAGAACGGGAGATTTGCGTTCTTGAAGTTTTGATCAAGAGTCTTAAGCCGGGCGGTGGTGGCGCATGCCTTTAATCCCAGCACTCGGGAGGCAGAGGCAGGCGGATCTTTGTGAGTTCGAGACCAGCCCGGTCTACAAGAGCTAGTTCCAGGACAGGCTCAAAAGCCACAGAGAAACCCTGTCTTGAAAAACCAAAAAAAAAAAAAAAAGGAGACTTCTACAAAATTTATGAAAATATGTGTGCAAGCACACATACCTACGCTCATGCACATATACACACACATGCACACACATATACTACAGCACCCACTCAAAGGGAGTAGTTTTTCTGTAGCCAGATTTGAGTGATCATGGCCTAGAGAACACGGAGCTAGGTTACCACAGGTCCCATGTTCTCCTATGGAAGTGGTTTCATGAAGTTTTTCAGTAACAGAACGAAAAAAGTACTAAATTGAGGCAATTGTTGGCAAAAATCAGCAGTTAAATTGTGTAGTCCTCAGAGCTCTGTCTGATGACAACCTTAGCTTTGGGTTGATGCAAGCTCAGTTAATAGACTCCAAAAGGTTTTTAATCTCTTAGTTCAGTGGTTCTCAACGTGTGGGTCTCCATCCCTCTGGCAAAACTTCTATCACCAAAAATATTTACATTAACAGTAACAGCAGCAACAAAAATACAGTTAAGAAATAGCGACAGAAATAATTTTGTGGCTTGGGGTCACTGCAACATGAGGAACTGTATTACAGGGTCACAGCGTTAGGAAGGTTAGGAACCTTCCTTAGCCACAGTGTGTTTGTTCTGACTCAAAATAAGATAACCAGCCTCTGGGTCTGCACCATCCTAGCCTCTAGATGCCAATGCACTTCTAAGCAGTAGATCAGCGTTCTCAGACACAGCTGTTACCAAGCTTCCCGGTTCACAAAAGCTAGTCCCAATAATTTCTGAAAAACAATGGCACTTGCATAGGATAGGTTTTGAAAAGTTGGCGATGGGGTAGAATACAGAATGGAAAAAACATGAATGACCTCTGTAATTAAAAAAAAAAAATCCAGTAACAGTTTAAAACTATGTCAATATTGGAGTTAGCTCTCATAGGTCTTGCATTGTACAGCTGCCTGCACCTGAGTGCTGGGGCAACAATGAATGGTCTAAGGTGTTTTGTACTTTGGTACTTGGTGTTGATACTTGGTATTTGGTGTTGGAAGTCCTTCGGATAAGACCAGAGTACTCTTGCCTTGTCAGAAAAGCAGTTTTAATGAGTTGGGACGTCTTTTTATTTATTGTATTTATTGAAATAAAGTCTTACTATGAAACCTTGGTTAGCCTGGAACTTACAAAGATCTGCTGGGACTGAAAGTTTGTCATCAGCCCCTTCTAAATTAAGGTGAAAAAAAATCCTACAGATCATATTATATGTTCTTCTTTAAAAGACTTATTTTTAAAAGTCAATTATTCTTAAATTACGTGTATGTGTGGCAGGTAAAGCATGTGCACCTGTGTGTGTAGGGTGGCTATGATGACAGTGGAGGCAAGAGGCATCAGATACCTCTGGAGCTGGAATTATAGGTGGTGGGTGAACTACCTACTATGGGTGCTGGGAACCAAACTCAGTTCCTCTGTTGGAGTAGCAAACATTCTTAACCACTGAACCATCTCTCCAGCCCTGTTCATTTATTTTTAATTCGTGTATATATGTGTATTTGTGCATCTATGTACATATGTGTGTGAGGAGTTCCTGTTGAAGCTAGAAAGGGTATTAGGTCCCCTGGAGCAGTCGTGAGGCCCTGATGTAAATCCTGGGAACCGAACTCAGTTCATCTTAACCACTGAGCCATCTCCCAGCCTCCACAAGATTAAACACTATGGGAGTTTGACCTTTATGCAGAGGAAAAAGATAGATGGTACTTTGATAATCACCACAGTGGAGAGCTTCACTGGACCTTTGCTTCCTACTTTTGCTGTACCACTGAAATGCCATATTCATTGCTGTCATTGAGAACCTGGTCTATAGACTTAGCTGCAGCTCTGCACATTTCTTCAAGATTTCTAATTCAAAAAACAAATACTGACTGCTGATAACTTCTTGACTCCTATGGACACTGAGATTAGAGAGAAACCATACTACTCCCACTAAAGCAACTCATTGGTACTTTTTAAGTTTTTTTATATTCATAAACTTTGTCCTGTAACTCAATGCCTCTCCCCTCCGTTTTTCAAAGGTAGGGACATGCAGGCAGGCTTTGTTAGCCCGGTGAACTCATACCTCAGCAACTAGTATTTCTTATTTCAGCATTGCCTATTGTTTCTGGAGCTCATGCTTTGGCCATCGTGTGGTCCCAGAAGAAGAGGGCAGCATGATGAGCATGCACCATGTAATAATTGGATCATTTAAGAAAAAGAAAAGCTTCTTTTTTCCTACGACCTTCCTTTGATCTTCTAAGTAGAACTAAGACTTCTTCATGGTGGCTCAGCCAGAAAGTAGCGAGAAGTAATCCTGAAATCAAGCTTCCTGTAATCTGGAACCTCATGCCTTTTCTATTCTCTACCTGGACCTACTGCATTACCTCTCTGCAAAGCATGGCATACTTCCATCCTGCTCCTCAGTTCTTGCCTGCTTGGCTTTCGTTCTGTCTTGAGTGCATTGTTCTTGGAGGACCCTGCTTTCCATTCATAAACCCTTACGCAGACCTGTTTTCTCCTGTCGGGCCATCCATATGGCCCAGGACTTAGATATATGGTTTGTTCTAACTTGAAATTTTGTAATTCATGTGTTAGAGGTTAGAAAAGTTTTACATGGATTGATCAGGTAACTTGCAAACTGGGCTATTTTTTATCTCCTTAACAAGTAAAAGAAATGCTTTATCCTTTTCATATTTTTTGTTGATCATAAACTTTTTCATAAGTTGCTATTTTGATGATACATAAATTTAAAGACAGTGTTTAAATATGTTGTTATTTTAATATATTGAGTGTATTATTTAAAAGCAATGAGTATGGGCTGGAGAGATGGCTCAGCAGTGAAATCATTTGCTGCTCTTCCAACAGAAGAAATAGAGTTCAGGTCTCCAGACCCACATCAGACAGCTTACAACCAGCTACAGCTCCAGGACATCCATGTGCCCATCTTCTGGTCTTTCAGGGCACATTCATGTATGTGTGTGTAACATGAGGGGCCTGCTTGTTGGGGTTACTGTCCTGCCTTGTACCCCGCAGCCGGCAAGCCCCAAAGAAAATCACACAGAGAGTCTACATTAGGTTATTAACTGATTAGCCCATTATCTCAGGCTTCTTACTAGCCCCCATAAGTTATATTAACCCATTGTTCCCATCCATGCCAGGCACAAGGCCGGTACCTTTTCTCAGCTGGGACAGGGACACATGCTGCTTCCTTGGAGATCTGCGCAGGAATGACAGGGTAGCTTCCTGCTTTCCAAATCTCCTGTTTTCGCGTCTACTTCCTGTCTGGTTTTCCCGCCTATACTTCCTGCCTGGCCAATCAGCATTTATTTAAAACATGATTGACAGGATACAGAATTGTCCTGCACCATGTGTGCATGCAGACACATGCATGTGTATATACACACACACGTGTGTGTCTAATGTGAAAAATCTTTCTCATAAAAGTCAGTTATATTGTTTTTCCCTGAACAAAAAAAATTACCTCACAGCTTTTTAGTAGGAGATCATTGGTAAACTTAGTGTTTATAAATGATTGTGATTATTTTTTAGCTGTTTGTGTCTTAAAAGTATTTTTTCTGGACTGGCTGAAGCAAGAGGTTCTTGAGTTCAAGGCTAGACTGTACTATGGAATCGTTTGTGTACAGCCTTGTCTCTGTTCAGAAAACCTGTCTCAAAAGACCAAACCAAAACAAGATATCCATCTTTTAAAACCTTCCCTTAGGATTTCTTAACATGTTGTCATGGTTACATACTTAGAAGAGACTAATTATGTCCAACATGTTTTATAATTCCTTATTTATAACCCTTTGTATTGACCATTTCCCCACGGCGCAAATGTGTACGTCAGTGCAGACACATCATGAACTAGTGGATTGCTGATTGAGTTCATCTAACCCGTTGGTTAGTTGCTCCATGGATTAATTTATAGCTCATTATTCAGAATTTCAAGAATTCTACTCCTATCCAGTGTTGCTTTTCTACCTATGATTTGTCAGTACACAATTCTTGGATTCATGCATCTGTTTCCACACATCTTCTTTTAAATGTAATAAACCCAACTGCAAGCTACAGGACTCTAACTAGGAAAGAGGAACAGTATGGAAAAAGGGAGGTTTTAAAAAGTTGTGGAGGAGCAGAAATTCACATTTTTCCCCAAAGAAGCTTTGATGACTTAAGAAGGAATTTTAAAAGATGTTTCTATTAGTTAGGGTTCTTTATAGGAACAGAACTGAAAGAAGGAAAGAATTGATTGATTAATTAATATAATATATGTTAAAATGTATATTAAAAAGAAATTTATTAGAATGGCCTGCATGCTGTGAACTAGCTATTCAAACAATTGCCTTTCACTTCTGCCTTTAATGTAGCTTTTTCAGAATGGAGTTGTAATTCTGCAGTTCTCTACTCTAAGTATTGCCTGCACAGTAGGCACAATCACCAGTAACCCAGACCCTAGTCTCCCCCTAGTCAACTGAGCTCTGTGACTGTCAAGAGAAGATTCTTAGAAACTTTTAGACTGCATGTCTGGAGCCTGTCATTTGTGTCACTGAGTTCATTTTTTCCTTTGTCAATATGTCCCGTGGTGCTAGCCATGGTTGATTTTATTGTGGAGCTCATTTATTTTCATTTTACATACCAACCATAGTTCCCTTTCCCTCTCCTCCTCCAGCTTCCCTTACCTTCTCCCCCACCCTCCATCCACCCCTACGGAAGGGCAAGCCTTCCCATGGGGAGTTAATGAAACCTAGCACATCAAGTTCTGGTAGGACCAAGCTCCTCCCCCCGCCCTCTGCATCAAGGCTGATCAAGGCATCCCACCATAGGGAATGGGCTCCGAAAACCCAGCTCATGCACCAGAAATAGGTCCTCATACCACTACCAGAGGCCCCACAAACAGGCCAAGCCACGTAACTGTCACCCACATGTAGAGGGCCTAGTTGCTTAGTTCAATTCCATGCAGGCTCCCCAGCTGTCAGTCTAGGGTCCAGTAGCTCTCACATGAACCACAGCTGTCTCTGTGGGTTTCCCCATCATGATCTTGACTTCCCCTTGCTCATATAATTCCTCCTCCCTCTCTTTGACTAGACTCTAGCAGCTTGGTCCAGTGCTTAGCTGTGGATCTCTGCATCTGCTTCCATCAATTACTGGATGAAGGTTCTATTGTGACAATTAGGGTAGTCACCAATCTGATTACAGAAGAAGCCCAGTTCAGGCCTCCACTATTGCTAGGAGTCTTAGCTGGGATCATCCATGTGGATTCCTGGGAATTTCCCTAATGCCAGGTTTCTTTCTAACCCCATAATGGCTCCCTCAATCAAGGTATCTCTTTCATTGCTCTCCTACTCCATCCTTTCCCCAACTCGACCACCCAGTTGCCTCATGTTTTCGTCTTTCATCCCCTCCTTCTACTGCCCCCAGTTTACCCAGAAGATCTCATCTATTTTCCCGTCCCAGAGTGAGCTATGCATCTCTCTTAGGGTCTTCCTTAGTACCTAGCTTCTCTGGGACTGTGGATTGTTGCATGGTTATCCTGTACTTTACGTCCAGTATTCACTGTATTTGTCTCTCTGGGTCTGGGTTACCTTACTCAGGATGTTTTTTCCTAGTTCCATCCATTTGCCTGCAAATTTCATGATGTCATTGGTTTTTTGTTTGTTTGTTTTTTACAGTGGAGTAATACTCCATTGTGTAAATGTATCACATTTTCTTTATCCATTCTTCAGTTGAAGGGCATCTAGGTTGTTTCCAGGTTCTGGCTATTGTGAATAATGCTGCTTTGAACATCAAGTGTCCTTGTGGTATGATTGAGCATCCTTTGGGTCTATGGCCAAGAGTGGTAATGCTGGGTATTGAGGTAAATTGATTCCCAATTTTCTGAGACACCACCATACTGATTTCCAAAGTGACTACAAATTTGCACTCCCACTAACAGTGGAAGAGCGTTTCCCTTCCTTGTTGAACTCATTCTTTCGAGAGATGCTAGAAGCAGTCAGCATCATTATTATTCTTATTTTTCCACAAATTTTCAAAAAAGTGTTATGTATAAAGTCACTAAATTCCTTGCTCCTCACAATAGGTCAATCAGGATAATCAGATGTCTTTGTCTTGATAAGTTCTTTAAACAGTTCACACCATGAAGTTTCAGTGCTCTACATGCTTCTTGGAGAGCTTTAGTAACTGTAGCTGATAGCATATCAGAAAGTTTGTTCCAGATACTAAAAGTATATCTTCATACTTCTGTTTGATCTAGTACTACCATCTGTGTTAGTCAGGGTTCCTAGAGCAGAGGTTCTAGACCCTATATATGTGGGTCTCCATGTATCTTTCCGGCTGAAAGGAAATCATGGACTGGAGAATGCTGTTGTATGGATGCTTGCAGTGTCCGTCCTCTGTCCCTAGGATGACAAATAAAAGTTACCTAGATGTTTTAACAATCTAAGTGTTTTAGGACCAGGGTTACACTGAGAACGTTGGATATGGGAAGAGACAAAGATTCTGTTTCTTTAGCCATTTGTAATTATAAATATTGTATTAACAGAAAATAATAGAGTTTCAGAGTTTTCTAGCAAGAAGCCCTATGTCAGATTAAATCATTAGTAAATATGTAGTACTGGCTAGAACTGACTTTAAAATACTTTTCTTAATTTTTAAAAATTAGACTCACCTTATTATATTATTTTTAAAAATAGCAGTATTTGTATGTATGGTTGCATTTCATGTGGGCATACATGTATGTGGATCAATGTACATATGTATGTACACACATTAAATCTAGAAGACATTGTTGAGTATCATTTCTCAGGGAATATATGCATTTAAATAATTGTTTTTGAGATAAGGCTTTCACTGACCTGGAACTCAACTAGTAGTCTGGGCTGGTGCCAGTAAGCCACAGATAGCTGTTCATCTGTACCTGCCACAATTGGGATTATAAGCACACATCTCCACGTCTGGCTCTTTGGAATGCATATTTGGGAGCCTTATCAGGTCCTCAGGCTTGCAAAGCAAGCAATTTACAAACTGAGCTATCTTCCCAACCCAGATATGTAATATTATAAAAGTAATCATAGACTTGCTTTTATCTTCCACACTATGACCCTATATTTTGTTCATTGGGGGATGGACTAGCCTACAATAACAAGTGATTTTTGAGACCTGTATTTTTCAAATTGAAGATCTTGATTAAATTTGCCATTTTAAGTCTTGTTCTGCTGTTTGGAAACAGATGTGTAAATGCCCTGTATCTTGTTTAGCTCCTTTCAATCAGTCATGCATAATATTAATCTATTTAATGCTATCCTCCTATTATCTGTTGCTTTTTGTTATATTGGCATTTAGAATGCATCACTACCATTAAATATCTATTCTATTTGGTCTCTTATTGAATGAGTAATAATTATTATTATTTTAAGATAAAGCCATTAAGATGCAATGTTTGATAAACTTTAATTGCTAATTGTATTAGTTATTTTTTCTTGCTGTAATAAAACACCATAACCATTGCAAGTTAGAGAAGAAACATTTTATTTTGTCTTAGTTTTTGAGACAATTGGAGTATTTAATGGCAGTGACAGCAGTATGCATGAGAACTCATATCTTCATCTTACACCTTATATATTTATTGAAATAACAGTAAAAAGGCTAGAAAAACTCTAAAAATTAATGAGGTCTAGATTGAGTTACACTGTTACCTTATGCCCCTGAGCAATTTAGTTCCTTCTTGGTTGCAGTATACTCTATAGAATAAGTGAGGGGACCTGTTTTCACTTTAATGTCGTCTTTGACCCCATGAGTCTGCTCCCAGGCATCAAGCATCCTGAAAGTTCACCTCCCTCTTCTCCTACTCTCCTCTCCTTATGATGGTGAATTTCCTCTTGTTTTATAGTAAATTAATTCAGTGGAGAAACTTCTTCCTCCTCCTCCTCCTTTTTCTCCTCCTCATTCTCTTTCTTCTTCTTTCTTCCTGCTCTTCCTCTTCTCTTCTCCTCCTCTAATTCACAATTGAGGCTTTAGACTATTTTAGAATAATATTTATGGTATTACCTTGTAGAGTTTTTGCTCCATTTGTTCTTTGGTCTCCTCTGTTCATTTTGCAATTGTAGAATTATGCTGGCACATCTGTAGTAAATCGTTTTGATCTCTCATTGGATTCTTTGCTTTAGGCAGGTGTCATAAGTCATTTCCCTAGGCGGCAGACTCAAAAGTTGATTTGTGGCCAGGACTGTTCCCAAGATCAATAGCTTGAAGGGAGGGAAAAAAGGAGAATAGACTAGGGGAGTCATCGAGCTGAGCTTCAGTTGCAAAGAAAGCCTTTGCTGATCTTAGAAAACCCTGGAACTGGGTGACCCTTTAGACTTCCGTCTACTATATATAGCACAGGACTCAACTTTAGAAACTTATGCCACTTAGTCATTGAACCATAGGTGCTCTGAGAAGAGGACGTGACATAAGGCTGCTTTCCTCAGTGCAAACCCTGCAGAGGGACTAAGGCATGGAAACTACTAATATCCTCAACAGTTTGTAGAAATGAGTCCTCAGTGCTGGGAGTAGGGGTGGATGGCTTTCCCAGATTCTACTGCATTATATTATGATCTTGCATGTACTCTCGTTTCCCTTTTTATAATAACAGCAATGATTAGAGCAAGGGAACTTTTAATTCCAATGCTATAAATATTTCTTGGTATACTTTAAGGTAGGCATTTTTCATTCTCAACTGACATGGTATGAAGCACATTACCTACTGATGGATTCTAAGTGCTTCCTCTTTGCCAGGTGACTTGCTCCACACTGCGCATGTGCTGCTTTAATTTGTTATCCTTTCAAGTGCATAGATGTAGGACCATCTCCTGAAACATGGGCAGCCTCTCAAGGGCACCTCCCCCAACAGCTATCAGTTGCCAATAACTTGTCAGCTAGGAGATTTGGGAACCCCTCCCTCATCCATGCTGAGGTTGGACTGGCTTGATTTTGTATATATCTTGTATATGAAGCTTCCCTAAATTAATTTGTGCAATAGCCCTGTCATATCTAGAAAACATTGTTCACAGCATCCCTCTACTCCCTCGTACTCATCATCTCTCTGATGCTTCTTTCCCTATGGTCCCTGAGTCTTCCAAGGAGGGATGTCATACAGATCTCCCATGTAATGCTGGGCACTACAGTCTCCTAGTCGCTGCATGTTGACCAATTGCATGTCTCTGTATTCATCATCTACTGTAGAAAGAAGAGTATAAGGGTTGATTTCCATACTAATACATGGGTATAAGACAAGCTTTTATGGAACATTTTAATATTACATCTATTAAACAACAACAAAAAAATAGGAACAGGTTCTTCCCTAGGGCTTATGACCTACCCAGTCACTGTTTCTTGGCCCACTTAATAGTACCAGGTATGAATTCTGTCTTGTGGAGTAGGACTAAAATCTAACGAGAAAACAGTTAGTTACGCTCATAACATCTGTGCTACAATTGCACCAATAGGCACATCTTGCCAGACCAGTTGTTACTATAGCTCACAGAACTCTCCACTGGATAATGCTTTTGACTTCTTTTCTTCCCAGTGGCATGCATAGAGTTTTCAGGGGAATGCCTACTTGATTCTCTGTTTTATGATTGAGTTTGTGTTGTCAGTTATAGAGTCTTATCATCAGATTATGGGAGAAAACCTAGAAAAAATAGTAATATCCTGTTTGGGGGAGGAGTCTGTAGGATACCACTGACCCTTACCTGGTACTGGGCTTTTTATATGATAATGTATGATATCTGAGAGAGGCATTACTCCTTCCTCCCTCCCTTAGGGGCTTAATCTTTCAACACTAAAATGTCGAACAGACTAGAACACCTGTGTTCAAACTATAATTAGGTGTATTTTTTCCATTTCACACAGCTTTTCTCAGTTACAAATAAGCAAAACTTAGATGTGCTATTGCAAAAATTGAGGGCGTTCAGTGAATACCAGGCTGCCTAAAGATGTGAACATCTTAAATCTCTCTTAGAGATGTGTTGGCACTGATAAGATACAGAAACTTATAAAACCTACATACATCTCTGTACCTTAAAAATGGGTTTTATTCTTGCTGTGAAAACTTAGATTAGGAAAAGTCATTTTTTTTCTCTACATTTGGTCACTAATTGTTGCTATATGCATATATATACATATATACATACACACACAAATATATCCCTAAATATAACTTGTTTAGTCTATATAATGTTACTTGTATGCATGTTTTCAGGGCTGACCATTTGGTTTTAGATAATCAGTTGGTGGGCTCTTCCTCTCAACATTCCTTAGTTTCATTTTAGTCACCATAGTTCTTTGTGAATTGTTGAGTCCATCTGGGCTTTCTTCAGTCCACATTAGCATGTCTGTTGTTTTTGACCTTGTTCAGTATGTGTTTAGGTAGTCATGTGGAAGAGAATTAATGGGTGTAGCTTCTAACATTCCTAGCAGACACATCTCACTTCAAACTCCCTGTTCCTCTGGCTCTTACAGTCTTTCTGCCCCCTCTTCCACAATAATCCCCAATGTAGATGTATCCTTTGGGACTGGACTCTATATTTCTGCATTTGGGCTGGTTATGGTTTCCTTTAATTGTCTCTGACAATTGCAAAGAGGGTTTTTGTTACTGTTTGAGGGGTAAGGACTACCCTTATCTGCTTATCTGTGTGTGAGGACAAATATTTAGACTGTACTTAGGGATTATTCTTTTTTAGTATAGTGACAGTTGTATGTTCTCTTCCAAAATCCCTGACTTCACTAGGCCCAGTTAGTTGACTAACTTTCCAGTACCTGCCATGATTTCCCTCATATTGAGCAGCTCTTATATCTAATTAGAGAGCTATTGGTTGCCACTAGGATATGGATGCCACTACTGCACCCTAGGGTTATCATGCCATGCTATTCTTCATTGTGACTCATAGTTATCACAACTGGGTAGGATTGTTGATTGCTTCACTCCTTTGGAATCTATCATGCAGTTTTCATTTTTTTTTTTAATGAAAACTAGTCTTTAGGGAGAAGGTTTTCAGGTCAGTACCAGCTCAGGGACTCCAGGCCCATTTTCTGAAGTGCATTGTCTTTGATAATAGGAACTTGCCTTTACCTCTAGAGGACAACCAAGTGTAATAGCAATAGCCTGTAACATGTTGGGAGTGTTTTGAAAAAATTTGGCCAACAACTCAAAAGAGGGCATCTTTTCTTGGGTTGTGGAAGCTTTTATTTATAACTTTGTTGAAGATCTGATCTATGCCATAACTTGGGATTCTTCTTCCTTTTCTATGCCTACAACTTGAAGGTTTTGTCTTTTCATGATGTCCTACATTTTCTGTATGTTTCTTTCCTTTATTTTTTCCTTTTTTCATATTTTTTCCTTATTTTATCTAGGTCCTATACTTTATCTTCTAGACCTGATATTCTGTCTTCTGTCTATTTCTTTCTACTCCTAAGGCTTTCCTTTGAATTTTCTAGTTGAGTTATAGGATTTATCATTCCATCTTCATTTCATCTTGAGTCCTCTCTAATGTTTGTATCTCTTCATTGAATTTTGTTTTCAAGCTCTAAATTGTGTTTGTCATTTTCGTCACCCTCATGTTTGTGTTTTCTTGGACATCACTCATTTATTTTCCTTAAATTCCTTTCCCTTTTATTGAATTGCTCCTTTGTGCCTTCTTTAAACATATTGAATTCTTTTAAGTTTATGATTGTTCTTTTGAATGCTATGTCCTGGAGTTTATCTAGGTTATTTTATCTAGGCTTCATTGACTGACATTTATTTTTCCATGACTGGTAGGTTTTGGAGGAAAGATACTTGACATTTCATATGGCTTGTATTTTTTGTAAGAGTTGGGCATGTGTACTTTTTTGTTAATTCTGTGTCAGATATGAACAAAGCAGGTTGAGGCAGAATAAAGGGTTGCTGGAGGGTGGGCCTAGAGTGTGTAAATAACTTAGATGAAATAAGATGGACACAGGGGCTTGGCCTGGCATGCAGAATGTGCATCCTGATTTAAATTTGAAGTATAAGGGCCGAGTAGAGAGGTTGGGTGTGGTGGGGGAAAGCATGGTTGTAGACGGGCAGAGTTGTCTTGGTGGAAGCCTAGAGACTAGATATGGAGCAGGCAGGGATGGCTGCAGTAGGCTGCAGCACTGGTTGTGGGCCATGAGCCAGATCTGTTGAGTTAGGGAGGTTTCCAGGGGGAGAGTCATGCATACTCACCTAGATAGGCCCTAGAGAAGGATGTGCAGGACCTATATGGGTGTGGAGGTTAAAATAATTGTTTTTCAGTTATCATAACTTTTAAAAACCATATGGAACTATATCCCTCTTGATGAGCTAGAGTACTACCAAGTGAAAACTTAGATGCTAGCTAGGAATGTTTTTAGTTTATGAATCTGTATCCAAAGTTTTATATTGCTTTGGTGTTGAATATGTTTGATAATTTTTTGTTATAGTCTTCTTTGTGAAAATAATCCTCTAGATACTCCTTGTTCTTTCTAATCCTGAAGAGTATATTAAATGAATGTATTAATATAGATTAAGATTGAATTTTTAATGAATCTCTTTCCTAAATGTTATTACATATTTAAGTTAGAAGAACTCTAAGCCAGATCTCAAATAAATCCCTGACCCGTGTTTGTTTGTGTATGTGTGCATGTGTGTGCACTGCACGTGTGCTGGAGATTGCACAAGCATTCTCTCTCTGCTAGATGCAATCATCCATCTCAAATACTGTATCAGCAAGAGTAGGCCAAAGTAATAGTGATGCTTGCAAGTTACAAAAAGATTAGCAGTAGTCACAAAAAGGCACAGGCGTAAGTGACATAAGAATGGATATTCTCACTATTCAGTCATTAGCTTGTGTTATTGAGCTACTGTTCTGGCCATAGAGATCACATATTTATTCTCCTTCCCCCCCCTTAACTCTGGGTTTTAATGTATGCTGCAGTGTATTCTTTTCCTCCTTAATGCAGTATCTCTGCATTCTGTGTCCCTTACCAGCTCTTCTCATCTCTTACCTTATTTTGAACACCTCCCTCCCTTCTCTAATTTTGGATGTCACTATAATTGCCATTAGTCTGAATGTAAGCACTGGGTCTTCTTCCCTCTGGCACTGCTCTCACGTCACAACTAGGGTCTTTTAACAATGGAGTTCTTGGGGTCTTCTGGGGTTTCTCTTGCTCATAGAGTGAAGAGTGAGATTTGGGTATCTGTGTTGTTTTCTTCTGGGTGTTTTTAATATAGGTTCTTACCCTGTTGCCCAAGCTAGTCTCATATTTACAGTCTGTCCTGTTAACTTCTGAGTTTGGGGATTATTGGAGAGTACCCCACATCTGGCTGTCCATGTTAGTTTTAAAGTCATCATAGATAATTTTGGTACATAGCCAGATTAGAAAAACTCAATAAAATATGGAATCTTTTATAGTTATTTTAAATTGAGTGTTTTATGGTACTTCTTCTGATCATTAAATTATCTTAATGTAAAGATTATACATTTTTGTTAGATTTTCAGAGAGAAGAGATAATGGAAACTAATCAGGATGGATAAATGACACTTATACTATCCCTTGAGCTAATTAGTTAGATAATTCAGCCATTTTTATTATACATTAATTATTCTGAAACCAAATTGCTTTGGTTTGAACCTGTTCCTAATCACTTAGTAGCTGCATGACCTTAAGTTCTTTCTGGGTTAGTTTCCATAACTAAGAAATATAATACACCTATTTTTCAGAGTTATTGCAAGGATGAAGTAATCAGTGTATGTAAAGCATTTAGAAAGACACCCGAGACAAAGTTCTCTCAAAATTTTAGGTGTTATTGTTTCTGGGTATATTTGTAAGATAAGGATAGAAAATAGCTCCTTTACAAATATGGTCACGTTGGCCCAAGTGTCTCAGATGGTAAAGTACTTGATTATCATGCATAAATCCCCCAGGTTCAATCCTCAGCATCTTATAAACTAGGTATGTGTCACAAGCCTGTGATCCCAGTGTTCCAGATGTGGACGAAAAGAATAAGAAGTTCAAGATCATACTTGGTTGCATATGGAGCTCAAGGTCTGCCTGGGCTAAAAACGCTATCCTTAGTTTTTATATATGTGTGTATGTGTGTGCACATATAGAGAGAGTTATATTAACTATATATAATAACTAGAGATATTTACATACATTCATACACATATGTGTGTATATATACATACATTTATATATTTGTGTGTGAGTGTATGAAATTCAAAACCTTTAGGGAGGAAAGTATTTATTCAGCTTGTAGGTCATTATCATTTTAGTCCATTTTTATAGACATCAGGGCAGAACTTCGAAGCAGTAAGAAGTGGCAGGAACTGAGGCATAGATCACCGAGGAATGCTGCTTTCTGGCTTGCTCCCTAAATTTTGCTCAGCCTGCTTTATTATACAGTCCAGGGCTCCTGCCCAGGAGTAGCACTCTTCCTAGTGAGCTGTTCCTCCCATGTCAATCATTAGTAAGGAAAATGCCCTACAGATTTGTCTATAGGCAATGTGATGCGTGCATTTTATATTTATTTGTTTATTTATTTGCTGAAGTTTCTTTTCCCAGACAACTCTAACTTGTGTCAAATTGACAGAGAGGTAACTATGACAATTGATCCCTTGTGAATTTGACACACCAATACATTATTACTATTAAACCCTAACCTTTCCTTTTTTATCCCCAAGATCTTACATTTATCACTATCACAGCATAAACATAGTATAAGTTCAGTTTCTTTAAAATATCCAAAATATATCTAAATATTCAAAGCCACTTAAAGTTGGACTTCTGTAAACTAAAATATACGTTACAGCTTTTTGTTACAAGATTTGGATTATAGCCGTGATTTGATCAGAATTCACAGTGTATCTGCAAAAGGAAATTCCCGAAAGCAGCACCCCTCATTTAATGTATAAAAACTAGAAGCTGTACATCCTTAAATCTTAACTATAATAAACATTCCTGATTTTTCTCCATGCAAACCCCTTCTACTTTATGACTTTATCTGTCCTCATCAATGATGTTGCATGATTTTTCTTAGGGGAATATAAAAGCACATCCGTTCACTGAAGATTAAGCATTGAAAGAACAAAGAAATAATTCCAACCACTTCTAGATAGGTGGGTAAAGCAGTGGGTTTTAGGGGTTACTAATAGCAATGTGAATGAGGGGTACTTAGAGGAGCATGAATGACTCAATGGCATCTTCTTTAACAAAAAGTTCTTCCTCAACCTGGATGACCGTGATTCTTGAGATCCGCCTCACTGGAGTCCCCTGCGCAGTGTCCCTGCTGCATCCTTAGGCTTCCTTCCCCCTCCTCCCGCTGCCCCCGGAGAGAAATTTTCAATCCAGAAGGAACAGCTGCATTTCCTTTTGTTTGTTTCTTTATTTTCTCCAATTCATAGTGAATCCTCATCTTTATTTCTAACCAGTTACATCAGAAAGTCTTCTCGGCTGAACCTTAGAAATATATCCAGAATTCATCAGTTTGTTTTTTTCCACCTTTATTCTCATTGCATGTAATTGGCTGCCTTATTTTCTCATTCATATATTTGGCAAGCCTTCCTACTTTTATCACCGTTGTAGGTAGTTTTAGCTTAACATCCTTGATAGTGATTCTTTTACTTCTCTACTGAAAGTTTGACAGCGTCCAATCCAATTTGAAAATTCAACGTCCTGTGAGAATTGACATGTACTACTTCCAGCATTGTTTCCTGCCCCTTCATTTCTCCTTCTCAGAAGTCACTGGGCTTTCCTTCTGCTGGAACTGTCCCCTGTCTCCATCCCTGCAGGCTTCACCCCTTCACTTTCTTTATGCCTCAAGGTAGATTCCACCCACCCCTAGATTGCCTATACCATGTTGTTTGATCCTTCAGTTTCATATCAATCCCTGTTAATTTATGTTTTCCAAAGTCCTTGCTGTTGTCTGCGACAGTATGTAAGTTGCCTGCTTATAATAGTGAAAGGATCATTGTCTGTTTTGTCTACTGAGCAATGACTAGGTCCAGATGAAAGTAGTGAGTGTAGAGTGTTTTTTATCTTAATTTAAACTTTCGTTTTCTGTGACATTTGAGATGACTGTGGTGGTCTTTTTTTAAGGTTTATAATCCATTAATATTGAATGTTACGGTATGATATATCTGATTTTAAAAATATACATGTGACCAAAAGGGAAAAACCTACTGTTGATTTTAACATAAGTAAAACATGACATTATATAAGTCTGGAATCTTTTCTGCATAAGAACTTTTAATAATTGACAAAACTTCTTATTAAGGAGTTTAAGCTAGATCTAAAAGCCATATTATTCTTAATTGTGCCACAGTAGATACTGCCTAGCAAATGCCATGTGAGAACTATTTGTTTGTTTGTTTGTTTGTTTGTTGTTTTTTTATTTGTTCATTTGTTCATTCCTTCATTATTTATGTGAGTCTTAGTTGGACACACATAGGACTTGCTATGTTGACTAGGGTGGCCTTAAATTCTTAGAGCTCCACTTCTTTTTGCCTCCTGTGGGCTAGGGTTAAAGACTTGTACCACTCTGCACAGCTGTTTTAAAATGTATTACACTTATTTGTTTGTGTTTGCACATTTTTGTGTTCCCATGCACATGGCATGGCACATGCGTGGAGATCAGTGGACACCTTAAGGGAGCTGGTCTTCTTCCATCATCTGGTCCCAGGGATTGAGCCTGGGTTGTCAGGCTTGGAGACAAGTGCCTTTATCCAATGAGCCATCTTACTGATCCAAGTACTATTATTTAGATAATAATTTAGTTACAGCAAATTTAGCAAGATAAAAGATAAAATTACAAATATTCAAAATTTATGCTGTGTATTTGGAAATTCAAGATTACCCAAGTGGCCAACACTGGTTAGCATAATAGAAAATCATACAGAAGTATCACTTTGGAATACATCCAACAAGACCCAGATACCAGAAAGAAAATTACAACTTTTTTTTCCTTCAAAGACTGTTAAAGAACACAGTTATTAAATAGTTCCCACTTACTAAACAGTCCAAGTATTAGGGGTAGGAAGGATTATTAGATACATTTATGTATTGTTTACAGCAGTTTTTTTTAAAGGACTGAATTTTCATGTAAAAATGATAGTTATTCAAATTTCAGAAATAAAATACCAAACAAGATACCAGGTTGGGATTAGCCAGCCAGTCATAGGGCACTGTTCTAGCAATCACAAGGCTTTGGGTTCCATCTCCAGGAATAGAACGAAAGCATAAAAGGTGTCAGGGATTACAGCAGACAGAAATACCAAAGAAATTACAGTATTTTATTGATCCCATGTGATATTTGAGTTGAAAAGAAAGCATGCAGGTAATTTGTGGCTGAAACAATTCCACAGGGTAAATATCTGTTCTCAGTTAATACCACCAAAATCTCAGTAGCACAGTTTAAGTAGGCAAAAATTACATAATGGACATAGCACAGATAAACAGAATAAATGATTTATTTTGCTTTATTCAGTAAATACTTATAGTACTGACAACACTATCAGTTAGGTTTTAGGAACCTTACAGATGTTAATTGATTAAATCCTCATTAAAATCATAGGAGCCAAATAACTTAAAAAGTTAGTCTGTATACTACTATAAAATATAAAATACTTAGGCATGATCCTAACAGACTTTTGGAAGACTCATATTAAAAAATTGGAAATTGTAGAGAAAGGGATAAGATCTAACTAAATAGAAAGGAGTATATAATATTGTGAGGACATGAGTTTTATTTCTTTTTTTTTTAAAGCAGATGTAGCCTTTCCAAAGCAAACCACAGATAGGATCTTTGTCACTATTGTTTTGGTTACTTTCCTTGGCACAGTGGTTTCTTAAATTTACATGATAAGCTGGGCTGTGGTGGCGCCTTTAATTCCAGCACTCAGGAGGCAGAGGCAGCCTTGTGAGTTCAAGGCCAGCCTGATCTACAAGAGCTAGTTCCAGGACTTGCTCCAAAGCCACAGAGAAACCCTGTCTTGAAAAACCATTTTTAAAAAATTACATGATAAAGCAATCAGAATCAAATAAGACAAGGTGCTTTAGCATTCCTAAGGAAAGAATAGGAAAGCAGGGAACTCTGTCTATACTTAGAAACTATTATCAATCCATAGCAAATAGTTTAGGAGAGGTCAGCAGTCTCATAAAACAATGTAGTAATAATTTTAGAAATACATAGAAATTGATTGTAGATCGGTGAAGTGAATGGTAAAATCCAGGGTGTCTTTGCATGTGTATGTCTTGGAAATCAAATGTAGCACTCTGTGCATGCTAGGAAAGTACCTCCAAATAAATTACTAAGATAAGTAAGGTTCATTTTACTATAGCTCATTTTATACTCTTCTCATGGTTCTGACAAAATACCTGCTAGAAAAACTCCTGATTTGAGAGCGTCTCAGTCCAGCAAAGCAGGTGAAGGCGTGGTGAAGGGATCTTGTGATGAGACTCTCTAGGGTCCCCTTCAGGTTTAATTTTTAAAGGCCAGTCTCTAGTGACGTAACCCTGTTCATCAGGCCCACCTCCTTTAGACGCTAGAGCTTTTTCATACATGTGCTGTGTGCTGGGTGTGCAGCCTTCAGGACAAGAGCCCATGAAGGACACTTAAGAGTCAAACCATATTAGCGGTCATTAAGTTTTCATAAAACATGGTAAAAATTAAGCTTCTCATGCCCATTGTCACCCAAGTCAATCCATGGGAGTTTAACAGTTTTTACGAAAAAGACAAAATATTTAAACCTTTTTACAGATGATCCAGGAGAACGTGACTCTGTGATAAGGGCAGTCCTGTAAATAGGCAGTAGAAAGCCAAACCATAATGAAGATGGGCAAATTCAACTATATTAGAATTCCAAACTTCTAGCAAGAAAGTAAAAAGGAAAGCCACAAAGCCAGGAAAAACATTTATAATGTACATGAGGATAGGTGATGAATTACTTATAAAAAGCTTATAAACAAAAGTTATGTATCAGAAAAAATGGGTAAAAGAGCTTCTCAGGAAGGAAACAGTTGAGCTTGTCAGTGGCTTGGAAATTAGAAGCACAGTGTGATGTCATTTCTTACCCAACACACTGAAAGCTCAATGGAACCAAACTTTCATGAGGATTTTGAACAATTAGAGCTCCTTCCTTTCTTCCTCCCTCCCTCCCTCCCTCCCTCCCTCCCTCCCTCCCTCCTTCTCTCTCTCCCTCCCTGTCTCTGTCTCTCTCTTTGCTTCTTTTTTTTTTTTTTTTCAAGACAGGGTTTCTCTGTGTAGCCCTGACTGTCCAGAAACTTACTTTGTAGACCAGGCTGGCCTCAAACTCATAAAGATCCTCATCCCTCTGCCTGGATTAAAGATGTGTACACCCAGCTGCACTCTTTTATTTTTATATAATTTAAAAGCACATAAGGTGAATTCATGATTAAGAATCTATAAACATGTGGTAAGAAGATGAAAGCTAGGAAGCACGTTTACAGTTCAGAGCAGTGATTCACTGGAAGGTTCCAGTACAAGGAGTGCATTCAGGCTGGACTTCTGAAGGTGCTTTTTACATATTACAAAGACGCTAATTGTAGGAATTCATTTAGCTGTGAGCAACTAATTGTTCTCATGTAGCATGATTTTCATAAGAAATCTCTAAGTGGACTTAGATACACATAAAAAATGAAACATCACGACTTTGATATAGGAATGTTGGTAAATTTTTTCTGTCATCAGAAATTCCATCATGCCTTTCATAGACGGACTTGGGCTAAGCACTTTGAAGAATACTTTTAACATCTGAAATGTATTATTTTCTCTCCATTGTGTGAAGAAAGGAAAGCAACTCTTCTGGAAAAGTATAGAAGCTATCCTTACTATGAGGTAGTCTGATGCTGGATCCTGGAAGTCCATGAAGGGAGGCAGGGATTTAAGGTGTACCCCAAGAAACAGAAGCTTCATCAGTTATCTATACAAGGAAATCAGTAGAATTTCATAGTAGAAAGTGTTTAAACACTAAAAGATGTTAAAGAGGTGCTTTATAATATTTTTATTAATTCTTTAAGTATTTCATACAGTGTATTTTGGTTAAATTTACTGTATTTCCCCAACTCTTCCCAGATCCACTCCCACCTTCTTATGAACAAAGTTTCAAGTTATCTTCGTTTAAAAGATAAATAACAGTTGGTTCAATTTGCGTTCCCCCTACTACTAGGTGTGGGGCCTACTGTGGAGAGTGGTTAACCTACTAGTATCATACCAGTTAAGAAAGAAGGAAAGAGGAAAGAGGAGAGAGAGAGAGAGAGAGAGAGAGAGAGAGAGAGAGAGAGAACAACTCTTCCTCTTTTAGCAGCTATCAAATAATAATAGCTCCTCAGCTATTGATAGAACTCCATGCCCACTCTCCTTCCTCCATACTGTGATTTTTATCTGACTTGAGCAGTCACAGGTCTTGGACAGGCTATCACAATCACTGTGAATTCATCCGTGCAACTGCCCCATTATATCTTGAGTACTGTTTCCTTGGTGTTATCCACAACCTTTGGCTGTTACAATATTTCCACCCATATTTCCAGATACCATGAAGATATCTGAGTCTCAGAAGAACGGGTATGATATAGTGCTGAACACATCATATTCTCTTATTTTTTTATGTGTTGCCCCATTAGGAGATCTCTTTGTTAACTGCTATCTACTGCAAGGAGAAACATCTCTGCCAAGAGATTGAGAGTTGGGAGATACATTGGTATATGTCATTAGGGATCATTTTAATAGTGTGTCTACTGAGCAGAAAAATAATAATAGATTCCCTCTTAGGACCTACAATCTATCTAGTCATAAATTTGTTTGTTTGTTTTTTGGCTTTATTGACAGTACCAGGTAAAGATTCTATCTATGAAGTGGGCATCAGATCCAATGTGAAAATGGTTGTCTACTCTGGTAACATTTGTGCCACTGTTATACCAATGGGTATGTTTAATAAGGCCAGTCATTACTGTAGCTCTCAGGGTTCACATGTAGGTGAGGTTGATACCTTTTCCTCTCCAGTATTGTACATAGCACCTTCTAGTTCTGTGAAAGCCAGACAGGAGAGATGAAGCTTCTAGGTCAGTTCCCACTTGATTTCTCCATGTATGTGATGCCTTCATCGATAGGATCTTACTGTCAAGTTCTGCAGAGTAACTAAGAGCAGTGGCTATAGCCTGTATTTTGGGGGCTCTAAGGGGCTCTGTTGGCCAACAATTCAAAGAAAAGCAGCTCATTCTGTATCCTGGGCTTCAAATAGACTCTCGTAGACCCAGACAATGTGCGTGCAAAGTTTCAACTGCTCCTTTGTCTATCTAGGACTGAGGGGAAATAAATAATAAAGGAAGAAATTATAGGGATAGACCCTCTACCATAGTGGAGTAGACTTCTCAAAGAGGCTATGGCTTCAAGGAGAGTACCCAGATTGTGAGTGATCAAGAAACTGGCCAGAGAGCACAGACTGAAGTGCCATACGAGTGTGAGAAACTTGGAGCTGGTTCAGACACTCATGGAGAAGCAGGAACAGGAGCAGTTTTGATGCAGCTCACTGTTGCTGAACAGCACAGGCTGGTCAAGCTGCTATAGGAACCACCTGCCAGCTCACAAAGCTTGGGCGAGCTGCACCTGGGAGGGAAGCATCTTTTCTCTTTGTAGAATCTTTGCAAGATGATATACAGTGTCAACTGGTCCAGGAGGAATAATTTACTGTTGCAATTCTAAATATAGTCATAAAACTGAGGACCTTCTCATCCTTACAATTTCCTTCTCTGCTTGATCCCTTATAATGCTAATTTATTCTCCATAAAAGTGATTTGAATTAAGGGTTTATGTTATTGTCTATATTTGAGAGACCAACCAAAAAATGTTTTCTTGGGGCTCAGGGAGATGGCTCAGTGTGTGAAGCACCTGCCATACAAGCAGGAAGACTTGGCGAACTCCTCAAAACCTATGTAAAAACCAAGTAGGACTTTGTGTTTGTATTCCCAGCACTGAGGGGACAGAGACAAGCAAATCCCAGGGTGGAGCTCACTGACCAAAGTGTCTAGCCTAATTGATGAGTTCCAGCTGTAATGAATGACCCTGTCTTTAAAAATAAGGTAGAGAGGAATTACAGAAGACCCCTCACATTGACCCCGGTCCTGCACATACATCCACCACTTATGTACACTTGCCCCATTAGGAACACGAAGCAACACATACAGAAAAGGGTTTTGAGTTAAAATGGTTGGAGGAGGAAGGGATGCTAAGACGAGATGTTTCTTTGGATAAAGGTGCTTCTTTTTCAACCCTAGTTAGAGTCTATAGTTTATGCACAGCAGAAAGAGACAACCAGAACCCAAGGGTTACTCTATAACCGCCACATCCAGGTGTTGGCACAAGTGTCTGTGTACACACACACACACACACACACACACACACACACCATAATAAATAAATAAATGAAATCTTAATACTTCTCCAGTTTCCTCCTTGTTTCTAAGAAGTTCCTTATCATAGTTGAATATGTTTCTCTACAGTACACTCTTGTAGCTACTGGAAGAAGTAGATTTAAACTGAAAAGAACCAGGCCAATGGCGAAGTAAACTCTGTAGAAAGCACGGCTAGTCCAGTTTACATTTACTGATGAATGATGGTGATAGGTAACCGTTGATCCCTATTTTGCATCTCTGTGCCCTAATAAAGCCCTATCCCTCACCTATTGCTTTAGAAGAATGTTAGTGATAAGGAATAATTAGTGATTTGTTAACAAAATTACATCTTTGATTATGATGTACAATAGATATACAAATTCTAAATTTAACTTTTATTTGCCTCTTAATTGCCATGGCCTGCTACAAGGTATTTGATCAGGCTGGAGAAATGGTCCTATAATCCATTATCCTTGGCCCCAGTGGACATTACGATGTATTTTGTCCCACACAGAAAAGGCAGCACAGTTCCATTATGTGTTGTAAAATGTTGCGGTGCCATCTATTTTAGCTGTGGTCGTCAGGTCACTGGGATAGCGTTCTGGGAATGAGGAACAAATAAAAGCAGCAAGCAGAGGATTTACTCATGTTTTTGTGCTAAAGAGGGAATAATATTGGCAGGTAGAGAATTCTTTGGACTCTTAAGCACTGAAAGAGTTTCTGGCCAATAGAAGGTAATGCATTAAACCCAAACCCATTTAAAATTCTGCTTTGTCTGGCTGACCATCATATTATGAGATCAGTCTGCTCCCAGTGTCTCCTCTGCCAGTTCTGTGACCTTCCTTTGCCTCCTGCAGTAGTTGGCTTGATTGAGCAGGCCACTGTGCTTCTGGGAAGAACAGAGTTCTGGGCAGTAGCACAAGTCTTCAAATATTGATGTGGTCACTCTCCAAGTATGGCAGTATTGCACACTTTTATGCAAAAAGTCATTTCAACTCTTTTTCATGCCAGAAGTCATAATGCTGAACCTATAGCTTGTCCAGCAAGGTAATATGGGTGACTATAGAGCTTGCTTTTTGGATATTTATATAGTGCATACAGACATTATGATGTTCAAAAGATATAATAATTTTAATGCTAAACTAAGATAGAAAAGTAGCTACTTTTCTGTTTTGTATCTCCCTTACACCTGTCATCTAAGTGCACACACATGAAAGAGCCATGTGGTTATTCTGTTTCCCAAACCTAGGCAAGGGCTAGGGAAAGTGGTACATATTAGCTTGTATTATATGAAATTGCCGGCTTGAAAGTCAGAGATCCAAATGGTGACAGTTTACATGACCCAACCTAAAAATGTCATATCAGTTTTGCAATGGTCTGGGGGTGTACCAAATCAGTTACATTTAAGCCTGTGCCCAGATTAACATCTGTGTAGCAAACGAACAGAACTGGCTCTCGGGTGGACAAGCTCATGAGTTATTAGGACTCCATCCATGCCGCAGTGGCATGAGTCTGATCACTGTATTAACAGAACGTATTTTGCTCAGCAGATATTCCCTGTGAATCAAGTATCTTACAGGTAGAATTATATGAATTTGTGTAGCTTAATTCTTCAAATTTTCTTTTGTAGTTACGCTCTTGGCATGGCAAATAGCAATTTTACTTCTGAACTCTGTTATTTTTATGACGTATAAGTATTACAATCATTGCCATTGATGGTCTTATATATTTATTAATGCCTTAGGTGGTGGTTGCTTGCTTTCAATGTAAATTTAAAAAGCAAATTTAAACTTACTTAAAATAATAACAGAAGGTGTCTCATCTACCATGAAGATTTTATAGCTTTTATTGGTCTAGCTTATATCCTGTTAATCTTGAAGATGGTTTTTCATTTATGAGTATCTACCTGTGTTTGTTTCTATGTGAGTGTATGACATCTGTGTAGAGCTAGACTTACAGGTGATGGTAAGATACCTGACATGGTGCTGGGAACTGTTTTCCCAGAAGAGCAGCAAGCACGCAGCCACTGAGCCATCTCCTCGGTTCCCATCTTCTTTTTTTTTTTTTAAAGATGATACTTTTTTGTGGTGTTTGAATTCTTTTAGTTAAATTGTAATTGGTTTGATGTGTATACTAATTCTCAATCCCTAGTATAGTATGTATTTTAAAGTTTCAGTCTTTAGAGAAGCTTTGGATTTAAAGTGTTTGAGCACTTCAACTTAATTACTTCTAAACTTTATAACATTAGTGTGTCTTTGGCGCAGTGAAGTCTTCCATAGCCTTTGCTTTAAAAATAATTTTTTGAGAATTTCATACATGCATACAATTTGTTTTAAGAGCATTCCCTGTTCCCTCTCCTGCAATTTCTTCCCTATCCCACCACCACTCCTCTCTCCCAATTTCTGTCTCTCTCTCCCTCCCTCTCTCCTTCCTCCCCCCACCCTGGCCTCACACTGAATCTTAGTGTCATATGCATGGGTGTAAGGCCATCTGCTGGGATTTGGGTAGTCTTTCAGGGACCACACCCGTGAAGAAAACTCACTCTCCCTTTCCCAGCAACTGCCAGTTGCTACTAACTTCTCAGCAAAGGGTCAGGGTCTTTTTAGCCTTCATTCAGAAGATGCTGGGTTCATCATTCATGTCCTGTGGATAGTGGAAATCAAGTGCAGTCATTCTTACTTTCTCTACCTGGAAACTGGGGTAAGGTATGTGGTTCTTTCCTGACCGAAGGGTCGTAACTGGGAAACAGAGTTTTGCCCTCGCTGAAGGGACTTGTTGGTTAGGTGATTATACTTTAATATTCTGTCAGGCTAAAAAAGCTTCACTTTCAGTTATTCTTTTTAAGCTTCTTTCCTCAAAAGAGTCTTTCTTTGTGGAAGGACTATGCAACAATAAAACACTGTAAAGTTTTGTTTTATACAGCAATAAGAGAATTGAACAAAGTAAGGAAGTTGGTATAAATATTAAATGAATACAAAATATTGACATGGGATTATGAAGATATTATAATAAGAAAGCACACAGATAGTATTACAAAACTGTCTATTGCTTGGGCAGGAGGTGGAAGACAGATTTGGGGAAGCAAAGACTTAGCACCAAATGAAGCTTAGACTTTGAAGTATATCTTTCCAAACAGTGGTGAAAGTTGTGCATTTTTATGAGTTCCTTTTTTGATAGTAAGAAAGCTTTAGAAAGCATTATTTTGCATCTCATCTATTTTTTAATTAAATAATTTTTTTCTTTATTTGGGTGAAGCTAGAGAATAAGAAATAGTGCTTCAATAGCAACTGAGAAGTTAAGGATATAATCTTTTTTTCGATAGCAATGATACTTGGTTGAATTTTACTCGTAGTTATTGTGAAGAAACATGTCTCTGTGTTATATAAAATCACACAAGTGCTAAAAATTTAATTTGATGTGGAAATAATTCCATGCACAATGACTTTCAATTTAGAAACACTTTATCAATTTCTATGAGCAGTATAAGCTATATGATGCTATTTACTTTAAAAACATGAATAACACTTCAGTGAAGTCAAGCAGAAACATCAAATTCACTTTGATCCCAAGTTCAAAATGATACCAGGCTTGCTGGGGACATATACACTTCAATGTTGTTTTAGTAATTATTTAAGGAATTGCCTTGTTACTTTGGAAATGAACAAGTAAGTGGAAATAAACATTTATTCTGCATTTTTATGGGAGTGTGCCTTGGTGTAATCAGTTGGCAAGGAGAGATAATTCTGTCACGCTTTTAAAAATATTTAAGAATGTCATTAATATTTGAGTATCTGTGAAAAAGAGATAGACAGCCAGCCAGACATGGAAGTGTATGTGTAGCAACCTGCAGAGGCCAGAAGAAGGTGTCTGATCCCCAGAAGCTGGAGCTCCAGGTGAGCCGCCCAGTGTGGGTGCTGGGAATGAACTCCTAACTCTGATCCTCTGCCAAAACAAAAAGTGCTGAGCCATCTCTCCTGCCCCAGGAACTCTTTAGAATAGTGTTCTAGCCAATAAACTAAGATGGAATGATAAAATTTGGTTCTTTACCCCCACGGCGAATTAATAGACCTGGGCTATAGTTTCCAACCCCACCCTAAGACAGTCAGACAGCGTCCTAAACTTCTGCTGGAAGTACATCGTTCTTCAGGTGGAAGCTGCTCAGCTGCTTTGTGGGAATACAGAGATCAGAGCACTGGAAAACTGTTGGAAGCATGTGACCATCAGAGCCATGCTTAAGGAAACTCCATGATAGATGGGAATTGACATAGGTAGAGGACAACTATAAACCTATATGTAAGAGGGGCTTACGTTATAATCAGTGTAGATAAGTAGTGAAGGAAAGAATGAAGAAAAGGAGAAACAGAGGCGGGGTAGCGGGGAGGGCACAGGAAAAAATGGATACCACTGTAGCTCTGACACGCTGACGAAGTTAAAGAATTGATTGTTATTCCAGACATGATAATAGTTTTGTGGGTTGTTTTTTAATGCTTTAAACTTTAAGACAGACCCAATGAAATATTTATAAATGGGGTTTGTTGCAAAGTAACGCGAGATACTAGAGAGGAGTCCAAGAGTAGATCATTTTTAAGTCGCATGAATTTTTTGCTCATAGTTTTGGAAGCTAGGAAGTTCACCGTTGAAGTGCCAGAAGGCTTGCTATATTATGAGGACTTGTACTTCGTAGATGGCACTTTATGGTCTCCATCATCATGTGGTAGAAAGGGTGAACAAGTTATTTGAGGTCCATATAATACAAGTACTAATGACATAATCTTTCAAAGTCTAGGATTCTTTATGCTTTTACTTGGGGTATTTGATTTCAGCATAGGAACTCTATGGGACAGAGACTTTCAGATTATAGCATCTTCTCAGGTGGAGAAGTGCTGTTTGTGCAGCATCTTCAGAGATGGACAGAGTGTTGTCTGTGCATCATCTATAAAGGTGAATAGTGTGCTCTGTGCAGCATCTAC
>JAQHUG010000091.1:3470770-3516486 GCA_028555095.1 Dicrostonyx torquatus | reverse complement strand
TGTGCACATCTACACAGGTGGACAGTGTGCTGTGTGCACATCTACACAGGTGGACAGTGTGCTGTGTGCACATCTACACAGGTGGACAGTGTGCTATCTATGTAGCATCTATGCAGGTGAACAGTGTGCTGTCTGTGTAGTGTCTACACAGTGGACAGTATGCTTTTGCAGGGTTTTTATTTCTTTTAGTAACCATGAAATCTCCTTGTTGCTTGGGGGGGGCACTTATTCTTTTTTCTGCCACTGTAACAGTTTTATGAGTGCGCACTTGACTGGTACAGTGAGATTCTTTCCATAACTGAAACAGGGCTTTTGCTGAGCCCCTTTACTATCTCAGAGCAGAATTGATCTCATTTTCACATTTGATTCACCCTCTACAGATTTTGAAAGGAAGAAAAATGGCATTGCTAGCTCGCTTTAACTAGGCCAGAGTTAATAAGGGCAAGCTGGAAACTAGTTGTTGTGATAGTGCTGCCTTTTCCTGCCTTGTTTGGATTTCAGGCGAACCGCCTCCAGCATCATGGAGGAGTTTGGTGCTCGGGCTTCCACTCCTCGTGCATGTGGGAATGATTCTGTACCAACTGTTAAAATCTGGTATATTGCCGTTGAGATGTCAGGAGAGGACATCTAGGTGTATTTCATCTGAAGTTTCAAACATAAAACCTCTTTGCAGATAGCATCCAAAATTGTAAGATATAACGTAGATAATATGTTTTGATGTGAACAACGTACCTAATTTGAACAGAAGTTAGGATTCCAAGTCAGGAAACTTCATTCATTCTGGCAGTACCAATAGTGTGTTGTTTATGGTTTCTGGCAACGATTTTTTTTATCATCCCTTCCCCCAAAAATGAAACTGATATTATAGTCCTCAAAAAACTATTTCCAGAATTAAATGAAATAGCACATGTCAGTACACAGCCTGTGTCTGCTGTCAGAGAGCAAATACAGATTTCTTTTGTGCATCTTTCAGTCCTGACTT
Source organism: Dicrostonyx torquatus (assembly GCA_028555095.1). Lineage (NCBI taxonomy): Eukaryota > Metazoa > Chordata > Mammalia > Rodentia > Cricetidae > Dicrostonyx > Dicrostonyx torquatus. Next base: position 3,515,504 of record JAQHUG010000091.1, on the reverse strand, counting down.
CCAGTATGTTGTTTCCTCATTGTTTGTTGAAATGGTCTATAGAGCCTTAAAAAGGATTAGTGTCCAAGAAGTTCTGCACTTTTTAAAAAAATCCCCTTTCAAATATAAGAATAGTTGTAATGAATTTCTCTATGTTTGAAGAAAATAAAAATAGTCTAAATGATTTAAATGAGGCGATGGAAGGAGAGTAGTATGACCCATAAAGCCTGACCTTTGTTTGCAGGGCATGTGTTATCTTACTGAGTACTACTATCAACTCAAGAAACAGGTCTCATGCAGGCAATTGTCTTAATAGATGAAAAGATTTGTACACCAGGGCTCACCTCCACTTACCTCAGAGCTCTCTGCTGTACCCATAGTTTTTTAACCAGTAGGGAGGTGAAGGTAGGATTTTCCTTCTAATTGGAAGCAGGCCTAGGAGGAAGGTGTGGAGTGAGAGAAAATACTTGAATTGTCTGAAGTATGTTGTGATTTTCATGGAACTGTGTTCCCCTTCATCCTGATGCCCTCACCCTGACATTTTAAACTATGGCTTGGTGCTATGTATTATTCTCAAGTCTGTGAGAATAGCAAAACTGATGAAGTGCTATTGCTCTGTTATACATTCCGGTATATGATCACATGATTTGGTTAATTAAATCATGGTGTAAAGCATTAGCAATATTTTGTGATCTTATTTTTTATTACTGATCCTAGGTGATTTAGAAGGATTTGGATGTGTGTGTGTGTTTGTGCGCATGCGCGCGCGTGTGTTGTACGTAACAAGCAAGTACTGTAGCCTGTTTCAGGTTTTACTTAGATGTCAATGATAGTGAAATAATAGTAAAATAAATTTCTAAGTTATACTTACACTGCTACTTTCTTCATGTCTATTAAAAATGAAGACTGGATTATAATGATATCTTGTTATGTTGAAGAATTAACTGATGCAAGTTAATCTGTAGCTGTTTTGAGATTTAGTGAAAAAAAAGCTATATTTGAAAAGAATGTTTTAACGTTAAAATTATACATTAGCCAATACAGTATGAAGCATCTAATTGCTTCCTGTCCCTTCCAAAATTACTCAGCCTGAAAAGATAGCACATATTGATTTACTGTATAGTAAATGTTCAATTGTTTCTGTTCCTCTAAAACACACACACACATACCACTCACATACTACACTTCAGGGAACTGAACATCAAACCTTTGCTTTCATCAACCATCACCAAATAAGGAGGCAATATCTTTATCCACTGTAAAAGGAAATGGCATTAGACACACAAAGTGAACAGCAGCGGCAGAGTGAGCTTCACATATAAGGTTTCTGTTTGCTTTTATGATCAAAATTCAAACAAATTTCCCAAGGCAAAGGCCCGTCTCGCAACAGTGTATTATCAGTCTGTTTATATGCACGATAACAGTGTCTGCTTCACAGTTGCCTATGTATTCTGTGAGAAGCAATGTCAACATGTTGCATCTGCTTGATAATATTTTTAGAAATTCACATAAGTATTGGGAGATTCCAGTTGTGCTTTCCCCACGGTCTTGCTTCTTTTCAGGACAGGGCCTCTAAACCAGAGAAGGAAGTTTATTCACACGATATGCTCTGCATTTACAACTCTATAAATTTTCTCATCCTTCCTTGTGATTTTTTTTCCAGCACAGGCTGCTAGTTTTAGTCATCCTGAAGCTCACTCCCGTAAAGCGAGTGAAAGGGCCCAGCAGAAGCATCTTAGAGACCTGCTCTAAGGCAGTCTGTGTCAGCAACACTCTCCAGAAGTAGCAGCGTGGGGCATTTCTTCTTAAATGAGTGTAAATTATCATCTAGGATTTTTAGTCTGGGATGTTGGTTGCTTCAGGTATTTTTGAGATTGACATGACTTTTTCTTTGTTACAGCTTATGTTAGTTACTTGATACATTGCCAAGATTCCATCTATTAACAAAATACAGAGAAACCTGAATATTTTTAAAATGTATTTGACCATCTCTATTTGAACACTAATACCCAAGCCTCGTTTGGATTTTCCCGGAGCTCTTGTAAGCACACTGACACCCTTTGCATCCTAGAGCGGTGGGTAGACTGAGTAGGGAGCTGGTGTTTACTGGAGCGTTCCCATTAACATAGCCACCACTTCTTGGTTAGATAATGGACTCAAAGGTTAAGAGCAGAGGACTTCAACAGCTCCAATCAGCAGGGCCTTCCCAGGGCTAATTACCTCTTTACTGCGCTGACTCTAATGTGACATGTTTATTGCTTTAACTAACAACTCATTAGCTTAGTTGATGTTTTTGTCAATATTAATTCGTTCATTTAAGCCAAGTCAAAGCTTAAACAAAGATGTCCAGACTGAGAAACGGGCAGCCAAGTGACTTTTGTTTGCCCATCTTCCCCAACCCTTATTCACATTCAGTAAAATAAATGTGTAGAAAGGGAGCCGTTTAAAGTGCATGTATTGAGAAAGTCAGTGTTTGTCCTTTCCCGGTACCTAGACCAATTCTGAACGTACTTGTATGCTGGCTTTAGTCTGCATGCCACAGCTTTCTTGGGCTTTAACAGATGCTGTGGGTACAGCCTTGGTGGTCTCCGCCATATATCTGTGAGAGGTTAACCTGCAGCAGCTCTTTTTCCAGCTCAGGCTTTACTGCTACTAGAAAAGAGATCAAGTAATTTTTCATAAGACTTTATTCTTCACCTATGGTCTCATCATAAGATTGCTTTGAGATTTATCTTGCAATGAGAGTGTGACTTCCTTAATTATCTTGATTGAACTATTTAAAAGAAGATACTATTGTGAGGTTATAATGGAGTATTTCACTTCTTCCCACTCTTTTTCTCTTTTTCTTCTTTCTTTCTTTCCTTTTTTTTTTTTAGATTTCCTCCTCCCTTTTGGTTAACATTAGTAGTTTTATGAGAGATGATCATTGTTTGGTTTTATATGGTTTTTTATTTTATATCTTTTAAATTTTATTTTATATGTTTGACAATTTGTGCCCAAATATATGTATGGGCTCCTTGTATGTGCCTAGTGTTTGTGATGGTCACAAGAGGGGTTTTGGAACCCCTGGATCTGCCTACAACTGGAGTTATGAATGGCTGTGAGTCACCATGTAGAGCCTATGAATCGAACCTCGATCCTCTACAAGACCAACAAGAATTCTTAACCACTGAACCATCTCTCCAGCCCCTAGTTTCTTGTACTTTTAAATAATAGTTGGGTTCCTTAATATGTAAGATTTTCCCAAGTGGTATTAGTTTGGAAGGCATGAAGGGGTCATTGAAAGCAGCCTAAGCTTGGCACAGTAAAAGGCCAGGAAAAACCACTGGCAAAGGTGCAGCCTTGGTTGATCGCCAGAAAGGATCATGGGGAGTCATGGGGAGAAGTTTAATCTTGGTATCATGTGGCAGGGGCAGAGTCAAATTGCAGTGGAGACCCCAGCATTTTGGAGATGCCAGTGCATGGGGCAACTACAAAGGGTGGAGTGGGAGCTGGCTTGAACCTGTGATGCAAACCGTGTGTGCTTTGGATAGCAGAGCCAGAGAAGTGGAGCTGGCTGGACCGTTTGGAGCTCACAAGATCATGAGCAAATCCCAGATATCTCAAATTGAGCCCTTTATACCATTGGATTTTGGTTTTGCTTTGATCTGACTGCAATTCTGTCCTGGCTTTTCCTTTTTGAAATAATAAATCTGTAACTTGTTTTTTATTTCATGTGAACCACAACTGAGCGATTGTAATTTTGAAGTAATTTTGGATATTTTGGAGAGGAATAGAGCATTACAAAAGACAGGGTATTTTAAAAAGACTGAACTTTTGAAGAGTTTGAATTTTTAAAAACTGTGTCTCTTAAAAGTTGAAATGTTTTTTATTGTGATATGATACGAATATAAGATCTTGGGAATAAGTAAGAAAGGAATGGTAAAAAAATAATAGTTGGGTTCTTATGTATTACAGTTGTGCAAATGGACAAAAGAACTAAGTATGTTCCTCAGACTGAGTAGTAACTTCAGAACTCTGGAATTTAATGGACAAGTCTCCTCCACCCCATGTTTAATAGCACCTGGATGACAAAGGATGAAAGGGCAGTCCTTTGGCACCCAAACCTTGGTAAGGTGGGAAGGACAAGGTAATTCCATCCTGGAAAGGCCATTCTCGGCGTTAAAGGCTAGAGCCTCACTCTGACTGATCCTGAAAGCTGATCAGGTCCAGAGATGGCTGATAAATGTGTGTCTAGAACATAAACTCTTGCACTTACCCACCCTTCTCTACCAGTACTAGGCTACATGGTCAACAAATTACTATCAGTACTCGTGGGAATCCTCAGCACAGGAAGTCAAAATATTTTCACTTGAATATATTATATATATATAACATATATATATGTAATATATATATTATATATAATAATCTATATTTTAAGTATCACCTTTCACTCCACTGAAACTGTATTAATATCACCAATAACTTAAACAGTGGCAAATCTCATTATCACATTTTAGCCTTTATGTCAGTCTGTTGTCACACATGACAGTTCTAGCTCTGTTGAAACCTGAAACTTTCCTTCTCTTGGTTTCTGAGATAGCATCTTCTTTTGCCTCTTTGGCCACTGACTCTGTTTTGGTATTTAAAAGTTCTTTTACATTTATGTTCATTCTTTAGGCAAATAAATGGTTGTTTTCCAGATTAAAATGTAGCCTTAGTTTTTATACCCACATATCCAGGAATTTAGCTAACAACCGCCCTGTGAGGAGCAGAGCCAGTGGCTTTAAGGCACTTGGCAATTAAGATGTCCATATGCGATTGCCTTTCAAATATTCTATGTTATAGTAAGCCAGTCTCAAAGCCCTGTTGCCATTGGAAATCAGTGCAGTGATTTGAGATGCCATGTCTTAGGCATGGGGTGGGGCTGCCTCTAAAGTTCTAGTTCTTGTCTTGTCCATTGGGCACCTTCGGGACTCACAGCTTAGGGCTGGCTCATTAACGTAGTAGAGTCTGCCTTAAGTTTGACTCATAGTAGAGTTGCTTTGTGACTGGCTCCTTAACATACCTTATAACCACACATTATTCCAAGCCACACATAATGGTTTCACTCATGTTCCTCACACACCCTCAGGTGTCCAAACTTGGGCTAGAGGGATGGCTAGCAGGCACAGCATTTGCCGTACAGCCTGATGTGTTGGACTCCCCAGGATGGACCGAAAAGCCAGGCCTCCTGACACACACCCATAATCCCAGCTCTGGTGTATGGAGATGGAAGGCAAAGGCAGAAATAGTCCTTGGAACCTTGTCTGCAGTTAAAAACAATAGGAGACCCTGGCCCAAACAATGTGGAAGGTGAGCACCAATGCTGTCCTTTGGCCTCCACATGTGTGCCATGGCACATACACGTACATAAACAATGCATACATATACACAGAGAGGGGGTAACGGGGAGAGAGGCAAAGACAAATGTCCAAAACTACACTAGATTGCCGTCCCCTACTTAAACAACAGGCAGACAAGGATCTTTCTGCTGTTACTTGTTTTTGGTAAATTTAACTGTCATTCACATAAGTTGTTTGTGCCACAATCTTTGGAATCCTACTTTCTCTCTGTCAAGAAAATAGCTAAGCCCTAAATGAATCCTGTATGGTCTACTATTAAAACAGCTTTTAACCTCCACAGTTCCTGCAGTTCTTGCTGGTCTGTTATCTCTTATTGAGCCTTTGGAAGCTCTTCCCATGTGGCCTTCCTAATTTCACCTTTTCCCCGACTATATGTAATGTGTTCTGTGCACAGCACCAGCCTTTTCCCCACTGTGAAATAAGACAAGGGCACTCTCCTCCCCATACCCTTCCGTAGTTCCTCATGGCACTTAGATTAAGCCCACATTTGAAGGGCCCTGCACAGTCGGTTGTGTGACGTCTGCTGCGCCCGCACGTCCTGCTGCTCCCTCCCTCTTGTACACTGCCATGCAGCTACACTGCGTGTTTTCACTGTCTCAGGTTGTCCTTCCTCAGACCTTTTGTTCTTCTCCTACAGCAGCCAGGCGGTTCTCTAACTGCTCAAGCCTCACAGTCATCTTCTTCCCTCCCCTTTCCCTCACTTTCTAAGCTGCCATGCTTTGTCCTGCCCAGCACTTGTAGTACTTGATGTATCTCTGGCTCTTACCAAAGCATTGTAGAAGTCTAAAATTCGGGATGGAAAGTAGTACCTGGCTCATTTCCGGCCCTCGGGAAGACTGCTTATGTAAAGATAATTAGCTACGAAGTGCATAAACCATCACTTAATCAGTGGGGTCCCTTCCTGTAACTCCTTCCTGCCCTCTCATTGGTGAGTCTTGCAGGAGCCCTTCACCTGCTGAGAAGAGAATAAAGAAAAGTTTGGATTAGCCAGCACTCAGTGGATTATAGATCTTGAACAGGTCTCTGATCTGGTAAACATCCACTTCTGTTTTTCATTGCCAACCTACAACTACTCAACCATTGGCACTTTCTGTTTGTCTTAGGTAGAAGGCCGTGTGCAGTAGGCAGTACCCCTTTGTTTGTAGGATTGCCACACTATCTCATATTTTAGTGTGTTGTCCAAAATGAGTTATACCAAAGCAAAATGAGATGAATTCCCCTATGTGGTACAGCTTTGTTAATTTGACATTCAGTAAGACCAGGAAAAAAATTTGTACTTTGTATCCAAAAGACCTTGAATTTATACTCTTCATTGTAAGAAAGGAAACTAGAAATTATTTTAAACTGAACCATTTTAGTTAAACTAATACAACACTAATGAGTTTGAAAATATACTTGCTAGTTCTCTAACTTAACAGTTCTTTGTGTTCTTTTAATCAAAAGGAATAATGACTTATTTTTTATACTGTACAGAAAGCAAAACAATTGCCTGGGAGAGTGTGTGTTTATTGTTTGGCTTGTTTGTTTGTTATTGAGACAAAGTCTTGTTATGTAACCCTGGCCGGGAACTCACAGAGCTCCTCCTGCCTCTGCTTCCTAAGTCTGGTTTTAAAGACCTGTGCTGTTAGCACCTAGTTATTAAAGTGTTTCCTAATTATTCCATACTTATAAATAACACGTATTAGCATCATTTTTAATCAAATTAAGTACCTGTCTAATGCGATGTGTTGGAATCCCCAGAATGTGTGAAGCAAAGAAATAGAATTCTCTTGGCACTCTGCCATCCCTGATCTTTGATGGGCACAGCAAGTGGGAAAAGGCTTCAGTCACTAGGTTACACTTTGAAATAAGTGGCCAATCATTATTTATTCATTTTGCACTCATTGTAATGGCATAAATCATAATAAATTCATTTGGTTTAAAGTGTATATAATATTCCTTCCCTCAGGAATTTCCCTGTAATTGAGCTATTAATTAAAGTATTTTTTTTTTAAATGACCCCTTTTCCTTCTCTGCAGTTAGTGGACAGTTAGTGGCTGTTTCTTCATCCATGATTCCAAGTCTGCTGAATGCGATTGTTGTAACTAGGACTGTTGCTCAGTATGGGAGTGAGCAGAGCAGAGATCATTATTATGTCTCCTTCCAGTAGCTATGATGGTAGCAGTGCTTGGTCTCTGAGGCCATTTAGAAAAATGTTGTGAAGTGTTAATCGTGATTTAAACCAATAAGAAAATATCATTTAATTTTCCCTTGCTAAAGTCTGATTTGATGCTGTGTTCAGTTTTAATTTTTAATTCTTAAATATTTTCTTTCTGGCTAATATTTTCCCACCAGCGCTGGTTGCCGTAAAACGGAAGCTTCTGCCATAAAACCCAGAGCTGCTCTGAGTTTGATGCCCCCTCCCCTCTCTTACATTGTCCTCCCTTCTTCTGCAGCCTCTCCTGCTGGCAGGGCTCAGACTGCTGGAGTGCTTATGGCAGTGGGTTCTAGACACAGCTTAGGAAAGCACAGGACTCCCGTGAGCTCTTCAGGTTCCAGACAAGAAAGGATGATAAGTCTTGGGCAAAATTACTGTAAAAGGTTTGGAAAAAAAAAATCACAAATGAGAGGCTGGGTAGAATGTCACTGGTTTCACACTTTTGCAAAGATCTTTTCTTGTTTACTGACATTCTATACAGACTGGGCAGGCCAGTATTACAGAATTAAGTTTGTGTCTGGTGGGATCTGATAAATTGGCTGTGGAAATAAATACATAAACTCTGGTTATGGGCTGTTGTGTATAGCAGGCAAGTGGCTATATCCAGGCAGGTGTTTGTATCCTATGTGAACTAAATAAGCTTGCTTTTCTCTTGTGTTTTTGATATGCTGTGTGGAACTGAAGGTCTCACTATGAGGTTCAGTCAGTGGGCAAAAGTGAAACAGTAGTATATAGATGTTATTAAACAAATGATGATGAAATTAATACATGATGCTCATAGAAGTGTATAGCTATGTCTTTTCAGCTAATGAAGCGTTTTCATGTACTATATATATAACATTCTTTAATAAATCGAGTCTGTATTTTGTGATAAATACATGTTTCAGAATACAATTCATTAAGCATTCTCTATAATATCATTACAGTACAAAGGCATTCGTGTGCCTGTGAGCTATGATTTGTATTTTTATTTTTGAAAAGCCATTGTAACTAGGGAGACAATCTAGTTGCTGTTGGTTTTTGTGTTTTTGTTTTTTGTTGTTGTTGTTGTTGTTGGTTGTTTTGGTTTTTTTTTGCTGTTGTTTGGGGTTTTTTATTTTTGATTGAATTGAATTGAAGTGAATTGAATACTGTTCAGTTTCTGTTTGAATAATATTCCTTGTGACATGACAGTGAGTGAGCCATTCTACAGGACTGTCCCTCGTCTCAGCACAGCCCATGGGGCTCTGCTTGGCTATTTGGTCTCAGCCTTTTCCTCAGTTTTAGTGTTTTACTGTTAGAGTGAAGTATAAACATTTTCTTGAACCATTGCTCCTTTATAGCACTTTTCAAAATGATTAAGATTAAAGTTGATATCCTTCAAACACTAAGAAATAAGGTAAAATTGCACTAAAATATTAGCTATTGATATTGCTGTTGGCTGTATGTTGACAGAATTTTCTCAACAGCCGGAGGCTCTAAGTTAATTATGATTTATCCAGTGCTGGGCTTTTGTATGTTCGGCTTTTATTTTGTTCTCCTGGGCTGAGTATCTGTCTGAAGTTGGCAATGTGTTTGTACATTCAGCTACACAGAGGTGATGGTGACGAGCTGCATGCTGAATTCTCACTGTAAAGCTGTCGCTGTCCATACCACTTACAGGTGGGGAAAGCTAAGAATTCCATCATTTGACCTTGGCTGTGGCTCCAGATTGCACAAAGCAATGTATAATTTTAGTCTGTGGTGAGTTGGGGAAGAGCCCCCTTGGCGTGTGTAGTCCAGAGCCGGTGGCCAGGAGTAGGGCTTAGTATTTGTGAGTCATAGACAGCATTTCTTTTTATTTCCTCATGACATTAAATCTCTCTAAGTGACTGTGGTTTGTAGTGTTTGAAGTACCATAAACCAGTAAAATTTATAGAATTATATCTAATTACATTTGAGGAAATTTAGAACTGTTTCAAGTTTTTTCTTTTGTCTGATACCAATATTAGAAAATACTTTTATATATAATGTTTTTAAAAATTTCTGTGCTCCATTAAAATGTTAAGAAGATAATTTTACCAAGAAAGTAGTAATCCCACTATCATCTCAAATAAGCATACTTTTCATTTAATAACTTTTCTTTTAAGATAATACCTTATTGTTGATATTTTTCTCATTTTATCTCAGAACCCTGCGAACAAGGCCATAGGCTAGACAGGTTTGTAGGTGACTCTTGGAAAGCAGGATGGTTGACTGTGCTACACACATACAACTTAAAGCAGGGTTTGCCAAAGCTGCAGCTGTGAATGCAGCGCTGTGCTATGCCTATGCTAGAGAAGGAAGTCCTTTTTATGGTTTTACATGACCAAGGGAGTGTTGGATATGCATCAGGTTGAAAATAAATGACCAAGTAAAAATTACCATGAAAGAGAGATCAAATGCTTGCCTAGAGACCTGGAGACTGGAGATGTGGCTCAGGCCTGAGTTTGAATCCCAGCTCTACATGGGAAGACTTACAATTGCCTTTAACTCCAGTTTTAGGGGATTCGATGCTCTATTCTGACTTCGAGGCAACCACACCTGTGTGTATAATTAAAACCAAATCTAAAAAGAAGCCGGAATAAGTGACAGAGGGCAGAATGTTGTTTGTTAAATACTTAGTTTATGACTTACTGCGTACTATTTGTTTAGCATGAATGATGTCTACCTTCAATCCCTAGCACATGAGGTGGGTGGGAGAGAGGGGTGAAGAAAGGTGAGGGGGTATTGGAGGGGATGAGCAGGGGCAGATAGGGAAGGAGAGAGAGAGGGGAGAATTTCATTCTCATGTAAGCAGGGAGGAATGGCAGAAATTGCTTGCTACATGCCCTATACCACTTTTCTGTTCAGAGCCATACACAATTCTATGTAATTTCCAGATATTTCTGTGTTTTGCTTTGCTTTGAATGTTTTCTTCCATTTTACCTTTGCCTCTGATTAGCTATTTCCTACTTAAATTTCCTTTAGGGCATTGATGTCATTATTGCTGGTTTAGGTTGTGGATGTGTTGTAGAATATTACTTTAACTAGGCATTTAGTACTCATGTGTATAGGTGGAGTTTTTCTGTTCTACCAGTCAGTTCTGTCCTGCCAACCAACTCCCAAATAATCACACAGAGACTTATTAATTGTAAATGTTCAGCCAATAGCTAAGATTTGTTAATAACTAGCTCTTACATCTTAAATTAACTTTGGGCGACTATCCAGGCAGCCAAATGTTCCTGTCATTAGATAATATTATACCTTTCTGGGGTCTTTTATGGAGTTAAAGATTAAATTCATAGAATTAAAGTTCTCCTTTGTTTTGATAAAAGGTAAATTAGGTATAAAACTTCAGAATGACAAAGATAAGATAGATAATAGAGTATTGTCTCTAATTTTGCCAAATACAATTAGACAACATATTGTAACTATAATTCTTATTTGATAACTGTTTTTGTTAAATATAGTTTTGCTGTGTTAAAGTTAAAACCTTCCTTTTATTTACACAAAAAGGGAGAAATGCTGTGGAATAATACTTTTGTACACTGTGAAGATATATTACCCTCATTGGTTCAATAAAGAGCCAGCTGGCCAATAGCTAGGCAGAAAGAGCTTAGGAGGGAGAGCCAGACTGAGAGAACGTTGGGAAAAAGAAGGTCAGAATCGCCAGCCAAATGCAGGGAAAGCAGGAGATGAACATGCCATGCTGGAAAGAGGTACCACCACCTGGTGGACCATAGATAAATATGGGTTAATTTAAGATATAAGATCTAGTTAGTAAATAAGCCTAAGTTATCAGCCAAGCATTTATAATTAATAAGAAGTCTCTATGTGGTTATTTGGGTGCCAGCTGCTAGGATAAGCTGACTGGCAGGACAGAAAAACTCTGCCTACAAATGGTGCCCATATTGGGTGTCATATAATGTGATTTCTTTTACCTTCTATTATAAAATAAAATTCAGGGACAAGTATTAAAGCTAAAATCCTGAGACAGTCACAAAGGACTGTGAAACACACACTGCCACAGTTTACTTCTGTGCTCAAAAAGGCCCACGAACCCTTCTCTTTCTCAAGTATGCTAGGAAATTCCATGATCCATTCCTACCAGCTGAATGTGAACCCTACCTCTCCAACCAACCTCTCCAAATCAACACCTGATACCACTGGACATCAGGCCACAACATAGACAAACTTCAGAAAACATGTGGCAGCCTGCAGTGAGGGGGGATGACAACTGAAATGCTTAAAACATTGAATCTTTTAAAAAAAAAAAAAAAAAAAACAACATTATACCTAGGAAATTTACTCCATCTGCAGAGAACAGCAGAATGGGTTTCTCAGCAGCTTCTACAACTTTCTGAAAAAACAGGAAGGTGACCATTTTCTTGTCATTTTGTATCAGCATTCTAACTTACTGCAATTAGGGACTGCACATGCAGTAGAGGCAGATCTAAATTCCATGAAGGCACTAGTGTGTGCTGTGCTGAGGAAGTTAGAAGACGCAGAGAGTGACAAGAAATACCACTCCTGCCCTCAAAGACCGGCACAGTTAACAGAGGAAAGGGGAAATGGCACAGAAATGTTTGAAAAACATGGCCAGAGTATAAAAGAATAGTGGATTACTTTTTTTTTAAAAAAAAAAGGAATATGTTAAATCTTTGTTCTGAATGCAAAGCATAAAGGTTTACTAGTTCATTAATGTGGTGAACATGGGTAAATTTATAACTCCCTTATGAAATATTTAGAAGGGGATTTTTTTTTCCCTCAGAGACCTTCTGAGTATACTTTACTTTTTTAGTTTTATGCATAAGTAGTGAACCCATGGTCATGGCTGCTTTGTCATTCTGACACAGAATTGGTGGCTGTGTCTATATATGTAGTGTTTTAATGGAAATGATTTGGTATCTATCAGGTGTGTGTGTGTGTGTGTGTGTGTGTGTGTGTTTCTTTAGCAAATATTGATTTAGTTCTGATACTTTCATATGTTCTGTTGTTGTTGATCCTCCTGCCCCATTCCTTTCCTCTGTCCGGCTAATTCCCCTCTGCTGGTCTTCTTCCCTTCCCCATAGCACCCCTGCTGTTTGTTTGTTGTGTGAAGGTGTGGGGTATAGGTGGGAGCAGAGACAACTCAGGTTGTCAAGTTTTATAGGCTTAAGTCACAGGTGATCTGTTACTCTCCCTGCCTTCCAGAGACATGTTTTTCTACTTTGATCTTCCTTTTCTAGTTTTATAAGCCCCACCTACACCCCTAGAAACACGTATACAGATTAGAATCTAGAGAAATTTGTGGTATTTTATTCTAAATTTGAGTGATTTCACTTAACATGCTTTCCATTTTCATCCATTTTCCTGAAAATGTCATGATTTTACTTTTTTTATGACTGAATAAGATTCCATTGCATATATGCACAATTTTATTAATTTGTTCAACAGATTCTTAAAAGGTTCTGTTGTTGAGAAGTTCAGAACCACCAGGATACAGAATGCAGCCATAGATGCAGTCTTACAGAACTTGCCCTTTTCACCCCCATTTCAAGTCATTCTACTCAGTAGTTGACTGTTTAAGAATAAATAGTTAATTTTTGTGTCAGGTATGCACCATGTTCTTTTAAGAAAATGTGTGCATCGGGTCCGTGAGATGACTCCGCAGGAAAGGCACTTGCTTCCAAGCCTGCTCACTTGAATTTGATTCCCGCACTCTCATGATAGGCGAGAACAGTCTCCCAGAAGTTGTCTCTGATGTGATCCACAAACGCAATAAACAATAAGGAAAGGAAGGAAGGAAAGCAGTTTTAAACAGCAGAGCAGGCACTAACCAATTGTGTTAGTTCATTCTTCATGAGCCCCGCATGCCGTGTTTTGAGCCCTTACTAGGGTAGTTAGCTGGGAATACATTCTGTAGCATAAGCACAGTCCACACATGTACCTTCCGTCATTGCCACTTCTTCATAGACAGGGATACTGAGGCTCGCTGAGTAACTGAAGCGGCAGTCTCTCAAGGTCAGGAAAGCGTGTGTCTCCCTCAGAGTGTACCTGATGCCAGTGCTTCCCTGTCTCAGCAGTTGCTTGTGTTACCATTCCAGAACTGCTTTGTAATGTCTCCTTCAGAGAACAAATAAAAGAAGCTCTTCAAAATTAGTTTTCTTAGCGTCAGGTGATGGCATATGCCTTTAATCCCATCACCTGGGAGGCAGAGAGGCAGATATCTGTGCCTTTGAGGCCAGCCTGGTCTACATGGTGAGTTCTTAGACAGTCAGGGCCTCACAGAGAGAATCTGTCAAAAAACAAACAAAAAACCCTAAATGAATGAATGAATTATTTAATAAAAATCCCCATGATTTTAGTGGTTTCCTTTTTGAGTGTCAAGATGCCTTTTGAAGGGAATGATCCTTTGCAGTTAATGGCCACTGAGCTTTTCCACTGAGATTGTTCACTGAGTGAACAATCTGTCACTAGGCTCAGCTTCAGTATACAAGGAAACATGCAGATCCAAAGGTAGATTGCTTGGTCAGACTTAGAAATTCTGTTATGCTACTGTTATTTATATAATAAACTTGTGTGAGGAATGTTATTATATCAGCATGTGGAAAGAAATGCCTCAAACCTCAAAACTCACATGGTGCCTTCTGTAGCCCCTCCACTGATATTCCCTTTAAAGACAAGTCCGTAAAGATGGACATGTTTGCCCGTTTCCTGTGTTAGATACAATAAAAAGGTTACATTACTTGAACCATCTTTAATTTGTGATTCTGAGTAGAATGGAGCATCGGGAGCTAGGCCACTGATGTTTAAATGTGAAAGTACATATTTATATATAATTGTTATATAATTAAGCACTTAATATACTGTAAAATGTTGTATGTAGCCTAAGTTTTCCTCTTGAAAATATAGGGCTAAACAAAGTCTAAGCTTAAAATCTCTTATGGGTTTATTGTTCAAACCCTTTTGGGAAAAATTGAAGTATACTTATATTTTCAAAGTATACTTAATATTCTGATTTTTTAAATATATTTTTTTTTTAGGTAAGGCACTGACATTTCTTCTACTACAGCCACCAAGTCCTAAACTTCCTCCTCACAGCACCATCCGGAGAACTGCCATTGACCTGATTGGGCGAGGGTTCACTGTGTGGGAACCTTACATGGATGTGTCTGCTGTGCTGATGGGGCTTCTGGAGCTGTGTGCAGATGCTGAGAAACAACTTGCCAAGTATGTGTGATCCCAGTGGGTTTGGGTGTTGTTGTTGAAGGTACTGGTTATACTTTAGAAACTGTGTGTGTAATCAGCAGTAAATCTACTGGGCATGCTGGCGACGTTTGTAGCCACAGCACTCAGGATGCCACATCAGGAGGATTGCTGCAAGTTCAAAGCCAGATAGGGCTATACAGTTTCTTGAAAAACAGACACAAAACAAAACAATACAGACTGAACGGAAGATAGAAAATTGAGATGTAGCCTTAAGATAATGAATGATTTATTACATAATTTTCAAGTTGTGTTTTTATACCTTGAGGCATTACAGATTAATAAGTGTGTAAACATTGTTTAGAGTTAAAATGATAGACGTAATTGGTCCTAGATCAAAACTGTTTTAGTAATAGAAGATTGAAGTAGACAATTTGGAGTTGGGAAAGTAGGTTGGCTCAGTGGGCAAAGATACTTGCCACCAAGACTGACAATCTTAGTTCAATCTCTTGGCCCCACATGATGGAAGAAAAGAACTCCTGCAAGTTGTCCTATGACCTCCATTGATACAATTCGTGTGCATGTGCTTGTGTGTGTATGTATGCACACACACACATATTCACTAAGTAAATGAGTGTATGCACGCGCACAATTCACTAAGTAAATGACTGTATGCACACACATACATTCACTAAGTAAATAAATTGCATTAACTTTTTAATAGACCATAATCATCACTTTAAGAACCACAGAAGATAAAAATGTACAGAAAGAGTTGTGAACCCAAACATGTGCTGGGAACATGTGCTGATGAGCCAGCTAGGGGTTGTGGTATGCAGATGGGCATTGGTGCTGTCTTAGGACCCAGTCTACTGAGCCAGGAAAACTGCTATCTCTGGGGTGTATTGTACAAGTGGCATAAAGTTGGTGATTGTCAGCAAAAGTAAGCTGACAGGGTCCAGCCATCACAGCTGCCTAGTTCCCAATAGTGCTAGCCCCAGGTAGGTGCCTTCTTTCCGTTGCTCTGCCTACATGCTTTAAGGAACAATGATCTTCAGCCTTTCCCAAATTTGCCTGTCCTAGGTAGTTCACAGAAATGAAGCCACGCATCCTGTAGTCTTTTATGATTCCCTTCTTTCACTTATCTCTCTTACAGAGTCCAGCCATATTGTAGTATTTCACTGTTTTATTTTATTTTATTTATTTATTTATTTATTTTGGTTTTTCGAGACAGGGTTTCTCTGTGGCTTTGGAGCCTGTCCTGGAACTAGCTCTTGTAGAACAGGCTGGTCTCGAACTCACAAAGATCCACCTGCCTCTGCCTCCCGAGTGCTGGGATTAAAGGCATGCGCCACCACCGCCCGGCACTGTTTTATTTTATATTTTAGCTGAATTCCATCCTACCTGTGGTTAGACAGTGTCTTGTTTATCTGATGATAGACATGTGCTATTTTCCACATTTTGGTCTTGTGAGCAGAGCTACTGTGAACATCCATGTATAAGTGGTTATGTGAGAACTCATTTTCATTTTTAAAGTGAAATTACTAGAACTTATAATTTCATGTTTAAATTTTCCAAGAGTAATATAACAGTTTTTCATAGTGGCTGAATTTTTGTCATCATCAGCACTGTGCAAATAAACTTTGCATTTTTCCATCTACTTTTTAAACTATCTCATTCTAGTGAATAGAAAGTTATAGAAATTCCTCGACTGTTCCATGATACCCCTCTGTGAAAGTGAATGACATGTCAGTGTTGTTATTGTTGAATATATATATATATATATTTAGTTTTTCGAGACAGGGTTTCTCAGCAGCTTTGGAGCCAGTCCTGGAACTAGGTCTTGTAGACCAGGTTGGCCTCGAACTCACAGAGATCCGCCTGCCTCTGCCTCCCAAGTGCTGGGATTAAAGGTGTGCACCACCACTGCCTGGCGTTGACCTTTTTAAAAACTAAAATGGTTTGCTCATTGCTTCCTGGCTGCTTTCCCTTATGCATGGTTCCCTCCAGTTATAGCACGTTGGGGGCCTACTGTCTTTCTGTTCGATGTGCTAAGTACACTAAGTGAATCCTATCCCCCACGTTAACTAGTAGGAGGGTATTCACTGTAAACCTAGATTGTTGTTGGACTTTTTTACTCCAGCCCCATGTTGGGTGCTATAATGTTTTTTATTACTCTTTTGGTCTTTGGTTTTTTTTGGTGGGGGGGGGTGTCTCACTATCCAGTTTGCAAATAAATCACATACAGAGAGAGCTATTATTATTTATAAATGCTCAGCCTTGGCTTGTTTCTACCCAGCTTTTCTTAACTTAAATTATCCCATCTACCTTTTTATTTTGTCCTTTTCCCTTTTTTTACTTCTGTAAATCTTACTTTCACTCTTACTCTGTGACTGGTGGTGTGGCAGCGTGGCTGGCCCCTGATGTCCTCCTCTCCTTGTTTGTTCATTCTCCTCCTCTTTCAGATTTTTCCTTCTATTTATACTCTCTACCTGCTAGTTCTGACTTTCCTTTCTCCTGCCTCGCTATTGGTATTGGCCATTTAGCTCTTTATTAGACCATCAGGTATTTTAGGCAGGTATAATAACACAGCTTCACAGAGTTAAACTAATGCAGCCTAAGCAAAAGCAATACTTCTTTACTTCATTAAACAAATGTTTCAGAACATAAACAAATATAATGCACCTTAAAATAATATTCTACAACACTAGTCAGCTTCTTTCCTCTTTTACCTCTTGTTACACCTCCATGTTTTCTAATGTCACTTCTAGGTCTCCCTAGCTACATGAATGGAATTAAAGTGTCTGTTTCAGACAGTTGATGCGAACTAAAATGAGCTTATGTTTGCAAAGAACTTAGGAGTGGTTAGAACATTTAAGTGTTTTAAATTTGTTTCTCATTAATATGATAAAACTTTCTGTCAAAAACTAACTTAGGACATCAAGGGGTTTTATTGCCTTTACACTTTCCAAGTCACAATCCATCTCTGAGAGAAGTCAAGGAAGGACTTTGAAGCCAAAGTCACGGAGGAATGCTGATTGCTCATGCCCTGTCCTGGCTTTGGCTTACACTCAGCTAACTTTCATATATATGTACCTACAACAGCCCACCTAGGGTTAGTATTCCCCACAGTGAACTGGGTCGTCTGCATCAGTTAGCAATCACGATGATGGCCCACAGACATGCCACAGCCCAGTCTAACAGAGGCATCCAGAGCATTAAGAGACTGATGAGTTACTATGGCAGTTGCTGTGTAAGTGGAGATGCTGTTGGGATGGTCCCAGTGTTCAACAGATTATAGCCTGGCAAACGAGCAGCTTTGTAGATTAGTGGCCAGAATAGTTTCCTATAAAGGAAGGCATCAGATGTTTCCCAGGTAACTTTTGGAGTTAGGAGGGGATGTTGGCCCATTTATTTGCACCAATAGTACAAGGCAGCTGGTCTTTGTGAAAATCTTAAGAACATACTCTCTATCTTTAGTCTCCTCTTTACTCGACATTGTGTATCTACAGGAGAACACAGCATAGGCTGCAGGTACTTGAGAAACATGTAACATGTTTAATTATTCAATAAAATGGTTTGCTTTCAAATCTGGCCAAACCCATATTCACAAGTTTATATTCTGTTTTGTTTCATGGAATGGATGGTAGGTTTCATTTTAGTTTTAGTTTTTACAATTTTGTTTTTAAAATAAGTTTACATCAAGCATATATTAGCAAGATAAACAGGTATAAGGTAAACATGTACATCTTCAGAGAGTGTCAAGAGACATAAATCCTGTAGTTTTCAGTAGGTAATTTAAATCTTGCTTTTACATCCTTTCTGTCACAAAGATTAGTATGACTTTCTCTACATAGTTCTGAATAAACAAATGTATCAGTATTTAGCCTTGAGGAGTCCAGTGTACTTTTCATCATGATAAATTGCATAATAAGCAACAAAATGTTTGCTTATTAGTCTCTAAAAAGATTTAGAAATGGCCTCTTCCATCCATGACACACTTGGTAGATGCTTCTGTGTACTGAGATGAGGGAAGTAAAACAGCAGTGTTCTCAGGGGCTCAAAGGTGACTCTTACCCACCGCACTCCTCGTGCCTTGCTGTGGCTGATTTGCTATGTACTTGATAACAGGGCTCAACTGTCTTGATTCTGCCCATGATGCTAAGCTCGTTGTGTGAGAAAGCTAATATAATGCCAAGTGCTTAAAAGTTCAGTTCACATTTATGGAAAGAGCAACCATAGCAAATATTGCCTTCTTTATTCCCATTCTTGTAAGTTCATGAGGACAGGTTGGAAGGGACAACTAGTTCTGAGGAATACATATCACCCAAGAGTTCTTCCTCCCTCTATTTCAAGTACTGCCATTCCCTGTCAAAACTGATTACTCGAAGTGTTTCCACAGACCTGTAGGTGCCCCGAGGTCAATAGGACATTTCCCATTATTCTTAACACCTTCCTGTAGAATTCTGTCTGGTCACAGCAGCAACACTTTTTTTTCTAGTTTTTTCCAGTTATTGTGTTTGAAGATGTGCAGGCTTTTATTTATTAACTAACATATGAAAGGACTGGTGTTAGATATTTCTGGTTTCAGGTGGACTCAAAGATTCTGTCTCACAATGGCCAGGGCATTGAGGTGAGGTTGGAAAAGGGGCAGACAGGCCTTCTGGGATGATTAACAGGGTAAGCAGGTGTACCTGGATTTTCACATCAGAATAGGCTGTGGAGAAGAACTGGGGACACAAAACAGAACCAGGCCAGACTCTGGCATGTCTTTAAACAAATTCCAATTGAAGGTAAACTTCCTCTGAACTAACAGTAGAGTGCAAACTGAGATTCACCCATCAAGAAACACAGCTGCTTCCTTTCCAGCAGTCTTTGGGAAGTACAATGGTTAGGCCGAAGGTTGATTGTAGCTGGAGGTTCCTGGCTCATAGTTAGCACCTACTGTGTGCACTGATGTGAGTTAGTCTGCAGGTTCCAAGTGCAGTCTTATTTGGTGTAGGGGAGATTGGGATCCACCTCTTGGAGCTCTTAATGTAATTAATAAATAATTTTAGAACAGACTCAAATGGAAGCTCAAGGACAATTTTATTAGAGTTTAAAAGGAAAAAACCCGATGGCAGGTGAGCTGTAAATCTCAGCAGCTTCCTGGAGGAGAATAGGAGTGTGTGTGTGTGTGTGTGTGTGTGTGTGTGTGTGTGTGTGTGTGTGTGTGTGTGTGTGTGTGTGGTGTGGGGTGAGGGGACAGTCATGCTGTTTAAGCTGTCCTGTCATGAAGGTCAGACACATGACAGACAAGCATCCACATGGCTGGGAGGAAGCTTTGGGGAAAAGTAAGAAAGCCTCTGAAGAAATGACTCTAAAATCATTTAGGAACCAAATTAGACATCAGAGCCCTCCAAATTTCAGATATCTCTGACTACAGTGAGGCAGCCAGGGGCTCAAGGGAATTGGTCTAGATAAAACTGGGTACTTGTCTTGGGAGTCTTTTTACCCTATACTGCCTACCTAATTTCCATCTCTGTCTGAGCCTTTATTGCTGACTCTACCAATATACAATGCTACTCGGGAGTTTATGTGCTGTGCTTATTGCAAACACGTTCATTTAGGTATACAGAAGCCCAAGGCAGTAAACAAGCTTTTTCCCATTTTGCAAGTGCACACACACAGATATGAATCTATGAGAGATGCTATCTCTTATTTTCTAGATGGTAAAATTACTGGGTTTATGTTGACAGAGGTTTTTGTCCCACCTGGTCTTACAGCTGTTCAGTCCCAAAGAAACACACAGAGGGTTATATTAATCATAAACTGGTTGACCTGTTAGCTCAGGCTTCTTATTAACTCTTATATCTTATATTAACCCATAATTCTTGTCTGTGTTAGCCACGTGACTTGGTACCTTTTATCAGACATAGTATTGCTACCTCTGTGTCTGGGTGATGACTGCAGACTGAACCTTTCCTCTTCCCAGAATTCTCCTATTCTGGTTGCCCTCCTGCATGGCTACTGGCCAGTGAATGTTCTATTAAACCAATACAAGTGACAAATCTTTACAGGGTAGAAGACCATTGTCCCACAGCACTTCCCCTCCTTATTTTTTTTCAAAACAGGAATTCTGAATCTAGTCTCTTTTGTTTAGCTTTCCTTCTGACCATTAATCATAACAACTTATAACCAATACACTAAACAATAAAAAACATCCATAATCCATTATTTCCACGCTACTTCCTGCTGATGGGGGCACTGATAATCTTATGGGGACCTAAAGAAAATTTAGGATTATGGTCAAGTTCTAACTGGATTATTCTGTGAGTCTTGATCATCTCAGTCAACAGTCTTAAAGCTGTTCTGGATGTAGAACTCAGAGGAAACTCCAACTGAGGTCCTCTAAAATGTTGGATCATCTGGGCCATCTGCTCCTATCAAAGGTTTTTCAGGAGGTCTTCCTTAATCAAACCTGACTACAGGTTTCATCTCAGGTCTAGCTGACTCCAAAAGCTAAAACTATAAAACTATTCAAAATCTTTAAACTTGTAAAATTCAAAGCAACTTCAATAAAGATTTTTTAAAAAATGACCAGGGCAAAATTTTGAATGTATTTTTAGATTTTGTATTTAATTGAATTTTCATTAAGGATTTTGTACCTTATAGAAATTAAATTTTTTATTTAAATATCACTAAAATTTTTTTTTAAATGTAGAACACTTCACAAATTTAATTGCCAACCTCACACAGGGGCATGCTAATATTCCCCAATGGTTCCAGTTTTAGTACATGTTGGTTCTTACTTATTTATAATGCTAGGCAGTGATTTTTGTAAAACTGTGTTTTAGAGATGACAGTCTCCGTCAACTTAATCTGGCCCAGTGCACTCAGCATGTGAAGGATCGGGCCCACTCAGGACTCTCAACTCCCGTTTCTTAACCTTTGTACTTAAGGCTTATGCTATTTGGTAAGCGATCCACAGGTAGCATTTTTTATGAGGATGTAAGGAGCAAGAATGGTATATTTATTCATTGTGGGTTGTATAGTAACACAATGAAGCTGTGCATTCCTGAAATAATTAAATATCATAATTACCCAGTTAATTATGATACAAATAGAAAAACAGTTTTTGTTTAAGAAGTCCTTTTAAAAGTAAGATCTCTGAGTCTGTATATACTGATAAAGTATTAGAAATGTTGGGCAAATTCTGCTCTATAGGCAAGCAGAAAACTCCTGTGCTCTTGAAAGACTGGCTCCTTCCTGGCTTTGTGTGGCCTGGGATTCAGATTCTCTTTGCCTAAGTCACGGTGTAGCCTTTATTGTGGAAGAACCGTGGAGCACAGCCTAGCTGTTGAGGGGCCACGCTTGTCATTTGCTACCACAGCTGAGGACATGTGGGGATTTCAGGAAGCCTATTGCTGTTCAGGTATTGTCACAGCTTACCAAACACCGACAGGGAAACAAAGCTGCTGGAAGCTGAGAATCTTTGAGATACAGAAAAGCACCATACACTGGAAGGGTTCCTTTTGAACCATGTAGGGTTAGAGAGAAGAATTGAGTATTTTAACTCAAACTCAACCATTTCATTAAGTTTGAGGGATCGAGAGAAATACACTACAAATACAAACATTCTTTAGAATTGTACATTGGGCAATTTTTCCTATTCTGAAAAACTAATTTACAAGGGTTTATAATCTGATGAAGCCTTTTACATAAACCAGGTAAGCATAGTTTTTTTTTTACTTACCATAACTATATGCAACCTACAGGAAATATTTCTAAAAGATACATGTTTAAAGAGTAGCTAAAATTTTCTATCTTTTAGATTTGAAAATGAATACTACCTAGAGTTTTACAATGAAGTTCTCGGCATGGAGTGATGGCACTCACTGACCAACAATACAAGCCTGATGACCTAAGTTTCCTTCCAGAACTCATGTGAAAGGAGATGGAGAGGACCAATTCCACAGAGTTGTCCTCGGATCTCCACAAGTGTATCATAGCATGCATGCGTACATATACAATAATAATACTAAATAAAAAACTTAAAGTAAAGCTCTAACTTGACACAGAGGTGTTGTAATTAAGAATGTATTTAAAACAGTGTTAGCTTTCTTTGTTTTTGATATGGACTGTTTTCAAAGCCTTGTTACTGATGTCTAAGATTTGCTGACTTGTTTGCAGAACGCTTAATGTTTTCCTGGAATGTATACTTACAGTATTCCTTAATTTGACAAAGGTTGATGTCTCACAATCTTAGATGGTAACATTTTACTAAAATGTTCTTCTTGGAAATTTTAAAATGATTTTCCTAAAATGGAACAAGCCAAAGAATTGGATTAATGAGCAGTCATGAGAAGAAGGATCTCTGCCTAAGGGGACTATGTTTACATCCACGTTAACAATCTATAACAGCATTCATCCCTGGTGATTGTTGTTGGATGGGGAGGGGACTCTGTGTGTGTGTGTGTGTGTGTGTGTGTGTGTGTGTGTGTGTGTTTGTGTGTGTGTGTGCGCGCACTTGCGCGCGCACCATTGCACATGTATGTGTTTAGGGAAGTACTTAGTAAAATAATCTGTGATATCCAATTTCCTAAAAACTAAACCCTTGCCCTATAGATCTATAAAACAATGATCTACACAACAGCCCATGAGCAGAATCAAGAGCACAGAGTAAGGCTGGGTTTACACACAGGTTCCAGAAACAAACAGCCCATCCCCTCCAAGCTTCTCATTCAGATAGAATCTCACTTTAAAATGCGTAGCACACAAATAATAGAGCACAGGAACATGGCTACGCAGGTATCTGAGGAGTAAGATGATGAGTCCTGTGGACACTGGACTAGGAATGGTGTAGCTGGGCCATTTTGTAGATCTGTTTTTAGCTTTCTGAGACCTCGCTACACTGATTTCCAGAGTGGCTGTTTCACTTTACAGTTGCACCAATGAGAATCTGGCCCCACATCTTTACCAGCATTTACTGTCACTCTATTTTTTTTTATCTTAAACTTCTGATTGGGCTAAGATGAACTCTCAAGGTAGTTTTAATTTTCATTTCCCTAATTGCTGAGGCTGTTGACCATTTGTAAAGATATTTCTTAGCCATTTTCATTCCTTCTTATTAAGATTCAAAGCTCATTTTTAAATTGATATTTTTCTTGATTATATGTTTTTTGGTTTGATTTTTTTTGAGTTATTTCTATATTCTGGAGGATAATTCTTGCTTTTGGGGGGATATTCAATCACAGTGTGAACTCTAAGTCTCACAGTGTGAAAAGGTGCTATGCGAGCTGCCAAGGGAGAAAAGCAAACCCTAGGCTTTTCCTAGCTGGGACACCTGGGAACCACAGTAGTGGGCAGCCTAGCCAGATATTCCCAGTAGTGCTGTCAGGCTTTTATCTTGGCAGTAACCACCAATTGTCTAATTGGACTCAAGACTGACTCAACAAGAGAATACATGTCTGGTACTGTAAACCCAGCCCACTATCTGTCCTTGGAGTGATCATAGACCCTAGAGGAGAACCCACTTCTGCCACTTTCCTAAGCCAATGTAATTTCTAACTATATTATAAATATTTATGCTTATACACAGAGACAATAGTAGTTCTAATACATCTTCAAAGATGTTTCTTTTACAGCCGATAGAGGCTGTTAGAAAGATCAACAACTGGTCATAACACAGAAAATAAGTGACTGTGGGGTACCTGTCCCTAACTTTTACATCTGCATCACAATTCCCTCACTAAGGCTCAGAAAAAATCCTGGAATATGAACTCCCCACCCCCCCAAAAAAGAGTAAGAACCAGAGGACTAATATGCCAATAATGTCCTCTCTACATACAGCATAGAAGCTACACCCTGCTGCTGAGAGAGGGAAGATTAGTCTTCTCCAGAGGTGAGCCCCTGATAGGTTGATTATTCAGTCCCAAGTGGGCAATCCCAAGCACATCAATATAAAACAACACTGAATGAACTTAGTAAGTTATGTAAATTTGACAATAATTAAAGAAGAAGAGGTCATAGGTTAGAGGGGTGCATAGGAGGAGTTGGGGACAAGAGAGGGTAAAAATGATGCAAATACAGTACTCATGTATGAAATGTTTAAAAGATTAAATTAAAAATAAAATATACTATACATGCAATGCACTCAACACTTGAAAAATAAAGACATTTCTGTTGGGACTATTAGATCAATTACCTTGAACTCATTCCCTAGTCAGTTCAGTCCAATAACTAGCTTAGTTGATTTTTTTTTTAATTCTACTAAATTTACCAGCTAACTTCATTTAGTGTAAATGCCTGTGTTTAATGGCCATGCTAAACATTTTGAGAAGGACACAGAGAATGAGAAGGTATGCAATTGGTTAGCAATTGGAGATTGCTTCTGGGTTAGTGGTGGGGACTTGTGTCCACTTCTCCTTTCAGCTCTAGGACCCCATCTGGTACAGACCCGTGCAGGCTGTGCATGCTGCCTCAGCCTCTGAGTTCATGTGAGTTGATCTTGTTGATTCAGAGGGCCTTGTTTTCTTGATGTTTACTATCTCCTCTGACTCTTAAACTCTTTTCCCCCTCTTCTTCCATGGGGTTCCCTGAGCCCTGAGGGGAGAGATTTAATGGATACTTCTCCTTTAGGACTAATTGTTCCAAGGTCTCTCACTCTCTACATAATATCTGTCTGTGAAACTATATTTGTTCCCATCTGCTGTAAGCAGTAAGTGTCTCTGGTGATTGTTTAATAAGGCACTGATCTCTGAGTATAGTAATATGTCATCATGTGGGGGCCCATAGAAGTGGGTTTGCTCCACTTTGACTGAAGGCCAGAGAGCTTAAGGCTACTCTTGCTCTTTTAAAAAAGTTATTGACAAGAAGTCTGACTTAAAGAATGGCTGCAGGATATCCTGGCCTAGGGTGTGGTTACTTGGTATTTTGAATACTAAGATGGCCCATGGAGCTGGATCCTTTCCACCTTGACCAAAAGTCAGAGAATTGAAGCCTATTCCTGCTCCTTTAAGGATATAGCAGGAGGTTTGGCCTAGGAGTAGCTGCCTACAGGATTCTTGGTCTAAGGTGTGGTTATTACATGTTCTTCCTAAACAACAGAATCCTTAACTAAAGGATATAGTTGCTTAATAATTCAAGTATTAAGACAAATTGTTCTATTTGTTGTGTTATGTTAAGCCGTCGTTTGCCTTCTCCCCCCCCCCTTTGGATTGGGGAATATATAAGCATATGGAAAATAAACACGGGCATATTCAGTATTCCCTATTCACTTTTGAAAAGTCCTCCCTGTTCTATCCTATGTTTCTCTATTTATTTCGTATCTCTGTTCTTCCTACCTAATTTTTCTAATTTACATGTCCCTACCCTAGAACATGCAAACCCTGTTGAGGCTGGACTCTGACAGATATCGCCTAGTGTGTGGCTATGACATCATTAGGAGTCAATTTATTACTGCTTTTTTTTTCTTCATTCATTCATTCTTTCTTTCTTTCATTCTTTATTTTTTTAGAACAACAGTATCTTCGAACTATCTAGATTCAGGTTCTTGGTCACCTAAGCAGTGTTGGGTAAAGGTTCTGTCTTGTGAAATGAACTTTTAAGTCAAATGAAATATCATTTGGTCACTCTGACAATCTTTGTGCCACCATTGAATTAGTATGTTTTGCAGGTAAAACATGATCAAGACATCATACATCAAAGCATTTGTAGCAGAGTTTGTTGTTTATGTTTGTCCTTTGGTAACATACAGGGTACTTTCCTGTATCAAAGATGCTAGCACATAGGGATTAATTCTCTGTGTAAGCATAAACTCAACTTCTCCATGTACAGTGAGTTGTATAGGTGTTCTCTTCAGCAATGGGGCCTTTCTTTCAATTTGTGGCAGCTGCAGTGGGGGCCGCTAGGGGAGCTGAGGGGAGCCGGGGAGCCGAGGGGAGCCAAGGCTGGAGTGCTCGGGAACAGCTATGGGGCTTGGAGCTAAGTGCGGAGCTGGGACAGTCTATGCCCAAATGAATGGCTATGGGGGCTCGGAGCTGAGTGCCTAGTGAGCCTAGCGGCTTGCCAGATCTACCAGATACTCTAGTGTCCCCATGTTGGGTGCCAGGTGTTGCGAACGTGCTCAATATGAGAAATTACCAGGCCAGCTTAAAGATAACAATTATAATTTTAATGGTTACAATGGGAAACTCACAACACAAGAATGGGGAGTCCGACTTCCTCTGTGTCTGGCGGGAGTCGTGCAGAGAGAGCGTGCACCTGATCTGTCCCAGTTTTCTTCCTGGGTTCCAGGTAGCCACACCTTAACTAGGCATGATTGGTTAACAGAGCTTCCCCATCATACCACATTTTCTTTATTCATTTTTTTTTTGAGAGACATATAGGTTGGTTCCAATTTCTAGCTATTATGACTAGAGCAGCAGTGAACATGGTTGAGCAAGGGTCTCTGTGGTGGGATGATGTGACCTTTGGGTATATGCCTAAGAGTGGTACAGCTGGATCTTGAGGTAGATCAATTCCCATCTTCCTGAGGAACTGCCATATTGATTTCCTGTGGCTGTACAAGTTTGTAGTTCCACCAGTGTGGTTGAGCGTTCCCCTTACTCCACAACTTCACCAGTATGAGCTATCATTTGTTTTAGTGATCTTATCCATTCTGAGAGGTGTACTTTGATGAAGTGTCAAAGTAGTTTTGATTTGCATTTCCCTGATAGCTAAGGATGTTGAACATTTATTTAAGTGTTTCTCAGCCATTTTAGTTTCCTCCCTGGAGAATTCTCTTTTAAACCTATGCACCATTTTTTAATTAGCTTATATGTTTTGTTGATATCTAGTATTTTGAATTCTTTATATATTTTGGATACTATCCCTCTATAGAATATATAGTTGGTAAAAATCTTTTCCCATAATGTAGGCTGCTGCTGTCTGAAAGATGATGTCCTCTGCAGTGCAGAAGCTTTTCAGTTTCAGGAGATTCCATTTATTAATTGTTGATCTCAGTGTTTGTGCTAATTCTGTTTAGAAAGTCTTACTGTGCCAATGAGTTCAAGTCTATTTCTCACTTTTCTTCTATCAGGTTCAGTGTGTCTGGTTTTATATTGAGGTCTTTGATCCATTTGGAGTTGAGTTTTGTACATTTATTTGGTTTCCTCTATGTGCAGACACAGTTTGACCAGCACCATTTGCTGAAGTTGCTTTCTTTTTTTCCAGTTTGTGTTTCTGACTTCATCCATAATCAGGTGACCGCAGGTGTGTGGATTTACATCTGGGTCTTTGATTCGATGGATCACCATGCCATTTTTATTACTACAGCTCTGCAGTACAACTTGAAATCCAGGATGGTGATGACACCAAGAGTTCTTTTATTATTATGGACTATATTAGCTATCCTGGTTTGTATTTCTATTTCATGGTGAAAAATTGTCCTTTTAAGATCTGTGAAGAATTTTGTTGGAATTTGGATGGGATTGCATTGAATCTGTAAATTGCTCTTAAAGATTGGCCGTTTTTACTATGTTAATTCTACTAGTCCATTAGCATGGAGATCTTTCCATCTTCTGATATCTTCTTCAGTTTCTTCCTTCAAAGACTTGACGTTTTTATCATATAAAGTTTTTCACTTGCTTGGTTAGAGTTTTGTTTTATTTGAGGCTATTATGAAAGGTATTGTTTCCCTGATTTGTTTCTCAGTCCATTTGTCATTTGTATATTGGAGGGCTACTGATTTTTCTGAGTTAATTTGTATCTATCTACTTTGCTGAAAGTGTTTATTACCTGTCAAGTCTCCTGATGGAATTTTTAGGGTCACTTATGTTTACTATTATATTATCTACAAATAAAGATGCTTTGACTTCTTTCTTTCAGATCTGTATCCACTTGATCTCCTTCAGTTGTCTTATTGCTCTAGCTAAGACTTTTGAATAGGTATAGAAAGAATGGACATCTCGTCTTGTTGTTTTTTTCTTAATGGAGTTGTTTTGCATTTCTCTTTATTTAAATTGATATTGGCCAAGAACTTGCTGTAACTTTATTATGTTGAGGTGTCACCCTTGTATCCCTAATCCCTCAGGGACTGTTTGGTTTGTTTGTTTGTTTGTTTGTTTTTCTAGAGTCTCTGTGTAACCTTGACTATCCTGCAAGCCACTCTGTAGACCAGGCTAGCCTTGAACTCAGATCCACCTGCCTTCAGGGACTGAGTGCTGAGATTAAAGGTGGGCACCACCACAGCAGTCTGTCTCATGAAGGGGTGTTGGATTTTGTCAAAGGTTTTCACGCATCTAATGAGATGATCACGTGGTTTTTGTCTTTCAGTCTGTTTGTATGGTGGGTTTCATTTATCTATTTACTTATGTTAAACCATCTTTACATCTCTGTGATGAAGCCTGCTTGATCATGGTGGATGTTCTTTTTGATGTGCTCTTGAATTCCGTTTGTAGGTACTTCATTGAGAATTTTTGCATCTATGTTCATAAGGCAAATTGGTCTGTAATTCTTTTTCTTTGTTGAATCATTGTGTAGTATCAGGATAAGTATGCTCCCAGTTAGTAGGTCTGACTACACTTTATAGTCCTGCTTTCAAGGTTCAAGATTCTGATGGAGGGACTTGCACAGATGTGCACATGAATTCCTCCTCAAATGTTCACTATCCACCAAACCCATTGAAAGTGGGTGTTTGATTCACTTTCATCTGCATTGACTTGTGGCTTTTCTGCACATTGTACCCTTCACCAAACCTTAACATTTTTCTATCCATAAGTTTGGTGATTCTCCCAAAGGTCTTTTACTAATGTGAGAAAAGGGTAGTCTGTGGTTAGGCCTTTAATTGGAACTGAGTGACTTACTTGTGTTTCCCCCTTCCTTAAACTGGGCAAGATATTTTTTATGACAAGAAACATCTATTGTTCACATATGGTTCTGCCTCCTTTTCTTTCTTCCTCTCCCCTCCCCACTAATAATTTCTCTCCCATACAAGAAACTGAGATGGGGTAGAATTGAGTATTGTGTGCTATGTTGGAAGCCAGCCAGCCCCAGCAATCTTGCTTGAAGCTTGGGTTACAGGTGTTTACTCATACTCTGGGTACTAGTATCCAAGTTCTGGTCCCCATGATTGTAGAGCAAGCACTCTTAACTGCTGAGTGATCTTTCCAGCCCCAAGATTTCTTATTCAATTGAATTTGATCTTTTGAAGATCTTTATGGCTCCTAGTTCTGTCACTTATTATGATTAGTCTCCTTTCAAATATTATGATCAACCCAGTTGATAATTATAAGCTATTCTTCATTTAAACCACTATTGCCATTTAATAAAACAGCTGAAACCTCAGTATCTCAACATATCCCTACAAACTTCTCTCAGGGAAGCAGTGTAGCCATTCATCTAAAGCAACTAAATTTGGTCATGTTATCAGTTCATTAATTTAGTTCACCACAGTACTATCACCCCCCCCACTACTCTTTACTTTCTATAAAGGCCTGTGATTCTGAGAGGTAGTAATCTCCCTTACCTATGGGTGCACATTCTAAAACCCCCAGTGAATTCACGAAGCCATGGTAATCCAAAACCTTTTATATGGAGTATTTTTCCTCTACGTAGAGATCTGTAATACAGCTGAATTTATGATTATGCACTGTAAGATATTAGAAACAATAAAGTTGAATAATCATAACGACATAGTATAATAAAAGTTTTATGAGTATAGGTCCCTCCATCAAATATCAAGCCATATTATGTTTCTGGGTGGTACCTATATGAAGAGACAAGTAAGATGAACTTTATGCATAAGCATTGTGATACAGTGTTAGCTATCTCCAGAGGGCCACCTGCACACAAGCATTGCTAATACCGTCACAGTTTACTAGGAAAAGTGACCACACAGACAGCATACACTGCGTGTGTACTTAGGACAAAGATATGATTCATATACCAGACAATATGCAGCCTAAGACTTTATCACATTACTCTCAATTTCATACATTTTAGAACGTATTGATTAGTGCTGGAATTTTCTATTTACTCTTTTTAGGAAACCTGGATAACAAATGTGGAAGGACTGTGGTGTGCCACTACCTTAGCTCCTCACTTAGCTTTTCTTGACCTGACTTTTCATTTGTAAAATGTCTTTATCGCCTTGTAGGAGTGTTTGGGGTAAATATAAGAAGACGAGAAGCAGAGCACAAGCAAGCCTAGCTCTGACCTCAGCCCCCGAGTTCTAGCTCTAGTTCCTTGTGTAACTTTCCTGATGTGGGGGGGACTCCCCAGGAAACTGGTGTTGCTTTTTCCCAGTGACTGGTTTTACTAAGTTTCTGATTTTACAAAAGTCAATTTAGGTTTGTTCAGAATTATTCAATGAACTTGCATTTTGGTTTGTGTCACCCCCCCCCTTCAATATCATCGGCTCCTATTCTTTTGATTTGTTGAAAATGAAAGGAAACAGTAAATATCTAAAATATTTAACTAGCTTTTGAGCTTTTAAGGAAGTTAAACTAAAATGTTGACTTATGAAATAGTTAGTAAACAATCCACTCTTAAGTTTCATCTTCAGGTAGAAAACATTTCCTTGCTCAATTTGAAGTGGTAGCATTTAACACAGGAGAGAGACGGGATAGCTGGCATACTTCCTCCTTCCAGCCCCTGGCACCCAGGAGCAAAAGGTCATGCAACCCTCACTTTCCATGTTTATTTGGTTCAGGATGTGTGCCTGTTCTCAATGCTTCATTTATTTTCTTATTTTTTTTCTAAATATCAAAGAAAGGCTGCATGTACTCTTCTCTTCTGAGTCCCTACATTGTAGCTACCCTCAATTTGGATAAAGACATGGGGAGAGTTATATATATTACTGTCCTTTTAAGCAGTGGTTCTCAGCCTTCCTAATGTTGTGGCCCTTTAACACAATTCCTCATGTTGTAGTGATTCCCAACTATAAAATTATTTTTGTTACTAACTTCATAACTGTAACTTTGCTACTGTTATGAATTGTGACATAAATATCTGAGGCTCAACCCCTGAAGGGGTCACAGCCCACAGGTTGAGACCACTGGCTCTCAAGCACAATCGTCACTAAATAGCAAAGCAAAATTTTCTGCCATCAATTTACCTCCTTTGAGGTTAAGATTAGCCATGTAACTCATTTTGATTTACAGCTAAAAATTAAGACAACTATTCTTAGCTTAATTATAGAGGGACCGATAAACTTTTTGAGAATGTTTATTGAACAATCCAGCTTATACTTACAGGTCATCGCCTTGTTTGGAATACATTTTAATGGATCGTCACATGTTCATTTAAGTTAAAATTATTTAGCTAGAAAAATTATTACTGAATGCAATAAAATACTTCCTCTGTATAATTAACATATGGCTCCTTAGCTAGATTTTAGTCAAAAGTCTTAGTATTTTTCACACTGCTGTGTATGTGTACACACACACACACACACACACACACACAGTGAGTTTAGTGGTAGATAAGACTGCTTTCATATGTTAGAGTGGGAATGTATTATTAGCACTGCCCTATCAGAACCTGTGTTCTCACAGTCTAAGATTGTTTCATTATGTATGTCACATTAAAAGGACTTCACTTCTTTCTGTTAGGAAATTTGATCCCAGCTTGTTTACTTCCTGTTTAAATGCTAACCCAAGTGTCAGTGATGCTGGTACTCAGCAGTGGCTGGCTCTGACAGTTCTGAGTGTGGAGTGGGCCAGCGGTGCTCAGAGATTTCAAATAAAAACAAGAGCTAACTGAAAGTAGTTTTGTCATTCTGAGTTCTTTTTATCTCTACAAACAGGAATGAGTTTTGCTTCCTTTCACAAAAGTGCCTCAATTATAGTTTTTAACCTGGCCTTATGAGCAAATTATCTTTCTCATTACTTTAAAGCATCCAGCACAGTTTGCATCCCTACCTTAGATTTGTGATGTGTATTCAGTAGTAGTTCTTGATAATTTGTTAACAAGACATTTTTAACCTTTCGGACAGATGCACATACTGTTTTCAATCTTCATGGTTAATAATTCGATTTTGTATTTGATGCTGGAACACCCTGACTCTTAATCACCGCTCATTGTTCCAAGTCTATTATCTTCTAACTGTTTGAGTGTTCCCATTGACCTTGAACTGACATTATAAGCTGTGTCTAATCTTTTGAGTCTATATTTCTAATGCTTCTTTTCTTTTTCCTTTTTTTTCTGATCCCTGTTTAGCATCACAATGGGGCTGCCTCTGAGCCCTGCAGCTGACTCTGCCCGCTCTGCACGGCATGCCCTTTCTCTCATTGCCACTGCCAGACCACCCGCCTTCATCACCACCATAGCTAAGGAGGTGAGCCGCTGCCTTCATGAGCCGCATCTTCCCTTTCAGTGGAATGCCTCCATGCTGTAACTCCGGGGTCAGACCCACAGTTACAAAACAAAGCAAGTTAATAGCACTGTGCTGAAATGATTGTGTCACATCTGCGCAAGCACTGAATTCCACAGCTGTGCGGTCAGGACTTGGGCTTTCATGTTTTTTCTGTTCTCAGAGTGAGCACACTTGTAATATTTGACAGTACCTTTCAATATTAAATGTAATAGGTCTATCCAAATTAAAAGGTATTAAAGGTATTTACATTTCTCAAGTGTAAGCAAATACTTGTAATCAAAACTACACTTATTTAGCGATGGCTCTCCAACTGTACACAAAATGTAAGCCATCAAACTGCTGATTGCTTTTCCTGTTCTGTTTCACAAGAAAGACCAGAAAGTTCATTGATTCCCACATTCCTGGTGTTCTAACTAATTGCCCACATCCACTGGCAAACTAGTAAAGAACAATGAGCCGATTCTATGTTCTTTCCTATACCATCTTAGTACTGAGAGAGAAGGAGACGTTCCTAAACATTTTTAAAGGTTTGTTCCATTTTGGCCTTAGTACTGTGCAGCTCAGTGTCTATAAGATATGGGCTCTGTCTGAATTGCTTTTCCTATAGCTGTGTTGAACTTTTAAAATAGTAAATACATACCTCTGATAACTGAAGCCTACTGGGCCCGCACCTGCTCCATAGCCTTCCTTATAGGCACACTGTGAAAGTAGCCAGAAGAGAGGGAGGATGGTCTTGGCAGTAGTCTGTATGGTAGGTTATGAAGCAGTGGAGCTGTGAATTCATATCTGAAATAAAGTTTTGGACTACAGGTGTAGTGATAATAAGCTTTCACCATGTTTACTTACACACAGCCCTCTATGTTTGATACCTGTAGCAAATCTGTATGTTGTTTTGAATGAATAGGTTTATTTTTCTTGGAAATTTGTAGCCAGTTTTTCCTATGCATGGAATGTTCACTGGTAATATTTATTATCTTGAGGAAGTTTTACGTTAGTCTCACAGGTCTTTATATTACTTATATTTCTGAACTTTATTTTGTGTTATTTACATAGGAACATTTTTTAATGAAGTGCTAGGATATTTGTACTGAAACATTCCATTGGGGAAAAAAGCATCTGAATGGAGGCAAGAAAAACATTTCAAACATTTCTTTAACTACATAGAGTTTAAGCTCAGACTGGACCACATGAGACCCTGTTTCAAAATTAATAATAATAATGATGATGATGATGATGATGGTGTACCAGGAAGTTGTGGGGTTTTTTGGACCATATTTACTTAGTTTATGTTATACATAATGCTTTTTTGTGATCAAAAAACAATTTCTGGCCTACCCTGAGTGATTTGTTTTTACAGTTCTGATAGGTTTCTTTTATTTCTTTTTTTATAAGTGGAAAATAAACCAGTGCCTAAAAATATAAATCTGTGTGGAACAGCAATTTCATCTACACTGTGGCAATTCTCTTGTAGGTACACAGACACACGGCCCTTGCAGCAAATACCCAGTCCCAGCAGAGTATACACACAACAACCTTGGCCAGAGCTAAAGGGGAAATCTTGAGAGTCATTGAAATTCTCATTGAAAAAATGCCCACAGATGTTGTGGATCTTCTTGTGGAGGTGAGAATATCCAGCTTCCAGCACACCTGTGCCTGCATTAAATACTTAAAATCAAGTATTTGATAAATTTAAATTTAGTAAATAAGAGGTTAAAAATAAGGGAGGAAGAAGGAAGACTAGAGGGAGGAAGGGAGAGGGAATGTGTCACATAACTAAGATTATTTACTTCTGTGCTATTGCAATAGGCCTTAAATCCATTTCCTCAAAACTGACATTGATTGCTG
Source organism: Dicrostonyx torquatus (assembly GCA_028555095.1). Classification (NCBI taxonomy): domain Eukaryota; kingdom Metazoa; phylum Chordata; class Mammalia; order Rodentia; family Cricetidae; genus Dicrostonyx; species Dicrostonyx torquatus. The sequence continues at coordinate 3,480,592 of JAQHUG010000091.1, read as the reverse complement.
TAGCCATTGACCAGTCACATGGAATTGATATGTATTAGAACATTTAAAAGACCTTGTTGTCACCAACATCCATTGTAACTAAAGCCACTCACACTATGTGCTTGAGTAATAGCCCTACTGTGCACCTGAGTACAGTTTTTACAGACAAGACCAAGGTTAACAGTAGCATCCATAGGCTTGAAATAGCTTTTATTCTTTTTAAGGTAAATACTAATTAAACTATATGGATTTGCATTGACAAAATGAGGCACAATGGAGCCATTTAAATTTTAAAAAATGAAGCATTTGAAGTTAAGGTTCACTCTGTCTTTCCTTTCAAAGGTCATGGACATCATCATGTACTGTCTCGAAGGATCTTTAGTTAAAAAGAAGGGTCTTCAGGAATGTTTTCCAGCTATCTGCAGGTACTGAAGCCTTCAATATTCAAATGACTTTCAATAACAAACATTTTAGTGAGGTAAATGAGAAAAACAGGTATTAATCATCAGTTGATTACTTTCTAGTATAATTCTGCAGTTTGAGGTAAGAACACAAAAATAATAGAACTAGTTATTTAATGAGTTCATAAAGACATTTTGCAGATGACGTAAAAGTACATTGCCTATGTCTGTCCTCACAGTCAACTCAAATTGTTTTTTATGTTACAAAATACTTAGAACACTGCTGACTTAGGAAAAAATGTACTTTCCAGCAACAGAAATCGGTAGACCACCTTTTCACTCGTAATATTTTTTACGTATCTATTTATTTTGCATCCTTTCCGCAGCCTCCCCCTATCCTTCCCTCCCAGTCCCTATCCCCTATTCCTACCTCGCTGCCTCACTCCAGCCCCCCAATTCCCTCTTCTCCTTTTCCTTCCAGGAAGGGCAGGTCCCCCATAAATATCAGTAAAAGGTGGCATATGAAGTTGCAGTATATTTTGAGAATGATGGGAGTCTTTGCACTGTGTCTTCTTAATGCAAGTATATTTCCCCTGTGAAGAAGCAGGAAAAGAGGGCAAGAAAGCTAAAGATTTGCGAATGGTACTAAATGAATAAATTTAACTTAGAAATTTTGTGTTAAATATCACATACGTTTATATAATGTGGAATGAAGATTGCATTTGCATTGAAATATAGTACACTGTTTATTTTTTTAATTAAATTTTTGGGTAAAGGTTCTTGTCCCATGAGCCTGACCACCTGAGTTCATTCCTTGGGACCCACATGGTTGAGTGAGAGAACTAACTCCTGCAAATTGTTCACTAACTTACATGCATAATATTGTCATCGTCATCATTGTAGTAATCGTCATAATTCATAAAAATTTTTTTTTCGAGATAGTGTTTCTCTGTGTAACAGCACTGGCTGTCCTGGAATTCACTCTGTAGACCAGGCTGGCCTCAAACTCAGAGATCCACCTGCCTCTGCCTCCTGAGTGCTGAGATTAAAGGTGTGTGCCACCACTGTCCATCAGTAATTTTTAATTGGTTCTAAAATGTTTATAGTCAGGAGCACTTTAGGTTTTTTTTTTTTTTTTAATGTTGTCTGTAGAAAAGTACTTGAATCTGTCATAGGTAGTTTTTCTCAGAGCACTCAGCTACTCAAAATTAGATGTAATTCTTTTGCTTGTAAGGCAAGTTCAGTGACAGCCTCCTTCTCTTTGCTTATTCCTCTAAGTACAATGTAGTATGAGCAGTAGTCAGCAGAAAGATTCCTGAGAAAAGCGGCATGTCAGTGTGCCACTTCTCTGGCCACCTGCTAACAGTTTTGCAAGTAGTGTGCTGAATGGCTTAAGCTTTGTTTTCTCTGAATCTATATTTTTCTTATATGCAATAGAACTTATACACTGTTCTCTCATTTTGCAGTTTGATTTTGCCACTTATATGTTAAATGTGAGCAAGAATAGTCATGCTGTAACACACATGGATGGATGCTCATGAACAGATGTTGTAGCACATGTGTGCAGATGCTGTAGCACACATGTACAGATGCTATAGCACATATGTAGAGGTGTATTTTTTTCTTGTTGCCTAAACTAGACAAAATAGGATGCAGTCATTTTTTAGCATTGGATCTTTTGTGTCATTAACTGATTTTGACTACACCTAGTTGTTATTTCCCTGCTGATGCTCTTCTAAAGAAATGCCCTGATGAAAATGAACATCGCTGGTCTGTTGCTAAGTGGAGATGAAAAGAGAGTGGTTGTACTGGGACTTAACTCACTGAGTGCTAGTGGAGCTGATAAAAGACTAGCCACTGCTATGTAAATTAGCTTCCTGGAGTTCAGTGCAGAAGCTGTTCCCTAAGGGATCTGTTTCCCAGCTTGCTGAGAGCCCCTCAAGCAACTCCTTAGGTTACTGTTTCTGCTGACATCCATGTCTGTTGACTTAGTTATCCTGGAAAAAGAATTGTGCTGATATGCCTAGCAGATTTGTTCTTACTGAACACTGTGTATACATGTTTTCCCCCTCTCATTTGCCAAAAAACAATTGCATGCTGTTTAATGATTTAGTAGTATCTTATTGAACACAAACATTGTGTCACATAGCTATTCTCTGGGGAAGTAATGATAGACTAGGTAACTCTGTGCTCCAGGATGACAGTGACTAATGGGGAGGAGATTGCTTTGGTTCTTTGGACTGTATAATATGCCTGGTAAACGTCCTACCAGGGGCAGAGTTGGGAAGAAATACAATGGTCATTTTAGTATATGGAATATAAGAAATTTCAAAGGGAGAATGTAGAAGAATAATAGTGTCTATTAAAAATGCCATCATGAAAATGTCTGCCAGGTAAAGAAAGGTACCTGTGCTCTAGGAGAACTGGAGTGATGATTGGAGGAGCAGTAGTGGGTCCTAGGAACATTTCAGAGAGTTGACCAGGTGGCCTTTGTGAAAGGAAAAGGTGTGTGGTGTCATGAAAGGCAGAGTGAGAACCAGACTGCTAAGTGTTTCCAGCCATAGAAGGATACAGTAAGTTTGACCATGCCGTGTGCTTGGGTGGGTAGAACACAGGCTTCACATAGAAGGATAGAGCCTGCTTATCTTTCTGTTGTAGAACCATAAACAGGCTCTGTCCTTCTATGTGAAGCCTATATTCTAACCACCCCACTCTGAACATTCATCCAGTAACTGATGGAAACAGATGCTGAGATCTACAGCTAAGCACTGGACCAAGTGCCTGGAGTCCAGTCGGAGACAGGGAGGAGAGATTATATGAGCTAAGGGGACAGGATCATGATGGGGAAACCCAGAGACAGCTGACCTAAGCTAGTGGAGCTCACTGACTCTGGACTGATAGCTGGGGAACCTGCATAGGACTGAACTAGACCCTCTGAATATGGGTGACAGTTCTGTGGCTTGGGCAGTCTATGAAGCCACTGGCAGTGAGACCAGGATTTATTCCCAGTGCATGAACTAGTTTTTTGGAGCCCATTCCCTATGGAGGGATACCTTGGTCAGCCTACATGGGGGAGGGGGGCTTGATCCTGACTCAACTTGATATGTCAGACTTTGTTGACTCCCCATGGGAGGCCTTACTTTTTCTGAGAGTGGATGGGGAGAGGGTAGCAGGAGTAGGGGTGGGAGGGGGAACTGTGGTTGGTATGTAAAATGAAAAAACTTAGTTTTTTAAAAAAAGTACAGAGCCAAGCCAGGGCTCTGAGTTCCCCATGAAGACTTTGACCTTATTTAATAAGCAGTGGAGAGTTAGAAAAGTTTAAAACAAATATTAAAGCTATAATCATAGATAAGATGCAGACTTTCATTGTAAAATAAGTACTTAGACTTTTTAGTAAAATCAAAAATTATTTTAGATAGAAGAGTTAAAAGATTATATTTTCAGGAATGATTTGGCTTTTCTTAAACTATGTTATTATGTAGACAGACTGATTGATTTTCCTTTTCAAGTAAAAAGCTGAATCAGCTCATTTCACCTTAAATGGGCACTTAAACGCTAGTGAAAAATTGCACACTGTCTACTTCAGCACTGAATGAGCTCATTTTCAAGTGACTCCTCTAAACTTGTGGCTTGTTCTTAGCCTGTTCAGTGAGAACAGTGATACAACATAGAACAGCTTCTACCATAACTTCCAGTAAAATCCTTAAATTAGTAGTTATTTTATACTGTAATTTGATACCATATGATTAAAGATGCTACTCATACCCCTACTAGTAGGAATCCCTCCCATTATCTTATTCCTGCTCCTCACACCTAAAAATCTGCTTAGCAGGTTCTCTTGAGGTATTAAAAGTTTTCATGTTAAAATAAACCAAAACAGGACCTGGGTGCCTTCAGTTGAAGAACAACTTACATGTGTGACTCCTCGGGTTTAATATTATCAAGTAGACTCATGAATATTATAAACCTGGGCTGTCTACCTATATTTTGTTGTACAAAAGGAGAAGTCGATTTTAAGCTTGTTTAAAATAATATAAAGTATAAAAATTTAAGCTGGGTATTGTGGCCCATACCTGTAATCCCAGCACTTGAAAGGTAAAGCCATGAGAATGAGGAATTCAAGCCAGTCCTTGGCTAGTTAATGAGTTCTAAGCCAGCCCAGGGTACATGAGGTTGTCTCTCAAAAGTCAAAGCAACAAAAGGACCCACAATTTGTTTTATTTTAGTTAGCACATTTTGAAAAAAACTAAAATAATTTGTAATTAATATAAGTTTATACTTGCAAAGCACTAAGTCTTTAAAAATATATAAATTTGAACTAAGCATTCATTTTTATATTCAGTAGAATAACTTTAGTCACCACTTACTGCCATACCTACTAACCTTGTTCATCATCACTAGCACATTGAATAGTACAGATGATGAGGATGCCCACCAGGCATGCATTTGCCACAAAAAGAGCTCACCAAGTGCCTAACCCTCTGCCAAGTACTTTATTAGTATCAATTCATTTCTATATTGTACAACTATAGTAAATATTATTTCCATTTTGCAGACGAAGACACTAATGAATAATAATTTAAATAATTTGCCATGGTCATACTATTAGTAAGTATAGAACCAGACAACAAGGTTCCCATTTGTCAACCATTACATAATACCAAGACGTGCCTAGTAATTTTCTTTTCAAGTATTATGCCGTATGCGCAGCCCCAGAAGCATTTCCTATCTTTTCTTTACCACCCTAGCCATAGTAGGCTATACTATAGTAGTTCTTTCCCCCAAGGAGGGGCGTAACTTACTCATCAAATCACTCAGCAAGAAGTATTCATTAACTCCTTAAATATGTAAGACCCTGACTGGGAAATAGTGATTCTCAAACAGAATTCTCCAGCACGACCATCACGGTCTAGGACATCTTTTATTTTGAGTTTTGAGCCAATGCTTTCCACTAGAATTAAGCAGTTCTAGAAAATACTTACTCATATGTATCCAGAAACCTATACCTCAGCCCCTGTGAAGGGTGCCCTTACTGCAGCCATTTCTCGTGTATAAATATTTCAAGCGTGTGCGCAGTTTATAGGTGTGGAGTTCATGGGGCACATGCAAAAGTGGTCCGTAAAATTGCAGACAGAGCGTTGTCTTCATTGCAGCTGTAGTGTCGCTGTGACTGGTGGTCTGAAGACCTACTCCTGCCTCTTTCAGACTTGAGGACTGCACAGTGCATGACGCTCAGAAGAGCTCCGTTACATCGGTCCAGCCAAGAGGCGTGGGCAGTTGCTTGCCACTTGGACTTCTTGTGCAAGTGAGAATGACTCATGCTTCCTCCACTGCAAAATAGCTGTCATTTTTTTCTGGAGATTCAGTACCTGTGTTGGGAATTAAATCATTCCTTATGGTTTATGGAGAACACATCATGAATGTCTCAGTCCTAGTCACTATTCATGTCAAACAAAGGGATGCAATGTTCTATGAGTTAAATTTTAAGAAGATTTTCCTTACATTATTAATAAAGCTTGTATATGCTTATCCTGCAGAGTATAAACATGGGGATCAATTTTAAAAATATTGCAAACAAATTAGAACAAAAGTGCAGTGCCATTTATTTTCCCTCCTGTTAGCAAAAAAAAAAACATAAGAATTTTGATGATTCCAAATGAGCGTGACATTGCCTATCTAAATTTTAAGTGTGCCTATTATTTGATCCTACTTTAATTAACCTGTCCAGCAAATATCTTCACCTAGTGTACAAAGACCCATGATATGATGTAGCCTGAATGTCTGATAGAAAAAGGATGACTAAGTAGTGGACAGTATGCCCACTGAATGCAGTAGAGGTGAGGAAGATGACCTGTGACCCAGGTGCACTGATACAACACAGGAGCAGACACAGCCCTGCAGGGTAACATGGATGATGGTATTGTACTAAAGGTGGAAAATGAAAAATACGTTTCATGATACATATCATTAACTAGACTACTTATGTTCATCTTTTGAAATTTCAACCTATGCAATTATTTCTAGTCTCAAAAGATGGTTAAGCTATAATTGTCAGTGTTTGCTAAGATACCCTGGCTCCAGGGCCTTAGCAGATAACATTGTAAATATGCCATTGTTTATCGTCATGAAAAATGAAATTTTTATAGGACCACAAGCAGAAAGAAAGCCTAATTCTCAATTTCTGCTTGACTTTTGGAGGCCATTTTTATTTCTACTATATCTACTTCAATTGTTATTCTAGGCCCTATGGAACATTAATTCATCTTAAAAATTAACATTTAATGTAGTTCACATGCCGTTCATTAGAGGATAAGCATTGTGTCTTAGCCTTGTTAAACTTTTTACTATTGGATCGTGAATGTTTGATAAAGTTTTAAGATAGGATGTTGGATTAAAGAGCATTAGGGAAGGGTTGCTGTATCAAACATGGTGGTTCATGGAGATATTTTTCTCAAGATAACCTCAGAATGGGGCCCTTAGTGAAGTAGGTGCATGAGCATCTGAGATAGTGTGCCATTGAGATTTTCCAGGTACCAGGAACACTAAGACTTAGAAATGTGAGCACTGTGACAATATCCAAGTCTGTGCAAGGGGATGGCCATTCCTAGAGCAGAATAAGCAAAAGGAACCCAAGGTGAGGTCCCAGTGGGGCAGGGCTCTGAAGGACAGCTGTGAACAAAAAACGATGTGATGTAATTCACGGTTGACAAGAATCATAAGCTGCATGTGGACCTATATCCAAAGTCTGGAGCAGTGTCTTTAAACAGTTTGGATAATACCACCTTTACCCCAGCAACAAATGCCTTTTCCATCAATACCCAGATCCGTTCCCTTGCTAATTCCACTCTGATTGGGCAGTTTCCTTTGAGCCCACCTGGTAGGTGATAAATACTAGGATAACTTGACATGGTAGTTCTGTCAATTTGACACAGTCTAGAGTCACCGTGAAAGAGAATCTCAGTGAGGAATCATCTAGAGCATGTTTGCTGTGGCGTGTCTATGGAGAATTGTCTTGATCACAGTAACTGATGGAAGACCAGGTCGAACTATGGATGACACCATTCCCTAGACTTGGTTACTGGCCAAGAGTATAAGAGTGGAGAAGGTGAGCTGAACAGTAACCATGCATTTATTCAGCTCTTTCTACTCCTAACTGTGAAGTTTTGTGACTAGCTCTTTGAAGTTGCTGCCACCTGACTTCCAGACTGTGATGGACTGTGACTTGGAACTGTGGGCCACCGTGAACTCTTTCTCCTCTTAGTTGCTTTTTGCCATGGTAAATCACAAATGAAACTAGTACCTTGGAATACTGAACAAAAAGGTTCTTGCCAGGTTACTAATTGCCACCTCAGTGTCTTGGTACCATCACAGTGACCTAAACACTAAGATGCCAGTTCTAGAAGAACTTGTGACTTTTCTGAGGATGGATGAAGACAAGAACAATATTTCAAACTATAATGGATTTCTGCCTCAACCCCTTGCTGCCATCAGAGGTAGGGGACAGGTCATGCATATCTCTTCATCCCCGGGACTGACAGTGCTCACATCAGAATTGCTTCCCAAAGAAAGCAGTCTAGGGTTTGGGGGACCCCAAAGGCCTCAGCAGTTGGTGGCTTCCTGCAGCAGCAGACTGACATATATAAGATTTTTTTATTACTCTTATAAGAACCAGGAAGGAAATTTTAATACAAAACTTTGAGCCAAAAACCAGGCCATGAAACTGTCACTGCCCAGAAACCTTTAAAGTGTTTTTTAGACATATCAGTCAAGTAGTAAATTACAGAGAGTGAAAAATGCTAGAGCTGTAATATAGGTCCTTTCAGGCAGACCAAAGACTTGATTCCAAGAATAGATTTAATCTGTTTTATCTCATAAATAATGGTGTTTGTAGATGATATAGAAGGATGGGGTTGATATCCAAAGCATAAAGATTAGGTAGTGTAACAAAACCTTTAGTTTAAGATTCTATCATCCCAATAAGTTTGGTTTTGAAAAATTTTATTTCAAAGGTGATAATACTGTTTTACAGTAGGATTTTGGCAGTATAGCTATTAAATTTTTGCAAATAATAGATAAAATATCACTGTAATCTTTAATTCTCTATAGTCATTAACTACAAAGAATAAATGTTACAATGATGAGATATTAAGTTTCATGTTACTGTAAGGAGATGTAAGTATAACTTACACATGGGCATATGTGTGCAGAGATGGATAGTAATATTAATACAGATATAGATACCATGACACCCAGTACTCAGGCAGATATAGTTCTAATGGCAAAAGAGTAACTGTTTTAAAACTCTTCTAAAACATATTAATTTTCAATTAGAAGAACATTAGATTTTGAATACAGATTTCTATTGTTTACTGAAGTAGAATAATGAGCTACTTTCCATGAACACTATGATCAACAGGGCATTTCCAAGTAGTGTCTGCTGTCCATATTACTGAAAATGAAGCCCTGGCCTTCCACAAAGCCCCTGCTGATGGCATTCAAATTTGTCTCCCTCAGCCTCTCTTCCTAGAATTATAGAACTGTTCTGTATCTTACCTCAAAAATACATAGAAATTTTTCTTCCCAATTTATCTCCCTTGAAAAAGTAAAAATTGCCCTAAGGTTTCTGTTGCTGTGATAAAATCCTGACCAAAAGCAACTTGGTGAGGGAAGGGTTTATTTCATCTTCCAGCTTGTACTGTGATCCAGGGAAGTCAAGGCAGACACTTGAGGAAAGGAACTGAAGACCACAGAGGGATGTTGCTTACTTCCTTTTACAACCTGGGACCACCTGCCTAGGGGTGGCACCACCTGCAGTGAGCTGGTCCCTCCCATATCAGTCAGTAATCAAGAACACACCTCAAAGGGCAATCAATGGAGGCAGTTCCTCAGCTGAGACTCTCCTTTCCCAGGGGACTCCAGTATTATGCAGCTGGTGACAACTAAGCACCAGAAGGTTCATTGCATTTGACTTTACATTAGAAAGGTTCCCTGGCTTTCACAGCCTGCTTTCTTCTTCAACTCAGGACCACAGGCCCCTTCTATAGCTATCAGCAATCAAGAAAATGCTCTGTAGGCTTGCCTACAGGCCTTTTTTTTTTTTTAAAGAAAAATTTACATTTACTCCCCTTGTCCCAGGCCCTCCCGCTCCCCCATTACCCCACCACCCTCCCCCTGCTTCCTTAAGATGGGGCAGGATACCCTGCCCTGTGGGAAGCCTAAGGCCCTCTGCCATTATCATTGGCTTCTCAGTCAGTCCCCATTGGCAGTCACATTCAGAGAGTCCGGTTTGGTTATATGCTCATTCAGTCCTGGTCCAGCTGGATTTGATGAGCTCCCAATAGATAAGCACACTGTCTCTGTTGGTGGGCCAGTCCCTCACGGTCCTGACTTGCTTGCTCCTCTCCCCCCTCCTTCTGCTCTTCCACTGGACCTTGGTAGCTCA
>JAQHUG010000091.1:3403657-3462510 GCA_028555095.1 Dicrostonyx torquatus | reverse complement strand
AGCACTCGGGAGGCAGAGGCAGGCGGATCTTTGTGAGTTCAAGACCAGCCTGGTCTACAAGAGCTAGCTCCAGCGCAGGCTCCAAAGCCAAAGCCACAGAGAAACCCTGTCTCGAAAAATCAAAAAAAAAAAAAAAAGAAGAGAGAGAGAAATTAAAATAGTCACCACTGTGCTAGACAGCATATTACATGCAAGAAATCACAAAGTAAATGAGTCTGTCCATCAAGGAACAACTGGTGGCTAAAGCGTTGTGATGAGCCTTGGAAGGAGGGGCCCATAGAGCATGGAGGAACACCAACCTAAATGTATGCAGGAATCTTAGGAGACCTGCACAGGAAAGACTTACTTTGAGGGAGGATGTCTGAACAGTGAGGACTCAGGCAAAAGAGGGAGAGTGACAGAGACTACATTCCCCACAGAAGATGTGACATGTATGAGGCCAGAAGTTTAGGATACATAGAGGAGGCCTGCTTCTCAGGAATCTCCCCTGTGCTGTCCTGCACACATGGAAGTGGCCCATGTTATAGCAGTACTGACTTGGGCATTACACTAGGAGTTGAACATGTGACAAGTGTGGTTCCAGTGCACAAGGGGAGACACATCTTACCTGTGACTTATTAAATGCTTATTCGGCATAGTTTTGCTAATGAGTTGTATGTATAATGTTAGCTACGTTCTAAGGAGATAGCTGACATTTTCCATTAACTAAAATGGTATTTATAAGAATGGGGGATTTGGTGCGCTTGCTGTGTGTTTTTGGTGTGGGATTTAAAGTGTTTTATGAAAATAAGTCCTTATGAGTTTTCTAAAATACACGTAATTACTGCAAGCACTCTGAAGTAGTAGATATCAAAAGGAAGCTAAGACTCAAGTCTGAACAGACAGGCTGGCTAGCACACCTACAAGGACACTAAATTGTCCATGAGGATAACAACAGTTTGACTTCTAGTTAGGAGAAGCAATGGACCTTAAGGGATGGTGAGATTGATGTTTCTTTAATGCTTATAGTTGACATTTTAGGTATTTCCCCTAGCTCTTTCAGAGCTGCCTTTATGGCAGGTGTTCCTATGACATTCCGGAGCAACAACCAGCAATATAGCATCAGGGGCGATAATAAGATGAATGGCTGGAGAACACAATAGCTGCCTGACACCCTTGAAGAATTACCTAGTAGGCTTCCTGTTCAAACAGTAAAATACTATTTAGAGAAGAACCTCTAAGAAAAGAAACAGATTCCCCCAAACAGGGCTGGAATTTAGACTCCGTTGTTCTGAAACTTTCAATATCCTAACATAATATTTCTAAGTGACCATGCAGGGCGATTGTTTTTCTTACCCTACTTCTCATACCAGCATCAGGCTCGGAATGTTAGTGAACCAATAACTTTGTACCAATAGAGAAAATTAAATCCTTAGCAATACCTTGCTCTTGACAAACCCAGTGGGAAAAAACAAAACAAAACAAAACTTTTCAAATTTCTTGAGTAGACTAAAATCTCTTTTTCTTTCCTTTTTTCTAAGTTTGGGTTTGTGTGTGTGTGTGAGAGAGAGAGAGAGAGAGACAGACAGACAGACAGAGTCTAACTGTATAACCCAGGCTGATCAGGAGCTCATTATGTAGAGTAGGATGGTCTTGAACTAACAGAAGTCCTTCTGCCCAACCTTCCAAGTGCTATGATCACAGGCACCTAGTTTAAAATTTCTTTCAATTCTGAGTATTCTCATCATTCTATTCCCAATTCTTAGTAACATTCAAGTCCCCACGTTGCCATTTTCTTCCTCTACTTCCATATATAAATATAAAATTAAGGATGGAGATATGGTTCAGTGGTTAAGAGCACTTGCTGTTTTTTGAGAGAACCTGGGTTTGATTTCCAGCAGCCATAAGGTGATTCACAACTATTTTGCAGTTCCAGTTACCAGGGATCTAATGTCCTTGTGTGACCTTCATGGGTACTGTACACATATAGTACCTATACTTACATGTAAGCACTCATACTCATAAAGAAAAATTAATATTTTAAAGTAGAAATGTACATGTGTGTATACATGTATGTATAAAATTTTCCTTGTATAAATAATCCTGAAATAATTGATCCATAGTGCAGTTTTCCCTCATGGTCCGGGATCCTCAGATTCTGGAGTCTATTATATGTGAAATAGTATAGCATTTGCATTCAGCAGATGCATATCATCTCATCTACTTAGGGCATCTCTGTATTATTCATACTATCGTGTAGACTGTGAACACTGTGTAAATAGTTGGTAGACTGGTATTGTGAAAGGAATAATGAAAACGTCTACCATCCCATAGAACACAGATGTGGTCGTCTTAGCTTTTAGAATATCTTTATCCCAAAACTGGTCGAATCCATGAGTGCAAAGCCTGCAGATACATAGGCCAACTGCCCATTGTGTGTATTCAGGATTCACTGCCATATATTCCTTATATCTACTCCTGTTCTGTAAGGATATTAAAACAAGGTCTAGCCTAACAGTTGTTCATGATAGGTTGTAGGAGTTGTTAGAGGAGTTTTGTCAAGATTTGGTAGCTCCTAATGGAGCCCTGGTATAGTTAGAGATAAGGCACAAAGGTGTCTAGAACCCTGGGTCCAGTCATCATCAGTCCAGAGGCTGCTTCATTAATCAAAAAATACTGCTCAAGCATAGATCATGTAAACTGATTCATATTTTAAACATTGTGTTTTAATTTAATGTCATATATAATTGGATTTCCCATGTCTTCTAATACATGGCCAAGGACTTTTCTTTCTGTATAGACCCACTTTTTTGTGTTCTTAAGATGAATTTCTAGCTAAGTCAAACTGGGTTCTTTTCTTAGAGTAAGCTAAGAAATTAAAATCACTTGCAGAATAGGTTGGCAAGATAACTTAGTGGGTAAAGGAACCTACCAATAAGCCTGATGACTTGAGTTCAGTCCCCAGGACCCACAAGGGAGAAAGAGAGAACTGATGCCTACATGTCTTCTCTGACTACTATATGCTTGCAATAGCATGCTACTTCTGTATCCAAAGTAAAAAAATAAAATATGATTAGAAAATGCAAAGCAGCATCAGTATAATCGTAGATGTTCATACTTTGCCCTGATCTTTTATAGTCATCTCATTTAAAACTAATTTTATGTTTTAAACCTTGTCCTTTAAAAAGCCCTCTTTTCTTGTTTATTGTGTGATTTTTCTGTGTTTAATACAACTATGTAAGTTACATAGGCAAACTCAACTAGCATTTACTTTAGCTCTAAGGCAGGGCATTTGGAAGAAAAGAGCCGCAGTGAATGGACTTAACAGACAGACCCCTCCCAGTAACTGGCATGCCTCATAGGTGGTCCAGCTAGGCTGGCAGAAGCAGGGAGAAGAGAGAGCCTCACTATTGCTAAAGTTAGTGAAGCAATTCTGCCTGTCCTTCTGCTGGCAACATGTGATGTCTAGAAGGGAAAAGTGGTGTTCCAACACACAGAAAGCACTGGCTTGTTTGGCGGGCATCTGTGTTTACAGTCTGGTAGGGCTGACAAAGTGAAAATGTCCTGTGCTGCAGTGAACCTCATAGGTCGCGAGGGCAGGCTCAGCGAAGGGACAAGAGCAGGTAGAAACTCCTGAAGGCCATATGGTCGGAGCTGATCCATGAGGAGGTGCTCCTCGTGTGGTTTCACGAGGGGAAGGACATTCACTGCAGACAGACGATGAAATATCAGCAGAAGCTTGGAAGCATCATTTAGCTTATGATGTATTGCAGAAGCTGTTGGGATTTTGGAATGCCTAGAAGAAAGATGTAGGAGTGTCTGAGCATGCTAGAGGAGGAGGGGAAGAAGACTGACAACAGGAGGGTGGGATCATGATGTGTACTTCAGGATCAAAAGTGTACATGTATACATATGTGCATGCATATATGTGTGCATGTGTGTGTGTGTCTCTATATAGCCCCCTCCCCTCTGTAAAATTTTTTTTGTGTGTGTGTGTGTGTGTGTGTTTTCGTATCTGAACAATTGGTGTGCTCTTCCCTAGGGAAGACTATTTCATTCTCAGTATTTCTTAGTTGCCCGTAGTTCTTTGTGTTGGGTTGAGACCTTATGGACTTTCCTTGGTCCACTTTGGCATGTCTATTGGTGTCTTCCTTGCTTGACTCTTGTTTAGGTAGTCATTAAACCAAAGAACATGTCCATAGGAAACATCTTAAGATTAACTAGACAATAATAATAAACATAGCAGATCCCCTTCGGCACACAGAAAGAATGCACTGAGGGCAGAGTTCAGGGTGTATACTGGAGACTTGGCTCCTCCCCTTTAGTTACCCAGTCAGAGTCCTGGCCAGTGACTGGTGAGGAAGGCTCAGGTCTGTCCTGTGAGCCTTCAGTCGCAGCTGTCCCTCTGCATGGCAGCTCTTTGAAGCTTATTTCTGCTGTCCTGTGAGGCGACTGTCCTAATCTAGAATACTTACTATTCAGAGCAAGGTAGTCTAAGCATCATCTGCTCCAAAGAGCGAGAGAAGCAAAGACCCCTCAGTGGAATGTCTGTCACAGCAAACAAGGTGCTCCTTCCTCACGTTTATTGAACGTGGTCCTTTGGAGCGAGAGGACCAGCTTCCACAAGCCACTTTGCAGTTCCATGGGTGAACACCCAGCATATGGCACTGTTACTGTGTTGCAGTAATTTATGTAAATGTCTTGTCAGAGATGAATTAAAACTTACTTCACTAAATCTACCAGAACACGGCTATAACTCACACAGATATACTGCTTATAGAAACGTATATCAAGCCTCTGGAATTACTGCCTCTTCAGTAGTCGGGGGTTAAAGAAGGTAGCAGTTTATATGCCATTATACATAGACAGCAGTTTGTCATTCTTTGGGAGTGTGAATGTGAAATACAAGCATGTCCTTTACTCTGCTGTCTAATCCCACATTTCAACACCAAAGAGAACCCAGGAAATTCACTCTTAAGCCCACTCATTAACTTACTGCTTAATTTTCTGAGCCTGAAGTTGTTAGATCTAAAATCCTGTTTATGACTTGGAATACTAACTGAGACTGCTTTTGTGCAGTGATCGGGTATGCAGTGCAGTCATTCAGTGTACCCTGCGTGCCAACTCTATGCTGAGCGCAAACCAGTCTTTCTAGAGAATGAAATCATTTCATGCAACATCCTAAAATAAAATGAGGCCAGAAAATTCAGGTGTATCGCACAAATGTGTGAAAGTATTTTTGAAAATTACAAAGACCATTCAAGAGAAAATAATCATGTTATAAAACAAAGCCAATGTCTCCTTTATGTAGGGATATATATGTGATTAGCACAGTGTGTCTGGCCATCCAAGAGTTCATTTCTCATTAATTCTCTAGGCATTGAGATTCAGCATTGTTCTTTTCAAACCCGACTCAGAACCCACAAGGCAGAGATGCAGGCATCTACATCCTATAGAACACCTCTAGGTAAATCAGTGGCAGGCTTGAGGTTAGAAACTCTGTTTATACTGAATAAAAAGTAGGATATGGTGTTGGGGAACTAGCATGTGAGTTATTGAGCTCATATTTCAGTCCTCAGGGTCTATGAAATCAAGTAATTTTAGGAATTACAAAATAATGACTTCTAGCTGGAATCATATAGACTAAAATGGAGCTTAGGATGACTGGAATTTGAGGTATGTTTTATTATCATTTGAAAAATTAATGTAAAAACAACACAGAAAGTTTACATGAAGCCCAGTGCTCCCCTAGGAAAAAAATTACTCACAAAGGTAAGTAACATTTGAAATCATGGGCTACATACTGTGATTAAGTCTTTAAAATGTTACCTAAAAATCTTGAAATTTTAGGTTATAGTTAAGGTCTTGTTATTTTTTTCTGTCCAGATATTTCTCTCCCTGCCCCAAGCTCATCTGGCTCTACCATCTCTAGGCTCCTTTTGCACTTCAGTATATTTCCCTTTCGTTATACTGACTTGCTCACCAGAGCTTGAAGCCAGGGGTGCTAGGGAAGTCCTAGCTTTCTTTTCTTACCAGTTTCCCTGCTGATGCTTTTTCAGTTCTTTCTCTCGCAGATAAAATCACTAATAGAAAACATACTGAAGAGTCATATTCATCTGGTTAGCCCCTTGTAGTTCTGCCTCTAATTGGGACTTTTTTTTTGCAGAATACAGATAAAGTATAGAATTGATGCTCTATTTGTCTCTCCCATTTGGCAGGATCTTTTTCCTTGCTGAAGTATCCGTTCAAATTATTACCACTGTCCTAGTGCTGGATACACGGGAAGAAACAACTCATGCCTTCTCCATAGAGAGAACTAGGATAGAGTAGTTTTGGCTGCTGTGCTCATTGAAGTTCTGAAGCCAATGAAACTATCAGGACATAAGCATTTAGTTTCTTAGCATATCCTTAATCTTGTAAAAGATACTGTGCACCAAGATTTTGCAAGAGAATCACCAACTGGAGACCCTCCGCAGCCAACACCCAGGGCTCAGCCCCGCCTAGCACTTACAGCTCTCTGTTGAAGCTTCTTTACCAAGCGGTTGTTATAAAAGGTTCAGGCTGTGTCCCGCCGTGGCTAGTTTATACCCGAAACATCTGTTCTCTGTCTCTTTAAAGACTTTGCCCTTTTTTTTTTAAAGGAATTTTTTATTTTATTACTCTTCTCTATATATATGTATTTTTTCTCTCTCAAGCCTACGTAATTTATCTAACAATATGAACCATTTAGAGGTCTTTTATGTCTGAATCTGTCGTATTGTGAGTCTGTAATTTTTTAGTATCCAGGAGCATTTCTTAAAATGTTAAGTATATCTTAAAAACTTTAGCTTGCACCATGTAGGGGTAATTAAGGTACCACCTGTTTCTTGCCCAGTCTAAACCTTAACTGTGCTGTTATCATGGTAATTAAGGTGGTTCCTGCCTGAGATCAGCACATTCCAGCATTGCAGAGCCTCTCTATTGGAGTCAGTTGAGCCTCTCAGCCATGCAGTTCAAGGCACACAGTGCACACAGAGAGTCCAAATTGTCACCAAGCAAGCAAGTCGTAACATTTTAGTCAAAACCCCATTCAAAGGCTCTATCTCCCGCAGGAGCCAGAGATCAGGCTGGCAGCACGGCCCAGAAACGGGTCTTTCAAAGCCGCCAGTTTCTAGCCAATCTGATCCCGCTGCCTATCCAGGCAGAAAGAGCTGAGCCCCGGTCACAGTCTCAGCTGTTTTGTTCCCAACCCTGAGTGGGCACAGAAACATCCGAGCCCACAAATGCTCCATAACCAGAGTTTGCAGCGGCAGCAGGGCCCAGGAAGCCTTATTTTAAAGTGGCTCAACTTTTTTTTCTGCTATGGCCGAAACAGGAAATTTCTCTCCAGCAGGCCTCAGCAAACATCTGTTTTAAACTCTCTCTCTCCTTTTTAAGCCCTCTCAGTTGTTTTTTTTTTTTTTTTAGTGGATTTAACCGGCCACATTGGGAGCGCCAAACTGTTGTAAAAGCTGTATCCCACCGCGGCTAGCTTATACCCGAAATAACCACACGAAAATTATATTAATTTAAATACTGCCTGGCCCATTATCTCTAGCCTCTTTTGGCTAATTCTCACATCTTATTTCAACCCATTTTTAATAGTCTGTAAGTCACCATGAGGTAGTGGGCTTACCGGGAAGATTCAGCATGTCTGACCCTGGAGGCTTCATGGCGGCTCTGGCAGCGCCTTCTTTTTCACCGCGCCTTCTGTTCTGTCTACTCTGCCCACCTAAGGGCTGTGTCCTATCTTACAGGCCAGGCAGTCTTCTTTATTAACAAATGAAAGCAAAGAAATACAGAAGAACCTTCCTACACCAAGCGGTCATGACAAAGAATTAGAGGGGACTTGCCTCTACAGAGAGCACTTTTCAGGTTTGAGATCCTTATGAGAAGTGAAGAGGCTTCTGGCTTGTTCCCTGTCATTCCATTACAGAACTGGAGACTGTTAGAAGTTTCTGAGCGCCCCACTCCCTCACTCAACTACTTTAGTATGAAAAGGCATCTTGTAATGGCCTCCCCTAGGCTGCTGTTGTTCCCATGTGTAAGCCTCTGGCAGACACTCATTATCATTCCAGCAGTTGTGGTATTGCCACCAGAGAGCTATAAACAAGGGGGTCAGAGAGGATGACATCAGGCCTTCTTGAAGAAATAGCCTTTAACTCAAAGCTCCATTAAGTTACATGAAGTTAGTAAGAGTCACAGAAGTATGAAGATGAGCAAATTCAAAAGCCTTGAGCTAGGAAGAGGTTAAATGATTGAAGAAGTTAATTGGAAAAAGGGATCTGAGTTGCCTGTCTAGGAGATGGTCCAGAGCCAGGTGAGACAGGGTCTTGCAGGTGAAGATGAAGAATTTTTGTATCATTCTTAATGCGATGAGGGGCCATTGTTTTAACCATGTTTCAAACAAATGTGATAACCTAAATTACCTTTTGTAAAAGGTCCTTTTGGCTGCTATTATGGAATGTAAGGGCACAGTGGAAATAGAAAGAAGATCCATAGGCTATTTCATAAGTATTCCAGTCCAGAAAGAGTAGCAGCCTAGATTAGTAAATGAAGACTAGAGAGAAATAGACCAGCCTAAATAATGTCTAAGGGTAAAATCGGCTGAACTTGTGACACAGTCATTAAGAGAGAGGCCTTGAGAGCACTCTAGGTTTGGGCGTGAGCAAGTGATTGGATGGGAGACACTGGAAGAGCAGATCTGTGGCATAAGGAGCAGCAAAACCAATAGTTTATATTTTGATATTAGCCCTGATATGTCTTGAAAAGATGACTTATATATAGATGCTTGCATGACTCTGGAGCACAGAAGACATATCAGAGCCAGATGTCAAAAATGAAGACCTCATAGCATGTTCGTATACTTACAGCATGACACATGATCATAGAACACTGTCGCCTTCTCTTCATGAAAACCTTCAGCATCTAAGGTGGATAGTAGAGAAAACGTGGGACTGGGTGGTCTGAGGATATGGAGGAAATCAAATGGGTCTCGGAGTCCTCAGAAGGAGTGTGTACAGGGGAAGTGTTGTGAAAGGCGTGTCATCAAGTAAGATAAAGAACAGCTCTAAGGGAGGTGATTACCACTCTTCACAGAGGAAATTTGGTCCAGGGATTATGTAAAGTCTGGCAGCATAGGAGCGAGTGGGAGGCAGGCTGTACAAGCCGCTCTTTGAAGGAGCTTAGCCATACAGACTAGAAGAAGAAGAAAGCCTGGCTTTTTATTAATTAATTAATTAATTAATTAATTATTTTTCCCAACATAATCACAGTTTCCCCTCCCTCCTCTCCTCCCTGTCACATTCTTCAATCACCCCCCTCCCCCGGATCCACTCCTCTTCCTTTCTCTTCAGAAAAAGTCAGGTCTCCCATGTATATCAGTCACCCATGGGACATCAAGTTGCAGTAAGACTAGGCACTTCCTCTCCTGTTAAGGCTGGACAAGGCAATCCAGCAGGAGGAAAGGGTCTCAAAAGGAGGTAACAGAGTCAGAGACACCCCCATCTCACTGTTAGGAATCCCTTAAGAAGACCAAGCTACACAATAGTAACATATGTGTAGAGGGCCTAAGTCAGTCCCATATAAACTCTCTGGTTGGTGGTTCAGTCTCTGTGAGCCCCTATGAGCCCAGGTTAGTTGATTCTGTGGATTTTTTATGATGTCTTTGACCCCTGTGGGTCCTCTAATCCTTCCTCTACCTCTTCCGCAGGATTCCCCATGCTCCACCTAATGTTTGACTGTTGGTTTCTGCATGTTTCCAGTAGTTGCTGGGTGAAGCATCTAGGATGACAGTTGAGCTAGACAGCCTGTTTTTTTAAGATGGCATACGCCTTTGTTCCCAGCATTCAGGAGGCAGAGGCTGGAAGAGCACTGTGAGTTCAAGGCCAGCCTGGTCTACAGAGTTCCAGGACAGGCTTGATAAATACAGAGAAACCCTGTCTCAAAAACAACAACAAAAAGATGTAGCTTTTGGGGGAGTGTTTTTGGAGATGTTTGTTTGTGACAGGGTCTCATGTAGTCCAGGCTGATTTCAAACTCTTTCTGATGTCCTTAAACTTCTATCCCTCCTGCCTTCACCTTCTGAATGCTGGAATTACAGGCAAGTACCCCCTTGACCAGTTTTTCTGGTCTTGAAGATGGAACCCAGAGCTTTGTACTTGCTAGGCAAATACTCTCCAAACTGAACTACATCCCTAACCAAGATTAACTTTTTAAGTTCTGTCTTGCCTATTGCTGGTGAGTTCCTGACTTACCATTACCAAGGTAGTAGGTGTGGGTGTGGGTTTAAAATAGACATGAAAGGTGCCTCTTCTGCATTTGCCCTGAGCTCCGGCACGTTGTCTATATACTGATGTGTGCTGACACTGTTGCTGTAAACCACTGTGATAATCATTCAGTGCCAACCAACCCAAAGAACCACAGGCTTTAAGGTCTGCACTAATGAGAGTAATGATGAGGCCTTTGAGACAGAAAGACACAGAGCAGTATCCCAAATCTGGGCCAGGAACCCCTACCTGATTTTAATGAGTCATTAAAGTCATATGTTAATTTGGTGATTCTTCAGAGCCCTCCACTTCTAAGTATTCCTTAACGAAATTGTAATTAACTCTACCAGTATATGGCTAAGGGGGCATATATTTTGTTTACTTGCTCACAAGCACATTTTGGTTTATTAGCCAGTTGCACTTGGGCTTGATTTTTAAATCCCGCTCCACCCTCACCCCATGTTAAGCTAGCTAGTATTCTGTTCACTTTGTGAATTTCTACACAAGTAACACAAGTAACCTCACAGACTCATGGTTTTCATGATTCTGCATCTCAACGCAGGAAGAGCTAATCTCTGGCTTCCCGCCATTTCCATACACCAAATGCAGAGCTGTTTACAGCAGCCTTTGTCTGGCTTTGGCATTGATTTTACATCACCTGGATTGATCAAATGGTTTTGAAACTTTAAAATATCCCACCAAACACAATTGGAACCCAGGACTTTTTTAATCTGCTAACATAATATCTGTAGAAATGAATTGCCAATTATTCTTAATTTGGGTTACATGAAGAATTGGTGCTGCCATGATGCCACAGTGTCTGGGGCTCTCTTGGATGTTCCATGCAAAATTTTCCTGGCTTTGGAAACAAGCATCTGAAATCCATGTGTGTCTTGGAGTGTGTCATTGCAGAACACCTTCCTCAGCCAATGAGAGGAGCATGCAGATCCTACTGCTGTCTGATCATACATGCCTCTGTTGCAGGACAGTAGCAGGATTGAGGCAAGCTAATTACAATGAGAGCTGGCGTACAGTCGACAATTAAATAGTGCAACACAAAATCTTGACTAGCAGGCAGTGTGGAGGGACAGGGAGGGAACCTAGCACTTGACTAGGGTCTCTCTTCATGCTGTTAGACCTATCTAAGTCTGAACTGTCAGAGGGGATAGTGAAGTTGCTCCTGCATTTCCCTGATTACTTTTTACATTAATTCTTACATAAGCAAATATTTTAAAGCCTTAGACTACTTTTAGAGGTCAACTTCCCTTAAAAAAAAAAAGCCATGATTTTTCTGTAGTTTGATATCATACTGCAATTTTGTTGTCATAGAAACCAGATAATGTAATATAACTTTTCAAAAATGGAAACCTGCTTTTAACTTTATTACACCAAGAACAGCTCAGAGTGGATGATTTATATATACTCTCACCATGACCTAAAGTCTAAAATTTACTTTATACACATCAGATTCCAATAATTGAGCCTACAGAGAAAGCTCTATTGTCCTCTGAGACACTAAAATATAATAAGCATCAACAAGTAGGGTTTTTTTGTTTTTGTTTTTTTTCGGTTTTTCGAGACAGGGTTTCTCTGTGGCTTTGGAGCCTGCGCTGGAACTAGCTCTTGTAGACCAGGCTGCTCTCGAACTCACAAGGCTTTTTTTTTTTTTTTGGTTTCTTTTTTTTTTTTTTAATTCATGATCTTCGTAGTTGCAAAACACAAGTTTGGAGTATTTCCATGGAAGCATTTCCACATCTCACTAAATGGCAGATAGTCATTTCCTCCCTACTTGAACGTAACAGTCAGCAAACAGAGAGCAGAGACAGAAAGACAGACAAGGAATTTTCTTGTTACGGGGCTGGGCAAATAAGATGCCATGCTTTTAAAATGCTGGAGGAGATTGCTGCTCTGCTTCCCACATTCATTCGCATGCCATTCTACACTTGGCGGTTCTCTTTGTTTAAGATGCTTTTGATTTTGACACAATAGGCACATATTGCACATAACCCTGGAACATTTTTTTTTTTGAGAAACATTTGGAGTTACTCGGGACTTGATCTAGAGAACATTTGAATACTTCATGGAATCATGAGTTAAAAAATTTTAAATTTGAATAACAAATAGAAGCCCTAAAATATTTCCCAGGTTCTTTTTTCCTTCGGCCCATTTTTTTTTTCTTGTTTCGAGGAAGCTGGTCTGCATGGGAACTTAGAAATAACTCCTAGTGATTAACTCCTCATGATGGATGTGACAGATCACCCTTTTCTTGAGAAATCATAAATCAACATATTTCTACCCAGACATTTTTACTGAAAAGCATGAAATATTAGCACCGTATATTTAACGAGGTGTCAGATACAAACACTGTTGTCAAAACGTTGCTCTCAGAACCAGTGGACTACATTACAATGGAACTGTGCTTTATTTTTTTAGAACGTGATTCACATGTAATTTACAGTTTCTAAAATTTGTCATGCTTCTACTATTGTGCCCTTCTGCAGTGAGCATGGCACGGCGTGGATATTATCAATAGTAGACTCCAAAGCCAAGATGGAACAATCTCCAAATAGATTTCTTGTATTCCCAAAAATTTTGCTTGAATTTTAGTCTTAGGATAACCCACTGCACTGTTCCACGAGACTGCATTTGCCCTGCTTATGTTTTCCTAATTCTGTCCTGGTCCCATTAGGAAAGCATCCTTTTGTTTTCTTGTGTTGTGATGTCATTTTTTTAGGCAGACTGTATATTGAAATCAGTTTGGATTTTTGGGAAGCTGAGATGAACAATGTATGACTGAATTAAGAGGCTAGTGGGTTGTTAGTTACCATACAGCATTGGCTTTATTTTCATTTGGGAGTGTTTTCCTCAAGTCGCTACGGTGTATTGTGGGAAGTAGGGCAGGGCAGTGGCCTTCCCCCGGCTCTATCGATTTGCCCTTCAGCTGTGTGCAGTGCAGAGAACCTCAGGCCTTGTTGTTGATTATCCACACAGTGTCTCTGGGAGCTGTATTGACCCATTGCCGCTGACTGCCTGTGGCTCTTGATTTTTCACACCGTCTCCATGACACTCATAATAAAACATACTATCTTATTGCTTCTCAGCTCTGGGAGTCAATGGATTCAGCCTTCAAACACCACAATGTTTCGGGAGAACATTTATTATATGTGGAATAAAGGGTAGCAATTTTAGGGCTCTGTGCTGTGTAGTGTTACTAGCCCCCTCTGTAGCAAGAGCATACACACAGTGTACATTATGATGTACATTAAGAAATCAGTGCTGGTTTTGTATCTGTTGTTAACATGAAATTTGAAATGACATATACAAAATTAATTCTGAAACAATAGGCTCATTAACCAGGAATATCTTACATTGATTAAGTTTGACACATTGAGTTTTCTAATACATGCAGTGAATGTTCTATGATTTACTACCAAATTTGCGTATTACAGTAGACAATATGGTTTCTAGAAGTGTACTTTTTAAGATTGTACATAGTTTAAGGTTATCCCTGTCTGGATGTCCTAGGTATGCTAGCATTTTGAGTAAAATCTTTCTTAGCTATTTTGAAAGATTTACTTTCACTAGAAGATATATTTAAATGCTTTCTTTAAGCATAGATCTTTCTGTCGATATTAGGGCTTCTATCTTGTACTAATATCAGAATATTTTAGATGTTGCTATTACCTACATGTTTCCCAGTCCAGAATTACCATAAACAATTCCTCTGTGCCACATGTGTTTTATTATTCTGTTTTTTAAAAGCTTAGAGACCTGAAAAGGCAGAATTTATTTTTCTACAAAAGAAAATTAACATAGGTATTTCCTAGACTGATTTCTAATATCTGTAACTACTATTATTGCATACAAGGTAATATAGCAACAAAGAGAGAGAATATTCTAGTTTTGAACCAGATATTTTTGTAGAAAATTCAGAGAAGAGAATTACAGGTGAGGTTATTAATATCATGATTACTTTTTGCTGAAGTTAATTTGAATGTTTCCGTTAGTCAGAGATAATGAAAAATACTTGAACAAACCTTGTTTTGATAAAGCTAGCCTCCAAGAACTATAATGAAGCTCATTTCTGTCCATTACATACTTTGCTTTGTAAAGTATCTGTGAGCTTCACCGTTAAAAGACAGGAAAAGGATCTTGGCCTGTAAGCTTCATATCATCAAATCACAAATAATTTTTCACATTTTGAAATAACAATTTCTTTTTATTGGTTTATAGATTTACTGTTCACATCTTCCTGTTTTGCCCGATTTGAAAGGATTGGTTTTAGGTTTGAGAGATAACATACTTTTGTAAATAACTGCTTTTAAAAATATCAATCCATTTTAAACTAAGAACTCACCAGTGGAAGCTTTTAGCAAGTGTTATTGTAGGGGCTGTCATGATGTAGTACAGCCTCCATGTGCTGCCTCTTCAGGTTTGCTCAGGAACCCACGCATGGCCACTTGAAACAGGTGGGCTGTGGGTTTGAGGCCAGCATAGGCTACATAGAGAGTTCAAGGCCAGTCTGGGCTATATGAGGAAGACCCTGTTTCAAAAAACCAAAACAAAAACCAAAGGCATCTGAGAAAAAGCTTTGTAACTCCTTCTCAGACTAGCATATTTCTTCCATCCTTTTAAATAATTCTCTCTAATGTTTTTATTATAATCATTAAAATCCTTTGTAGAACATTTTATTTATGTATATTTATTGAATGTGGTACTGACATACAGCACAGTTTCACCAATAATGTGGCGATGATAGATACCACTAAGGCTCTTGCCTCAAGAAGAGGTCTTTTCAATTCTAGGTGCCATGACTTCTGATAAAAGCAATGTCACTCATTTTCCTGAAAACTCATCTGGCTGTTGCTGACTTTCACCTGCATGGACCCAGCACTCACAGCCGGTCAGGGTCTGGGCACCGTATAGGAACAGAGCATCTGGTTTACAGTAACCTCATTTACAGTTACTTTGAGTTCTTCATGCTGATGGTTTTGGTAGTTTAAGATTCATGTTCCTCTTAAGTCTAAGTATGCCCCTTTGTCTTGGGCAATCAGAACCACGTTTCAGTGTACAGGAGACTTCCTCTAACAGAGTCTTAGGTGTCAGGTATTGCAAAGGTTAAGCCTTATCATCTGCACCAAAATAAAAAAAAAAGTGAGGTTTCATCAAAAACTTCCATCCTCACAACCTTTCAACCACAATTTGATGATTATTATTGATTATTTCACAGCCTTTCACTCATGCTCTGCTACTGTGGCCAGCCCTGATATACAGATAGGGCTGTGGTCCAGCTGAAATAAGACTCCATCTTGATAATGGACTGAGATGAGATGCTGTTATTTGATAAAGATAATTGATGTTTCACAGTGAATTGAAAAGCAGCTCCAAGCACACTGTATCTGGAGCCGTGTTCTTCCTGCAAATATGGCAGTTGTTTATAAAAATAGAACAAAGGAATAAAAGTTAAATATTTGTGAATGGGCTATTAGAGACTTTTAGCATTACAAGTTTTCCTTCCTTTCCTATTTGATTATTTTTGATCACATTATTTTAAAATTTGGTTCCAGATTAATTTGTTCAAATTTTACACAGCATGGCTGTTACTGGTCAGATCTCTTGCAGACTTAATACCTAAATCTCATGTTCGGTCATGTATAGCCTGGATAACACGAGTCACAGTTAAATTCTGTTACCACTAATTTTGGGGATGTTTTTACATATTGTGTAAAAACACAATTCAAATTATTGATCATGAAACCATGTCTCCTGGAAAATGCAGTTCAAATAATCCGTGAATGCAGATAGGGTTTCTCCTCATTCATTATTAACCAATATTTCTGCAAACACCACGAAACACACTGCATATGTTCGGCGAGCTTCCTTCAGCCCTAGCTTTAGGTTGATTAAGGTATCATTCATCTCTGGTACTGTTCATCCAGTTTCTTTTAGTCTTATCACCTTCATAACCCCTAATTAAGCAATAAGGCCTGACAGGGAGTGTGGTTATCGTGAGATAATGACGCCCCAAGTGTGCTGTGAGTCACAAGGTTCAGCTGAGTGCTTCTAAGCCTCTCCGGGTGTGATTATCTCGTGATAAACATGCCACATTGCTGCTCATTGATACCACTGATGCATGCACACTGTCAGAGTGAAGGTGAAATTGACATTTTCTTGCTTACTTGCTCACCCAATGGCTGACTTTATAAAGTTATTGGCTCAACTCTTAACAGTTTCAATCCGTAAGCTCTTCTTTCATTGTTTAGATGGTAACAGTAGAACTTACAAGTACACATCTAAATAAATTAATAACCTCTCTGTATTTTAAAGGTTAAGCTTCCTTAGAAGGTGTGTCTTAGAGAAGGCAACTATATTTTCCAGTATGGGGTTTTCCAGAAGCCCATTTAATGAGTGGCAAAAGTTAGGCATTCTTATGAACTCAGAATTATGCATACTTTCAGACTAATGATGTGTGCATGTTCTTGAAAGTTCTCTAGGAAATAGTAACGGGATTTTTATAACCTATGACTTGCAACAATTACTGTTAAAATAGTGTGAAAGGGGGAATTACTATTTTCTATATTCTATTTGATTAAGATTTTAGAGGAAAAATTTGCATTATTTCCTACGTTGACTCTAGCTTGTTATTTAAATAAAAAACCTACATTATTTCTTGTAGATTTGTTCTGACTGTCAGTGAAGAGACCACATTTTGAAAGATGTATTTCACAGGTGTTTGTGTGTGTGTGTGTGTGTGTGTGTGTGTATGCATGCGTGCGTGCACGAGCACACACATGTGATTTAAAAGGAGTAATGAAAATACTGGGGCTGGCTTTTGAATGTTTCACCATGAATTCAAGTTAATGCAGTCTTCTGAAACACAACTACTTTCAGAATTTTTGATGATAGAATGTTCTATACCTTTACTTTCTGATATAGAAGAATCCAGCTGCATATATATAGTTCTTGAGACTGATAAAGTATGTTTTTAGATATTTTATTTTTAATGTAGTGAATTTATTCTCAAGTAACTATATGGCTAGTAACTAATAGCTTGTTTCTAAAGAAAAAGATATCCTTGTAAGTTATTTTTTTCTCAAGAGTTTGTGGCTTAAAACAAGTATTTCGATCATGTTATGGCTTTATCTTTTGATATTCATGTCAGATTTAAAAGTATTCATTTTAGAAGATGTCTTAAGTCCCTGTTGAAGTTTTAGTGTTGTCCAGGATGTGTATTTCATTTTTAGAAGCTCCTATCATGTAACAGGTATTTGAAACACGTGGAAACTATGAATTTAGGTATAAGTTAAAATAATAATTTTTCTGGCAAAGTACTATCATTTTAAGGAAAAATTACTGTCAAAACCAAAACTGGTACCTACTTACTATTAAATGACTTAAAATAATTGGTCATTCCATGTTATTTCTCTCATAGAAAATACTGTTTTCTTAGTAAACCTAGTCACGCTTCCCTTAATTTCTGTAGGCACTGTTCCCTTCCTGGTAAAGGTCAAGAATATTTAGATCTTGAACTCTCTGTTGGCTCACACAGACTCCATTACTTATATGGCCAAGTTTGTTCATACGTAAATAGCATTTGATTTTAATCTAAAATCTTCTCACACTCAAGTATGTAATAAATGTCCTGAAAATGAGTTGACAGGACCCAGCAAGACTACTGTCCTTCTGCATATGGGAAGTAAACAGTGTCGTTATTAAGCTGTGGCTGCTTGGTGCTTGTATTAATTTTATTTCTTAATAACATCAGGCCATCTAAGCATGATGCTAAACAAAATTTCTGATATAAAATAGCATAGAATTTTGTATGAAATCTTTGACCCCAAGAGGTAGGCAATGTGAAGATCAATGGCTCTCCTCCTCACCCAAGAGCATCACGACTGTTTTGGCAGATCATGATATAGTAAAATTCTGATAGAGAATATGTCTGAGGAATAGCAGAAGCTGCCACAAGACCACCTAGAGGGAGGTGACACTTTCGCTGTGAACTAGAGTCCAGTGGAAATCCTGTGCTTCTCTAAGTCTCCAGAAGATCTGTACTGTGGTGCCTTTTCATTAACTGTGGGCCCTTCTCTCTCAACCACCTGACATCAGTTCACAGCAGATTTCCTGCCTCAGGCCAGGTGGTGGCGCACGCCTTTAATCCCAGCACTCAGAGGCAGAGGCAGGCGGATCTCTGAGAGTTTGAGGCCGGTCTGGTCTACAGAGCTAGTTCCAGGACAGGTAAAACAACACAGAGAAACCTGTTTCAAAAAAAACACCCCGCACACACAAAGAAAAAGATTTACTTCAAATCAATTCAGGAAGAAAAAGAAGATAGATCAAGATAAAGCAATTATGATTAATCATAATTAATAAAGTAATCATGAGTGATACTTTCAGTTCTGTGCTATTTTTACCTTAATATAATTTGAAACTTCCCATAATGGTTTTTAAATGCAAATCTATAAGTACTGGACTAATAGAAATATTGATATCATAATGGTTGCTACACTTTGTAATATAAATAATATTTCATAATACTTATGAAGTAAAATTTGCTTATGCCAGGGTTTTCTACTTCAACCTGCTGGTTGATCTGGCCTCCTCTCAAGCCAAACTGGTTGACTTATATTCTGTTTACAACAATCAGCCCTTCTCCCTGATCTTAAGGTCTTTGCTCATACTACTTCCTTATTTGGTATCCTTCTACCTCTCATCGTCTACCCGCTTTCTGAGCTAAATTAACTGCTGTCCTTATCTGCTCATAAACTCAACAGTAGCCTACTACCGCCTTGGTTCCCTGGCCGCACTGCTGTTGAGCACTGCATGGACTTGTATTCCGCTTTGGATTGTAGTTCAGGTCTGCTTGAGTGCTTCCTGTTCTCCTCACTAAAACCAAGGCACATGACTTCCCTGGTTTGCACAGAGAATGAAGAGTGCCCTGCCTCTTACTTGCTGCTGCCACTTTATACATAGTGAGAGAGAAACTGAGCAAATGAGCTTGGAATAATCTTGAAGAAGGTGAGCAACCGTGTGAAACTGGACTGGAGAGTGCCAGTGTGCGCACCCAGGCACTGGAAACTGTAGCGTGCACTACATAAAGCGAGCTTTTGGATCTCAGGGCCCTGTGAATGAGGACAGGGTCACAAATGCTTATAAAGAGAAAAACTCATTGCTAAGTTCCTAGTAACTTGCTCTCTTTTGAAATGGCTCACTGGTGACACAGGATGTTAGTTAAAATGAAAATGCCAGAGCTCTGCTTTAAAATGTATCCAGGGGTCTCTTGAGAGGCAGGAGCCATCAGGGGAGTAGGATCCAACCGTGCCATTAAGTTTCTCACTATGGTTTCCTGTTAGGAGTACTCACGCCTTTCAGATATATCTTTTTTTTTTTTTGTCATAAACATGTTGCCCGATTTTTAACATTTTTCTTTTTTTCTAATTTCTCCCGTTATTCATGCTCAGGTAGTACATGCTCAATCTATTGTAACCTCCAGCCCTTGCCGTTTGGGAGTCTAAAGCGCTTG
The DNA here is from genome assembly GCA_028555095.1 of Dicrostonyx torquatus. Classification (NCBI taxonomy): domain Eukaryota; kingdom Metazoa; phylum Chordata; class Mammalia; order Rodentia; family Cricetidae; genus Dicrostonyx; species Dicrostonyx torquatus. Next base: position 3,442,722 of record JAQHUG010000091.1, on the reverse strand, counting down.
CAGTGGGAAGGGTAATTCAGCTCATCAAACATCTTTCCTCTCACCTGTCTCAGTGAAAACAGTTTGTTTTCTGTAACATTCCCCAGCCCGGGAATCCACTCCAGGTTAAACATTCAGTAGCAAAATGTAACAAAACATTGGGCAGTGCTTTAGAGCTGAGAAGCGGGCCAGGGTGCTTAGCTCGTGTGTGGACTCTTAACTGTACACAGCGCTTCAGCTTCTGCACGTTAACACCTGTCATGTAAAGGAACTATGGAATATCTCTGTAGAGAAGAACTGTCTGTATAGAGTGCTTCTTAGCAAGCTAAGCAGCCCAGAAGTGATAGACCCAGGATCAAGACAAAATTGCAAGTTAGTCCCAAGGGAATGGATTTTTATGCTAATTTTGCTATTAGAAAAGGCCTGAATTTTTTAAAAAAATATTTATTTATTATATATGCAATATTCTGTCTATGTTTATGCCTGAAGGCCAGAAGAGGGCACCAGACCTCATTACAGATGGTTGTGAGCCACCATGTGGTTGCTAGGAATTGAACTCAGGACCTTTAGAAGAACAGGCAATGTTCTTAACCTCTGAGCCATCTCTCCAGCCCCAAATTTTTTCTAAAAATAGGAAATACTACATTTCTAACACTCATAATAAATTCTTTTTAAAAGTCTTAAATACTAATTTGGAGTAAGAACTAGACATTTATGGTTAGGATCGTGTGGAATAGGGATGGTGATGGAGGACCTCCCTGAGTACTAGCTAAGAGCCACCTGGGAAAACAGTCTATTTCATTAGATAATTATGAAGTGGGACTGACTTCTTGTACCCTGTCTCCTTCTTCAGTACTGCCCTGTGGCTGATCCGTTGCTTTACAAGTACTCCACTGAACTCAAGTTCAGAGGCAGGGTGGTCCAGGCCCAGGTTTTTGGTAAAGGACACCCCATGGCTATATTAGCTGTATGCCCTGCATTTGGCTAGGAAGGAAAGAAGTCTAAACTTTGGCCAGAGCCTTCAGTGATGGAGACTCATGAACTGTACGCTGATTCCCATGCAGGTTAGCTCACTATGCCAATGACCAGCAATTCCTGAAACTGTTCTGTGCCTCCCAGAATCAAAGCTATAGTGTGCTGATATCGCAGGTGGGTGACACTGTAGTCTGTCTCTTGCACATGTGAAACAGGCTGAGTGAAATGACATAACGGGATGTGTGTGAACAGCAACTCTGTGATTAGACTGATCACTTGACCTGCTAAGAGGGAAAGTGGAGAAGTCATCTGAGGTCGTTTAGAATAGCCAGACTCATTGTGTAAATTCTGAAGGACGTCAGGAAGTGTATCTGACATCATGAACTTGGCATCCAGAAAACAAAATAGTTTTTCTGAAGTTTCTACCTATTATTGTCTTTTTCTCAAAAAAAAAAAATGGTTTGGGCCTTGTGTGGTTGCCCAGGTTTTATATCCCAGTAGAGGCAGGCCTGATCTATCTACAGAATTCTGGGTTTTCCAGAGCAACATAGTGAGGCACCAGTGCTGGCATAGTCATCAATTTAGGTTTTTCCACTACCTTTCTTCCTTGGGAATGAAGCCACCTGCTATGAGACCAGGCTGCCTGGAAAAGCAGGAAAGTGCTGGGCAGGCTCAGGGGCTGCACCCCCCGGCACTGCAGTTGGAAACTGACATTGCACCTTGGTGAAGGCTCTTGAAAACTGAATTTGTATCAAAAAGAAGTGCAGAAATGTATCTGATTTGCCCAGGTCTCCCTAAATGGGCTGTTGAGCTTTCAGCTCCGTGATGGTTCTTGTGTTAGCAGAGCACTTTAGCCCAGGCCGTCAAAGGGAGCTTCTGTCTCGTTTTCCTGTGCATGCGAATTTATAGGAAACCCTTTCATAAGATGGTGTTTTCCTGTAAAGTGATCAGTCATCTCCCCGGGTGCTCTTTACATTACTGGATACATATTCTGCAAGAGTCAGGCAGATAAGTTGTCAGTGTATGGTAAGTACTTGGGGACCCAGACTCTCCTTTGCTACTATAGTGTGAATTTCATGTTGTTGGTTAAAACAGAACAGTTCTGACTCTTCACCCATGATTTTTTGTTTTGTTTTGGTTTGGTTTTTCAAGACAGGGTTTCTCTGTGGCTTTGGAGCCTGCGCTGGAACTAGCTCTTGTAGACCAGGATGGTCTCAGACTCACAAAGATCCACCTGCCTCTGCCTCCCAAGTGCTGGGATTAAAGGCGTGCGCCACCACCGCCCGCCCCCCCCCACCCCCACGATTGTTTAAAGGGGCATTTGCACTGCCCTCTGTATGCATGTCTGTGGAACTGAAAACTCATGGACACTTGAGTCCTCCTCTGTCTGACTGCAGCAGTCCTAAGCACCTTCCTTTCTATGTTCTATTAGCTTTTAGATCATTTTGCATGACTTATTGTCTTCTTAAGAATAAGAATTGGTAGGGCTGAAGAGATGGCTCAGCAGTTAAGAACACTGACTGCTCTTCTGAGGATCCAGTTTCAATTCCCAGCACTCACATGGCAGTACAAAACAGTTGACTCCATCCAGTTCCAAGTGATCCAATACCTTCTCCTGGCCTCCATGAGCACCAGGCATGCACATAGTACTTCTTTGTGCTCTATGGAGGTGGAGCAAGAAAGGAGTGCAGTCAAGTCAAGTACACATTTGGGCAGCATGAATTTTCTCTCAGGGCAGTAAAAGCCAACTGCTGCCATCTCTCTACATGCAAACTGACAGTGCAATTGAGGGTATTATTTAGGTTGTTTTTAATGGGTTTTATTTAGTAAAATTGAATCAGAAGACCCCTCCTAAGTCATGAGAGTGGGAATGTTCCTGATAGTCTCCAGGAAAGAGCTTAATTGCCTTGTCACTGGGCACCTGTGTCTTCTACTATGCTGTTGTCTTTTATAGCTCCTCATACATGGAATCCTTTGGAGGAATGATTTCTTGGAGAAATGAGATCTATTTTAGTCGGTTAGACATCCAAGGATGCATACAGTAACTGAAAACATAAAGAATAAAAACATAAAAATTTCAAAACTATTTGCATAGACATCTTACTTAAGGAATAGTATTTTGTGGATTTGAATGTCATTTAAATAAATGGTCATTTATAACAGAGAAATAAATAAGAATACCCTGTTTCTAAGTTAAGAAAGTGCCTTAAAAATTTAGGCGTATTAAATATTTGAGAAACTACAGGGCTTATTTATTTATTCTTCCAAGTTCTTGGTAGTATATTACAGCACTTAGTAACTGAAGAAAGTAAGCCTTTGGCAGTGATTTCCCAAGTAGCAGTGTGAAGGGTGTATCATACAGAAGGCTATCCTCCATGTAAGTTATCTCTAAGAATATTCATAAGGCTTTATTTTAGGAAACATACAAAGGTATTTACAGAAAATTTCAGTAAAACAAAATTCTTTACTTGATTTGAAACTTCATAGAAAATAATAGCATATTCCACATCTTCTAAGTGCCGTAGAGTCTGCCTGTTCTTTTGCTTTCTTGTAGAGGAGAATAAACCCAGTGAAGACTTTAGGATTACACAGAAGATGTTTTTATCACAGAAATACAGAAAAGTAATTCTTGAGTAGATATATTAGAAGTATGTATTTTACTTAATGAACAATCATTAAGAAGCAATATATCTTAAATGATAATAATAGATTATGTATTAAATAAAGGTTTGGGCAAAAGAGAAACTATAGGACAGTTAAGACCTCTCTTCTGAAGTGGCAACAGTAACAGGAAAGGAAAGCGTCTTTCTACTGCTCCTCCATGGGGGCAGCTCCTGTGTTCATGCTAGCCATTTAAGACCTTGAAAGATTCTAGAAAAATGGCTCAGAAGAAAGAAAAATTGGGCAGAAACAAAAATAGTATAGAACCAGTTAGGAAGGACATCCTAGGGAAAGCCAAGAAGAGATAGTCCTGTTATGGTAGAAAAAGAGCTGTCAAGGAATAATTAAGTAAGACCAATGGCAAGCTAATGCTTTTTACCAACATCTTATGCTGTAAGTTAAATTATGCCAGAGGCATAGAAAGAAGGATAGTAAGTAAAATAGGAGAGTAAAGATACAGGGACTAGAGAGATGTGAGGTCTGAGTTCAAATCATGAGAAGCTGGGAATGGCCATGCACACCTGTAATCCCATGCTGGAAGATGCGGGATTATCCACCTCTCCTTGGATAAGAGGATCTCTACCAGCCTTCCTCTACATTGAATAAAAGACCTTGTCTTGAAAAATAAGGTGGGAGGTATAGAAAAGGACACAGTGTCCTCTGACCTACATATGTGCTCGTACACACATGTACACACACAAGAAAGAGAGAGGGGGAGAAAGGAAGGAGGGAAGGGAGGGAGGGAGGAAAAAAGAGTGAACTAGCAGATACCACTTATTCAGAAACTGGGTGCTTTCCAAGAGAGGAGGCCCTGGTACAGCTTTGTTAAGTAAGACAGTCCTGGGAACTGAAAGGAGTTCTGTTTTCTTGTGACTCCTGTTAGCTGCTCTCTCTCCACCATTGACAGAATTCATCTATATTTCAGTTGTCTCTCAGGCAGAACTGACTGTGACCAATTCCTGTGCTCTCATCTCACAGTAGACACAAGGAAACTAGCCTGGTGACCACACTGGGACAGAGGTCGTGCAGAAAGGCTCAAGGCGGATGTCCTTAAACTAAAACCCTGCCTATCTAATTCTTTCCTCTCTGAAATAGTTTTAGTGATCTATTAGTATTTGTATTTAATAAACAAGAATAACATTTATAGTTTTTTAAAGACTATCATAAAACAGAATTATTCAGTGACCATGGGGAAGAAAAGACTTATTAAGTAATAATGCTGTGTTTTTCATATCTGATTTTGCTGATCTTATAGAATCTCTTTTGATAATTTTCTTAATAAGGAAGGTATTGATTAAGAATGACGGAAAAACCCTGCTTTATCCCTTTATTGGATATTCATTTTTATTTTCAAATCCGAATATTGAATGTTGCATTAATTAAAAGTAATGCCATATTCTTCTGTAAGCAGATTGGTTTTTCCTCCCAGGTTCTGCTCGTTTTGTTTTGTGGTGGTTTTATAAACTTCTTGTTTTAAAGAGGATTGGTTTGTGATCAGAAAGCTCACATAGCCATACCTCACCGAACCTCTGTTCACAGACATGAAAGGACAAAAAGGACTCTTCTAGAACCAACAGTGCACTCTAGGCTCAAGCTGGGCAGCTTTAGTGTTTTCTTGAGTTCTGTTTGTGTTAGAAAGTATCCAGAGGTTTCCTTCAGAGAAAAGGGTGATGGTTCATTCCATCACTGTGCTGTTTATTTAATAGAGATCATAATAAATTTCTGGTCTACCATGTATAGAAGTTTGAACTTACAGATTCTGGAGTTTGATAAATACTTCCTATGTCTTTTACCTTTTTTCTTGACTAGAAATGGGAGCAGACAATAAGACAGAATTTTAGATTTAGAACTGGAAAACGAAAAGGCTAAGACTCTCCTGGCCAAGCAATCCTGAATCAATAGGCAATATTATAAATTGAGCAAAAATGTATGGCTTATTGGGAAGGAAGAGCTGTCACTTGTGACATGCTCAGATCTACTACAGAGTGATAGATACAGTTCTAGGAAAAGAGCATTTGTAGCCGATTTACAGGAAAGCCTTCCTGGCGGAGATGGTAAGTTGTGGTTAAGGGTCCCCAAGGGAGGTGGTGGGAGCACTGTCCATTGAGGCCTGATGAAAACTAGAAAATGCATTCCACGAAGCAGCCTTTTAGCCTCTTGCTCTAAGTAGCTAGCCTTTTGTGAGTCCATTTCTCAGTACTTCCAGGCAGTAGCAACAGAAGCATCACACAATTTATTCTTTTCTAATGTCTTTTCCTGTACATACATGTGTGTAACTGCTTTTGTGGGATATTATCATATACTGTACTCAATTTACTGGTTATGAATGTATAGTTGGGTAAATAATATCTGTGTATTCTGTTCTGTCACCATCACATGCAGTGTGTGTGTGTGTGTGTGTGTAGTTGTGTGTGAAGAGCTGTGGAGCAGGACTGGATTCTTTAACTCACATGTTTACATCCACCTATGGACCTATTCCAGTCTGTTTCCTTACTGATAAGTGATACTAAGCTTTACCTACAGAGTTACAGATTTGACTGGCCGGAAAGATGGGCTCATTTACACTGGAGCAGAACTTTTTACGGCACTGTATACAGCAATTGTCATTTCTGGATTGATTTCCCTACCATTTTGGTTTTCTTTGGGCTTTCACTGTCTTGCCTTCTATGTCTTATGATGCACTTCAGTATCTGTACTTTTTGAAGTGGGAAAGATTTTAGCATTTTTTGTGATACTTCCCCAGTTTTTGTAATAATGTACTGAACACTGAGGTATCTCAAGCCAGCACTACAAATTACCTGGCCAGAAATTAAACTGCCAAGCTTGTGGCTGTACGGATTTTTCTCATAGAAAAGAGCCTACCTGAGCAAGGCACCTAGTACAGTCTCTGTCTTTCCCAGACTCTGACTTTAGCTGGATATTCTTTCTGAAGCATTCAAGATGTTCTCTAGCGTGTATCTAAAGCAAAAGTTTATTGGTATCCTTTATCGTAGTTGATTAATTGAATAAATGGAATATTCTAAGACATAAGCAAAACCAATTCTGTCTCTGAAACATTCCCTCCCACTGTAGAACTAGACTGAAGAAAGCGAGCTAACTTGTTGGCTGTCACATTTAGTGACACGGTGTTTTGGGTATCTAACAAACACATGTAAAGTACTCTGTAACACTTGGGTGACTGCAGCTGTCATCTATTTTTTTTCTGGATTAAGTTTGGTCAAGAAAGACACTGCCTCATTTTCTAGTTGTCATTTGCTCAGGAAGTGAAAGCAAATTGTAATGAGGGAGCCACAGCAGGAGAGCGCCTAACAAATGAGAGACACATATTGACTGGCAGCCGGCACGCCGTTCCGGTGATAAATGTATTTCATACACTGCGGTCAGGGTCACTCACTGTGGTCCTTGAATTTCTGCCATCACATCCTAAACAGTTCTAATAATCAGTGTAAGGAGCCTTACTTTTTAAAATGTCAGCCAGTCTGTATCTTATTTGTGTAGGTAAAATGTACATTTTTACTGCAACTTTATCTTGCCACTGTCTAAATTTGATTAGACATCAAGGAAACGATGACCACTGATGAGGCACTGGTCAGGCAAACATGTCCAAAGGCACTAAGGTAGTCATAGAAGCAAAACTTGAACACAGACAGACTTCAGGAATTCGCCCTTTGGTACTTATTTGTTTGTTCTTCCTGTGCTGTTTAAAATTTGTGAAAATTTTTATAAGCAGAATTCCAAAGCAGAAGGATTTTCATGTTAAGACTGATATGTGTTTATTTTTTCTTTATGTGTTTGTTCAGAATCAAACCGATCATTTCATGCTTTCTAAGAATGTGCTATACACCTGTGCCAAGACTTCTGTGTGTTTGAAATAAGGTATACACTAAACATATAGAAAGTAAGATTTTTATACTTTTTCCCTATATCCTTAAAAAGCGTTTATCTTAGTTGGGGCTTCTGTTGCTGTGAAGAATCCCTATGACCATGGCACCTCTTACAAAGGAAAGCATTTAATTAGGGTGGCTCACAGTTTCAGAGGTTCAGTTTATTAACATCCTGGTGGGACACAGCAGCGTGCAGGCAGACGTGCTGTGCAGGCAGCAGGAAGTGGTCTGTCTGTCACAACCATCCACACCCATTCCAACAAGGTCACAACTACTCCAACAAAGCCACACCTAATAGTGCAGCTCTCTATAAGCTTGTGGGGCCAACTACACTCAAACCACCACAGCATTCTTACTTCTCTGTGTGTTTGCTAGCACTCTAAGCTTCAAAAGTACTCCATGAGAAGATCAAATTAGCTACCATGTTTTCTTTTCAAATGAGCTGGACTTGCACAAATAAGAACATCTAGAACGTGGTTGTGGGGCCTATGCAAGTATGAGTATCTGAGTTCAGATACCCAGCCCACACATAAAAAGCTAGGTCTCCTGGTGGTTTCTTGTAACCCCAGTGCCAGGGGACAGAGACTGATGCATTCCTGGAGCTTGTTGGCTAGCCAGTGTCCCCAACCTGTGCATGCCAGATACAGTGAGAGAATGTGTCTTAAAAAATAAGGTAGAGAAAACTGAAGAAGGTACCCAATTACCTAATGTCAACTTCACACACACAGACAAACACACATAGACACACACACAAATAAACCATGTCATTACATGATTTTATAAATCTCCAAACATTGCAAAATGTTTAAGAATTAACTGAGTTTATTTTGATGTCTAAATCATATGGGAGAATATGATGGCTTGGATAATAATGTCTTCTGTAAGTAGTTTTAAAGACATCATCCTTGTTGCGTTTAAGAGAAATTCTCTCAATGTGGGTTCACAACACACACTCAGCAATAGTCCCAAGCTTTTCCGGCTGTCTTCAGCCTGATTTGCCATCCTCCCTAATGTCATTACTGCAGCCCATAAACTACAGGTCCTAGCCATTCTGGAGGTTATGTAGCCACCACCTCCCAAGGATAGACTAGCATATCTGCATGGAATGCTCTTTCAGTCTTGCAATCCCTCTGTGTACTCCAGCATGTGTTTTCTCTCTCTCTCTGTCTCCCCTCCCCTAACACACACACACACACACACACACACGCGCGCGCGCACACACACACACACACACACACACACACCCATTTATTATCAGAAAATTATAAAGGTTTTCTGTCTACTTTTACAGTAATCCCATAATTTAATGTCTACCCAAAGGTGTATATGAGAAAAGGTAAAAGAGTCTCTCCCTGATTTTAGCTTAGAATTCGGGGTAAAACCAAGGTGTAGAAAGGCAGGATAGTTCATCTTTTTCTTTATTGTACATGCCAAACAGACTCCCGGCAGGCTGGTAACACCTGGAAATGTCCCTTGTATATCTAGAAATGTTAAAAGTTTCTGGTTCCTACAGCAGATTTTATTTTCCTACTGCCTGACTTGAACTTGGAATGCTTTCCCCCATGGAAACTGTTAGAAGTAGTGCTTCTATAGAACTATAGTTCCTCAAACATTAAGAATTCTAGGAACTTCTAGAAGCTGGCCTAGAAATCATATTACCATCTATGACACTGTTTCAATGGATAACTGTGCAGAGTTCCAAACAAACTTAGGATGCTTACTTGATGGAAACACTGTAACATATTGCATAGGAAGACTTCTCTAGTGTATGATAATAAATAAATGCTCAAGTTGTGTGTACCAGGATATTGAGTGACAGTGTATTTACAGAAATCCAAACAAAATAAATATAAAAAGAACTTATTATTTAATATAAACTAAATGATCATACTCCTATATTTAACAAAAGGCTATATTCCCATTTGTACAACTTGTCCCCTTTAAAATACCACGTACCCTTTATTGTTTCACAGAGATGACTGGTGTCAGAGTTCCTGTCGACTTGACATAAACCTAGACATATCTGGGTAGAGGTAATCTGTTTTGGACTGGCCTGTGAACATGTCTATGAAGCATTTTCTTGTTTGTTGATTGATATGGGAGAGCCCACCTCAATGTGGGCGGTGCCATCCCTGGGAAGATGGGCCTGGACCACATAAGGAGTAGCTGGGCAAGTCATTAGGAGCAAGCAAGCAGCAGCATTCCTGCTTTACTCAGGAGATTTTGTCTTTTTCTACTTCCCATGTAGATTAGATCTATGTAAGTCTCTCTTAGGGTCCTCATTGTTGCCTAAGTTCTCTGGGATTGTGATTTGTGGGTTGGCTTTCTTTGCTTTATGGTTAAAAACCACTTATGAGTGAGTACATATGATAATTGTCTTTCTGGGTCTGGGTTACCTCACTCAAAATGATGTTTTCTAGCTCCATCCATTTGCCTGCAAATTTCAAGATGTTATTATTATTTTTTCTGCAGTGTAGTACTCCATTGTGTAAATGTACCACATTTTCCTTATCCATTCTTTGGTCAAGGGGCATTTAGGTTGTTTCCAGGTTCTGGCTATGACAAACAATGCTGCTATGAATATAGTTGAGCAATGTCCTTGTGGTATGGTTGCACATCCTTTGGATATATACCCAAAAGTGGTACTGCTGGGTCTTGAGGAAGGTTGTTTCCTAATTTTTTGAGAAATCACCACACTGATATCCAAAGGGCTGTACACACTTGCACTCCCACCAGCAATGTAGGTGTGTTCCCTTTATCCCACAACCTCTCCAGCATAAGTTGTCATCAGTGTTTTTGATCTTGACCGTTCTTACAGGTGGAAGATGGAATCTCAAAGTTGTTTTGATTTGCATTTCTCTGATGGCTAAGGATATTGAACATTTCCTTAAGTGTCTTTCAGCCATTTTAGATTCCTCTGTTGAGAGTTCTCTGTTTACGTCTGTACTCCATTTTTTAAAATTGGATTATTTGTTCTTTTGAAGACCAATTTCTTGAGATCTTTATATATTTTGGAGATTAGACCTCTGTTTGATGTGGGGCTAGTGAAGATCTTTTCCCATTCTGTAGGATGTCGTTGTGTCTTGTTGACTGTGTTCTTTGCTCTACAGAAGCTTTTCAGTTTCAGGAGGTACCATTTATTAATTGTTTCTCTCAGTGTCTGTGTTACTGGGGTTATATTTAGGAAGTGGTCTCCTGTTCCAATGTGTTCAAGTGTACTTCCTACTTTCTCCTTAATGAGGTGACTATCTTAAAACAAACAAGCAAGCAAACAAACAAAAAAAGTTAGAGAGAACCAGTTCCACAAAGTTGCCCTCTCAGCTTCACATATGCTTCATGGCAACAACCCCCGCAACACACACACACACACACACACACACACACATCATATACAGACATAAGCCATGGTAACAAATATAAACTCTTAAGTGTAAACCTAGAAGGATGTATCTAGGGATTCCTGATAGTGCTTCCTTTTTTACAAGCACCTCTAAAAAGTAAATAGACTAGAAGTAATTTTCAATTTGTGTGTGTGTGTGTGTGTGTGTTTCCACTCATATTTTTCAAAGAAAATAAAAGAACCAGGTATGGTGGCAAATGCCTGTAATGCAAGCATTCGGGAGGGTGAGGCAAATAGATGCAGAATTCAGCACCAACCCACAGGAGCCCCAGTCTAGAGGGAGCTCAGATTTTAGCTGTGTTATGTCATGTGAGAACACACAGGGTTCACTGATCAGATAGCAGCAATAAATGAAGCAGACCCCCTGTCCTGGATTCTCCTGCAGCTTAAACCTCTGAACACAGAGCTGCCATGGTTTCTTCGTTTGGCAGGATGGAGGAAGGTGTAGGGCTGGCTCCCAGAAACCTCAGCTTAAGGAGCACAGTGTCTCTGCCACCTTCATCTGCAGCTGCACTCTACAGTCCTTAGTGGCTGATGGTTTTCATGGATTCACTTAGTTGTATGTCCTCTGTAGGCAGATAAAGTCAGCAGTTTAAAAAGAAGAAGAAGGAGGAGGAGGAGGAGAAGGAGGAGGAGGAGGAGGAGGAGGATTCTAAAATTAAGAGTCTGCCTCTTTCCTGCTGGAGACACAAAATATCATGCAAAATAAAAGAATGTGGTCGTTGTAAGCCTGCAGCTCTCTAGTCTTGAAGGGAGCGCAGCCTTACTCAATGGCTCTGTTCTTTCCCACTGTCTCAGCACATAAGCCTGTTGGTGGTTTTACAATGATTTGAAAGAGATTTAAGGGTTGGAAGTTGGGCTTTTGTTTGTTTTATCTCTAGCTGCTTTTCTGAAGGAATGTTGAGATGATGCTTTGAATGAGAGTCAACCTGCTATGGCATAGCTCTCTAACAGGAGTCACTGGAAGTAGTCAATGAATTAAATTATTTTCTGCAGCTCTAATTGAACCGAATATATATTTGAGGAGAAGACAAGTCTATTTGGTATCATTCTAACATCTTAATGGGAATAGACTTAAGGATAAATATAACAAAGTGAGCTACCGTAAGTTTTATTATTATAGAAGTCAAGTAAATGGACTCTATTCCTTTAAAAAAAAATAACTGTAGCACTTTTGGCCATGTGCAGTTACTAGCAGTGATTTATATGTCATTTGGGGATAAACTAACTGACATTGATGAATTAAATAGTGTTTAAATATCTACATACTGATAATCCTTATGAACTAAGCAAAATAGCCTTTTGATTTTTTTCTGTGGGGATAATATTTCACCAGCTTAGGAACAGTAAGAACCAGTGTTGATGCCATCCCTTTGTAGTAAGGCATTGCTAATAACTTCAGGCTTTAGTTTTGCTCATTATTAGGCAATATGATTGCATTAAAGATGCAAAGGTTTAAGCATACCTACTTTACAAACATTAAATATACCTTCCTCTATAGCTAATCTCATTAATAGAGTGTTTAATTCACTTTTCATTGAAGTGAAATTTTTTGAAAAATCTATAGGGAATGTTGATTAAGTATACAGTATATGGCTAGAAGCAAAGTGCCCAGTGTGTCTTATATTGATTATAGCCACAAGTTGGTGAAACTTACAGCAGAATAAAATTGGTGAGAGTGATTGTTAGTAAAACAATCTTTACATTAAAGTGAAGAACCAACTACATGTGTAGACTATATGCAAACAGTCAAGTTCATTTCAGTTTCTTATTCTCTTCTCTAACTTCTAATGGTACGGGTTTTTTTTTTTCCTTTTTGAATTGTACTAGAAAGTCTTGCATTTATTGTGCATTTACTGTTGTAAAACTTCATAACTGTAGATGACTTATAAAGATCAAGACTGAGGTAAAATTAAAGATATATGTTGTCAATAAAAGTAGGTCTTATTGCTTAAAATTAAAAAGATAACCTTTTATCTGGGCAGTGGTGGCGCACACCTTTAATCCCAGCACTCAGGAAGCAGAGGCAGGCGGATCTCTGTGAGTTCAGGACCAGCCTGGTCTACAAGAACTAGTTCCAGAACAGACTTCAAAGCTACAGAGAAACCTGTCTCTAAAAACAAAACAAACAAAAAAGGTTAAAAAAAAAAAAAAGTAACCTTTTGGCAACATCATGAGGTCCTAAGAGTGTTTCACAGAAACACTTGAGCAGGCGCCATGCAGTATAATTTAAGTTTACTTGAGCCTTGTGACTGACCATAGTTAAATGATCCACTTTTTGACAATGTTATGATCTGAGCCTTAGGAGCAGCCATAGGGAGATGACCCACTGTTTAATGGGTTTAAGGTTAATGTCTACCTTAGTGACTTACTGAGCTTATCATTTGTTTCTTTGAACTGATGACTCTTAAATATCTGCTGAAATTTTCCTAAAGTAGTTGTTTGGAAGAAAAGAACAGGGAACATTTTTCCTTGTATGTAATTCAGTCTTAACTTCTGAACTCATCTGAAATAGCTATGTTTGAATGAGCCTTTTCTTTGCCCAGCAAGCAAAGTTGTCAATTAGAATTATGTCTTTGTTTCCTCTCTACTGTGAAAAGTTGCTTCCTTGCCTACCTGCCATGAAATCTGTGACTTCCTGCGCTGGGGCCCTGACAAGACATGCAAATCATATACTGGGCTTTTTTCTTCTGTGGCTCTTTTTGATTTCTCTGCTATTAATATGAATATGTAAAAGAAACCATACAGAGTGACAAGAGCTTGATCCACACTGGCGTTGGTGGCCATCATTTAATGCTTGCTATCCGTACCAAGATAATGTCCACAGTGCTGGGTCTTGCCTTTTCGGGAGTGCTTACTCCCTAGGCATTTCCTGAATATTATGGCCATCTCCTATCTATCTCCTGCCTCCATAGTCCAGTGAACATTTTGTTCAGGTATTTCCTTACCTCAGGCACCTACCACATTTGTGTTTATGACACTTGAGATGCATGTTTACCCTGTTGGCTTGCTGCGGTGCATATGTCTCTATGGAAGGGAGGCATTGCTGGGTCTTCTGTGGACATGTGTAGCCACTGGGAACAGAGCTCCCACACCTTCAAATTACATCTGCCTCATTACCAGATTCAGCCATGCTGCTCTCAAGGTAGCTGCTTCTCTCTCAGTCCCCAAGACCTTGGTGCTGTGAAGTGCAGGCCATTTTCATTTTATTTATTTGGGGTTTTTTGTTTGTTTGTAAATACATGGTAAATTCTTTGTGAATCTTTTACATATGATATTTATGATAGCAAAACTTTACCTAAGTTCATAATTTTCCTTATTTTATTAAAAGTAACAAATATTTTGTTTAGGTCTCAACCATATGGATGAGAACAGAATCACAGTGAGAGACATGGGCAGGAAATATTTATTACTCAATACAATATAAATAAACACTGATCATTGTTAATCCTGTCCCTTAGATCTTTTTCTTTCATTGGGCAATGGGTTGGAGTATTTAATAATCTAGTTTTCTGTCTTTTGCCTGGGATAATTGTAGAATTTCTCTTATTTCTCCTAGCACTTTCAAATTAGATTATTTTCTTCTTCTCTGTCTTTTCAATATAGCATTATCTTTGCCTAAAAAAAAAGACACATAACAAGACATTGATACTCATATGCAAACAAAAAGGAAGTCAGACTACACCTGTTGTTTTGAAAATGGCCTTTAGGGTTTAGCATCTGAGACTGGGTTTACGCCTCACAAATCACTTAAGTTCAGTGAGATCCTCCACAACTGGTGTCTAATTCTGTGCAGGAGCTGAGTTTAAAGTCAGTTCAGGTGATATCTGCAAACAGTATTCAAGTCCAGAGAATCTGAGCAAATGACAATGGCAACATTTCATTAAACTGGGGGCCAGAGCACCTCCAGGGCTGAGGTAGGGATGCACTCAGCAGCTGTACCACACTGGATTGTAGAGAAACTGCCCTGCGCCGGTCATCTTTCCTTATCCACAAGACCCATGTGTCAGCTGCAGTCATGCTCCTGGAGCCTCTGTGGGTTGCTTTAGAAGAATTTCTGGGAGGTGCCCAGCAGCATTTGTGTATACTTGTGTGTTTATGTGTGTGTGTGTGTGTGCACATGTGTTCATGGGTATATGCAGGTACCTGCTTGCATGTCTTCTCACCTTCTCTGAAGGCGAACCCCAGTTTGTCCAAAACATACTTCCAAAAACTTTTGATTCAAACTTGGTGTATATCTGGACTTCAAACCTCTCAGATGAAAACAGAGCAAAGATGAGCAGGATGTGTAGGCAGAATTTATAGACACAGGCTGGGCATAAATTTAGTTCTGAGCTTCCTGGCAGTAAGGAAATACCATTGGATTATGTAATGACTTTTACACCATAAAAAGAAATGTGTCTAGTAAACAAACTATTTTCCTTATTTAAAATAAAATCTCCAGGAGGAAGTTATTTATAGCATCTGTTAGAGATAGCAGCTAACAAGAAGCCATGTCTTCTGATGTGGAAATGTTTAAAACAGTTTTCAGGACAACAAAATATACCCATAGTCCAGGGCTGGGATTGTGGTAGGGATGCCTGCATCATTTTCAAGGTCCTGGGTTTAATCCACACTACTACTACTACTACTACCACTACTAATAATAATAATCATCACCACTACTAATAATAATAATAACAACAACAACAACAATAATTGGTTTTGATGACCATATGTTATAAACCAAGGTCTTCTCAATAAATTGCCTTAACCAAAAAAAAAAAATCAGATTGGTCCAAAGGACATAAGGTGTTTGTTTTTGTTATGATTTTCCAGAACTGGATATTAATTTTTTAAAATGAATGTGTTTTTTCATTGAGTTCTTTAAGCTGGTCTATTAAGTGTCAGTAGGACATTTAATTTCTTAAAGATTGTTCTCCTGGCTAGAATAATTTTCATCCTACATGTTTGACGTTTGATTACACTGGTTTCCTTCACTAGCTATTCAGCACAAGTTAGTATCCATTGCTTTATTTAGCACACTTGTTGCCAGCACCATGGATAGCTCTCATGTGTCATTGTTAATGAGTGAGGTCTGAAGTCAGTCTGTTTCTAAGCAAGCTAGATGTCAAGTGAAACTGATTTGAGCATAAACAGTTTGGAATTTGTGGGTGAGGTGTTATTTAAAAAACAGTAAATGGTTGAATTATGTGGTTGTTAGATTTGTGTGGTCATTCCTATGTAAGGAAGCAGAACAAAAAATGTCAATAGTATTTGCTGAGTTTTTATTATGTGCAGGTTACAACATGTATATTAGCTCATTTAATTTTCACAAAACTCTTTGACACACATATGATCACTATGAACATCGTCATCCTTATGTTATAGATATTGATACTCTGAGGTTAAATAATATGACCCTGTTTCCACAGTGAATAAGTAGTGAGCCTAATGCAAACCCAGACAGTCTGCCTCAGCTCCCATGCTCCTGCTGCCTAGAGTCCGGGTCTCTATTACCAGAATAACACTCTTTCTCTGAGTACCTTGACCATCAAATCACATGACAGGAAAGAAGAGAGCAAAGGACATTAAGAATGTGCTTGGCTCATGTCTCTGTCCTCCCTAGTCTTTCTCATTTGAGTTTTCAGATATGCATTATGTAAAAATTCTTGTAAAAATTTACAGCAATATGACCAGAATGGCATTACAAGTCTGTTGTTCACTGAGACTGTTTTCCCACTCCATGAAAGACAAAGGGAAGACTCTGGATATTAACTAACATAGAGGAGATGTGATGTTTAATGGTTGAATATGGGTTCAGTTACAGTATTATGCCAATTTCCCAAGTATTTTCAGTAATTACAAATATGGTTGGATGAGTGTATTGTTCTATTAGTGAAGACCTTTTTATCAGAGACCTACTTTAACATAGAGCTTCCTTTTCATTAGTCATTGTTAAATCAATGACTAGCTATTGGCAAAGGTTCAAGACTGTCCCTCTAAACATGTTTTTAATAGTGTTTGATTTATATGTGCCCGTACTTCCAGTGCAAACATGTGTATATGCTTACTAATTGCACCTATATGCAGTTAAGCACAGAAAAAATGTGTAATTATTAAGGAGTTGAAATTAATCTTTAACTTCTTTCAGAGCAAGGAAACAATAATATAGGTTTGACTGGTTTTCACTTCAGATAAGCAAGATTCTGGGCAATTTGGGTAAATTTTGATTTTTTTTTTTTTTGCCTTTTATATTAGTTGGGATTCACTAGTGGTACAAAACTGATAGAATAAATCTCCATCTGTACCTAAAGGGGATTTATTAGAGTGGCTTACAGGCTGTGATACAGCAAATAGTTCAACAATCGCTCTCTACCAATGAAAGGCCCAAGATTCAGTAGCTGTTCAGTCCACCAGTTGAATGTCTCAGACGGTCTTCAGCATACACCCAAATCCCCAAGACGTCGTCTCTAATGCCAGTCATGGAATGGACTGTGACAGCGAGTAGCTAAGAGAGCACACTTCCTCCCTCCTTCCATGTCTTTTATCTAAGCTGCTAGCAGAGGGTATAGCCCAGATTAAAAGTTAATCTTCTTACCTCAGAAGATCTGGATTAAAGGTGTATCTTCCCACTTCAAAGGATTTACTTAAGAAGAAACTCCCTCACGGGTGTGCCCAGCCATTTGGGTTTTAGTTAATCCCCTAGTTGACAAACAAGAACAGTCATCACATCTTTCTAATGAATTGCAAAATTCTTCCCTGTAATGTAAAGAATTAAAGATCTGATTTGCCCACTAAAATGTACTTTCTCTTTGGGCTTATAATGCCTTTCATACTGGAAGACAGACCCACCCCTCAGAACAAGCTTGATGCCCTTACACACATGAAGAATTTTTTATTTTCCTTCATTTTTATAACCTGGTCTTATAAATAAAGAAAGTTACAGCTTGCAGTCCAATATCTATGGTATTACCTGTTCAACATTGAGTACGTTCACAGAAGTACTTTTAAGAGGTCTATGGAATGCATGTCACTAATGACCTATTAATTTCATTTCAGACAATCCATGGGCACAAGGGACCAATCACTGCAGTGTCCTTTGCTCCTGATGGCCGTTATCTTGCCACCTACTCAAACACTGACAGCCACATTTCTTTCTGGCAGGTAAGTAGGGCTTAAATATGTACTGCATGGTGGGCTTTAGTGGGAAGAGCTTGCTGTTGGGCCTATCTCCCGTTCCTCCTTTGTGCCCTTCCACCCTCCCTTACACAAAGGTCAACTGTTCAGATTATGTGCTCAGTGCCAATCTGCAGGGTGCTGGGAATACACTTAACAATCTAGCAGAGAAGGAACATGTGCTCTCCCAAGTCTTCACTCTAAAGGAAGCACAGATAAACATGCAAGCAGTTAAAATCCAGAGACTCTGAGAATGAGATAATGGGAAGCCTCCAGAGCAAGGGACATCTGGGTGTAGCCATGCGAGGTAGAGGAAGAACACAGGTGAGGCTTGACTGGATCGGAATCCAGGGGAAGCTGCAGTCAAGCAGTAACATTGTAACAAGGTTTACAGTAGCATTCTAACAAGGTCTTGGGATCTACCTTAATGGAGCATAGGAGACTGGATGTTTTCATTTCTGTCATGTTTTTGGTTTGGTGGAAGATTGTTTGTTCTTTCTCTCTTTTTTTTTTTGTTTTGCTTCTTTCTTTTCTTTCTTTTTTTTTAATGGTTTACCTAATAACCCAGGCTTACCTCAAACTCAATATCCTTGTACTTCTCGAGTGCTGGGATTATAGGCTCGTAATGCCAGACCTGGTGCTCACATAATGTTCTGAATTTATAAAATATGCAAAGCATTTTAAGAAAAACTAAGAGTATCTTGAGCTGGGCAGTGGTGGCGCACACCTTTAATCACGGCACTTGGGAGGCAGAGGCAGGGTGATCTCTGTGAGTTCGAGACCAGCCTGATATACAAGAACTAGTTCCAGGACAGACTCCAAAGGTACAGAGAAACCCTGTCTCGAAAAAAAAAGACTAAGAATATCTTTATCTGGCATTTATGAAAATATATGTATGTGTGTGTTAAATATATATAAATACATTAAATATATATTTAATTATGTTTATATATAAATTTAAATATTGTATTATAAAAATTAGATGTAATTTGAAATAAATATATAATTAAATATTTTGTGTCATATAAAATATGGTATAATCTATATACATTATAATGTGTGATATAATTATAATAATAAATAATTAAATATTATATATACATATTTAGTTTTGATTAAACAAAATACTAATTTTGAGCAACTGATTTTTATAGGAAACTACTAACTGCCACCATTTTCTTTTCTTTTTAACTCCCTTTAGTCCTGACAATTAGAAAAATATAACTTCATTTTTTTATAAAATTTATTTATTTATTATGTGCATAGTGCCTGATTGTATGCCTGGAGGCCAGAAGAAGGCACCAGATCTCATTACAGATGGTTGTGAACCACCAAGTGGTTGCTGGGAATTGAACTCAGGACCTCTGGAAGAGCAGCCAGTGCTCTTAACCTCTGAGCCAACTCTCCAGCCCTTAACTTCATTTTTAGAAGATACAAATGCACTACATAAGAACAGCATGTTGCTTTGAAAGCTGAAAAATGAATTAAAATTTTAAGAAGGCTTCAACACAACTTGATGATGGTTTAAAAAGATCAATAGCTAATAGGATGTAAAATGAATATAATAAATTGTTTAATTAACAACATCCTACTGAAATGCGACACCTTCCAATCTGTCAGAACCTTTTTCTGCTTTTTAATCTAATGTTCTTTCATATTTTGGAAGCTTAGACTATATGCTAGGTGGTATGTTTCTGACCCCTTTTCTGGTCCCTCTCTACTGGCTCCCTGACATTTCTGGGTTTTTTCAAGAACATCTGAGCCTGTGAACACAGCTTCACAAGTCCGCTGATTGACAGGCTGCCTGGTGCCATCTGCATGTGCAAGGACACTAGACAGCCCAGCCATTCCCAAACAGTGTTAGACTTGAAGGTGCAGCCAGCTCCTGTATTGCTTGGGTTGTGCCCCACCCAGTGTCCAAATTTAAATGGCAGGCATGGAAAAAGATCATTCTGTCTGTCCAAGAAACTCCAAGGACAGCTCTTCCTGGATTGTCGTGGCTTCTGTTGGAATTAAAGAGAGTCTAAGTGCAGTGGGCCAATCCACTGCTGCTCTGCTGACATAGATCCGTGGTGCTCAGTTCTAATGGTGTCTGAGAAGACTTCTGATCATTCCAGGAAGTGTACTATAATATATTTTGAAAACTTAATGAAGTCTTATTAATACAGAGCCTTACTAAAACTATCAACTGTAAAATCTTTGCTGAGAAATGAGTGTTAATGAGAAATATTGGTTGGGTAATTACTCAAGTGTGACTCAGTAAAAGGTTTGTATGCAGCATTGCTTACTTTGGGGAAGGCATTAAAACATTTCTGTTTTGATGAATTATATCTGTCTGTGTGTGTTTTTCTCTTCAGAAAATAATCTTCGCATAACTACTGTTGTGATGCATCTTTCTGAAGGAAAGGGAGAAGCCATTGTTGGAGTTTAGTCACTCTATATAATTAACTGTTAAATATGGCAGCAATAAACCATTTTCCTACAATTTGAATATTTCACTTCAGTATATCTATTTGGTATTCCAGGGAGAAAAGTTTGGTAATGAAAAACATCCTTAATTCTCTCATGCAGATATTACCAATACCACCTAACAAGTAAATCTTGTTTTTCAAAAATGTTAATAAATTGCATAGAGATGGGTTTCTTTATATTTACTCTGTCATGCAGTAGAGTGCTACTCAGCCATTCAAAAGCAGTGATGTGAATCTGTTGTCACTATCACGATGATTTCCTTAACATGTTGTTGAATTGAAAAAGCAGATTATAAAAGTGCTTTTTAATGTGAGCCTGTTTCTTAGATCTGTGTGTATAGTATATTCATGCAGTGTGCAAAGGAGTACAGGGTACTTCCTTGCTTGAGAGTACATATGATATGTGTGTGCACAGTGTGCACATACATTCAGTGTGTGTGTATCATTGTATGTACAATTTGCATATTAGTGCCAGGTGTGTGTGACTGTGTGTGCATAAACAGTTTGTGTGGGTTCATGCATTGTGCATGTGTATGCAGGGTATATGAGTGAGCTGGGATGGTCAAAGGTTGTTTATCAAAATGCTGGCAGTGATTATCACAAGAAAGTAAGGTTTGGAGGATTTTTTCTTTTTTATAATTTTATTTAAATTCTCATATTTCATATTTATAATACCCTAACTAGAGAAAATACTTAATACTGCTAAAACTAATTCCATGTAGCTTTCATTCAAAGTTTACGCTTCCTTGAGTTTAGCATAGTTTATAGCCAGACACCAATGAATTAAAAAAATAACATTGACTAGCAGAATGGGTCATTGCTTCAGTGAGAAGTAACCCTCCCTCTGGAAACTCCGGAATCCTCATTTGAAGGGGTGTAGGAAGTGTGGTCAGTAGAGAAATGAAGCCAGTGAGCATGTGAGTCTTATCAGCACAGCTCTAACGGTGTTTATCTTCGGGAACTCGGCATACCTGTTCCAAGATGGAAGGCCGTTCAGTGGAAGCATTGAACATTGAACAGATGACTCAACTTACCGAACCCAGATATAGCGCTGACTTTTTCATAAAATTTGCCCATTTATGGCCTTTCTACAAGATACTCTCGTCCTTCAGCTCTCAGTCCATTTCTTTTAATGGCTACATTGAGGCATACGTATCCGAACCTATTATATGTCCTTGGCGTCTTCAGCCACCAGCCAATATCAAGCTTCATACATATTTTCAAAGAAATTCATAAGGAATGAAAAATACTTTGTAGCTCTTTATCAACTGAGAAATCATATTTTTTTAAAGCACAGTACACCTGTTAATGCCAGTTAATTGTAACCAACAATTTTCTAGTTCAATTAGCTCTGTTTGATCAGAGGACTAATTATATACTATCAGGGTCACCATTGTGACTGACATGTCCAACAGTGCGAAGCCACCATGAGGCAGTAAGGCTTAGATTTTTATCTAGTGTAAAGTTTTTTTTTTCAGGAAAAAAAGGGAAAGGAAACTAGAAAAGAGACCTTGGAGGGATGACAGGTGAGGTACTGCTTATCTTGAACTGAACTGCAGCAGAAAGAGTTAACAGTGACCGTACAATTGGTTTAAAATGTGACCTCATACACTAGTGATTTTTTTTCACCTCTTGTGTTGTGTTCGGCACTATTATTAATGCAGGAAAATCAGTAACATTAGTCATCTTAAAAGGGTTATTACTCAAGATGATTTAAATTGTGAAAATGTCAGTGGAGCCTGCACACGGGCTGCTAGAGATGCCATGATTTACGCCCTCTGACACCATCCTGCTCCTGAGAAGGGCTGGAAAAGGAATGGCCTGTATTTTGTGCTGATCCAAATTCAGAGCATGGTATCACAATAACACATCTTAAAGGTCCTAAGATCTGCTAGGATTTCAGCTGCTAGTGCAGCTGGGTCATGATAGGCATGTTTTGCCCACAGAACTAGCATATGATCCATGTATATGAAGCTTTATTCTCCAGTGGAATAGGAAGTGAATATTAGTTCAGAGGAAGAAGATTATTTCCAAGGCTTCCTTAGTTTTCAGAATGCTCTTTCTGTGATTTATGGCAGCACAAATAATGCATATTGAAGTCGTCAAAGTAATATTTAGAACTTCAAGAAACCTTCAAATTCAGTGGCTCCAAAACCAGCCCACTTAGACAACAACCATTTGATATTCGTCACCTTTGTCTAATTACATAGTTGCTCATGCTCTACAATTTTTACGTTGTCTTCATTTTTGTGAATGGATTAAGAAAAATCACATTTTAAATCAATCTCAGGAAATCCTCAAAAAGGCAAAAATGTCCAAGCAATAAGAAGGTGTTGTCAGTACACATGGAAAACATACTCTCCTTAGTAGGGCAGCAGAGCAGTGGGGAGAAAGTGCTTCTGGGTTCTCTCTTAAAAATGAGCAGGAGCTGAGGTCTGAGATGTTCAGTGGGTAAAGCACTGATGATGGCAGAAGTCACATAATAATCCCACGCTAGTTCAGAATTATGAATAATAAAGGGTTATTTATGGAGACTTCCAGATCACTGTCCCAGATAACAGTCCTCTGCACGAATAGGGAACAGGAACAGAGGCTAGCAGCCAGAAGCAAGAGAGCAAGGGTATGCTTTACAGCAGCACGTAGAGTATAAGAGACCACGCCCAAGTGGGCTGGTATCCTAAAGGCTATTGGCTGAAGGAGCAGAAGGAGCTCCCACAGCGCACTGTAGAGCTGCGTTTGGATTCCCAGCACTTACATATATGCTGGGCAGGTGTGGTAGCCCCCCTGACATTCCAGCAATTCATAGGCAGAGAAAGGGTTGGGGGAAAGGGATCCCCTGGGCAAGTGGGTTAGCTAGACAAGCTAAATTTGTGAGGCCCAGGTTCGGGGAGAGGTGTTGTCCCAGTATGTAAGATGGAGAGTGATTGCGGATGACACCTGATATGAACCTCCAACCACATATATGCACACACGATATATATACTTACATACATGGAATGTTTTTCCAAAGCATTTGAAAAGGCAAATGGGAGCAATAGTGGTTGATGATGGGGATGGAGCTTGGGGTGTGGCCCGGTCAGCTCTCACTCTAGCTACAGAGTGGTTGTACTTTCTTCAACTAATTATAAACCACATATTGTCTAACTTGAACTGTTTTATTAGCAGCCATAATTTAGCTTTTTTCCTCAAGATCAATGGACTCTACTGTCAGGTTCTGCTCACAAAGTAAAATTTCTCAAGGTTTATGTGTTCACATAATGGCATCATACCAGTTTGAAATCTACTGAGAGGGGCCATTTAGAGTTGGAATAACTCAAAGCTACATGTAAATTACCATTCAGGAGGAGCCAGTGGGTAGAAGAAATAAGTCACTGTCTTTGGAGGAAGAGGGACGCAGTCTTAAACTGACATGTGTGTCCCTGTCCCTACAGATGAACACATCACTCCTAGGAAGCATTGGCATGCTGAACTCGGCACCTCAGCTGCGCTGCATTAAGACCTACCAGGTACCTCCAGTACAACCAGCATCCCCTGGCTCCCACAACGCCCTCAGGCTGGCCCGCCTCATCTGGACTTCCAACCGGAATGTTATCCTTATGGCCCATGACGGGAAGGAGCACCGCTTCATGGTCTAATACTGCTGCCCGCAGCCCTGGCTGCCTGTTCGCTCTATACTGTCTAAGCCGATGCTGCTCTGTCCTCATCATACTGGACTGCTGTTGGCTACCTGCCCTCCTCCATGCCCTCCAGGGGCCATGGCCAGGTCTGTGTCACTCGTGCATGCTTCTTGGGGGCAGACTCCACACGGGCGACCTATCGATTTAAAGGCACACATACCACTCAACAGGATGTGGCCATTCTGTCACTAGGTAGTTTTTCCCTGCCAGAGAAAGGAGGGGAGAGCTCATGGTTCCCGGAGATGCTCTTGTTGCTTGATGTAAGGAAAGCCTGAAAATCAATAACCACTGTGATTGCGCCCCAGTCCTGATCCCATTGTCAGCCCTGGCAGCTCAGCTCTGACCTGGATTCTAGGGCGATGCGAGTCCTCATTATTGAAATGACTTCCCTTTGGATTTCCAAACTTACTGTTGTTTACCAAACCTATTCCATGTTTACATTTTTTTTCTGCTAGCAGTCGATAGGCAGTTACTCAGTTCCACTTCCTCAAATTTAGCCACTACCTTCTCAGTAACACCAATCCCGATCTGAGATTAATGAGGGGGAAAAAATGTATTTTTCCTCTTAGAAAATAGTTTTCCAGATAGCTCGCTTTCTAAAATGCTCATTTCCTGCTCAAATGTTAGTGTGTCTTATAGTTTAAAATACAGATCATCCCTACTTCCCAAGTGGTGACTATAGCTAGCCTTCTAAGGGGCTTTCAACAAAGAACCAAGTTTGGAAGCATAGCACATCTGTACAGTGGAGGTCTCCATGTGTCACAATAGAGTCTTCTGTATAGAAAAGGCCTCCTCCTTGGGAACTTCACAGTCTGCAGCTCCTGCATGTGTGGCGATGTTACAGTGGTCATTTCCACCTAGCTTTCTAATTCCGACTAATGAAAGAACACTGGGAAGGCATTTCCTTTAAGTACATACCCTAGAATCTGATAACTGCAGAGACACATTGTTATGAGTGTACAGAAAAGCGTGAAGACTGCCAGTCTGTCCGAGTGGACCCTACAGTGAAAGTGTCCACTGTGCTACCACACAAGCTTTAACTCCATTTTCTTCTTGTGTCCAATTATGTTGCTCATATTGTAATGGAAGAAAAAATCCATAACACAATATTTTGTATGAGTTGTTCCTAAAAATTTGATATATATCAGCATCAGGGGGTTGATTTGTTTGTTGGTTGATTAAAGACACTTACCCAAGATTGTTTATTAAATACAAAAACAAAAAAGGAGTTACTGAATTCAGAGAAAATATGTAATATTAACAGAGGGGCTAAAATAAAAATGAGAGCATTTAGATTTAAACTCATAGATTGTCAAAATTTGTGTACTATGTAGGAAAGTAGGTCCAAGGTCCGTGAATAAATGCATAGTTTACAGTACTTTAGGGAGTATGTGAAGAAGCTGACATCCTCAGAATGTCTTTTGCCTACTGATGTATGTTCTTTTCATTGGTGGCAACTTCATACTGTCCCTTGGTTTTCGATGTTGGGGCTCTTTCAAAAGTTGTTTTATTTCACATGCATGTATATCATATTTATAATTATGATATATGTAGCTTCCAAGAAGGAAATCAAGAACTGTACAGTGTAGACTGTGGTGAGCAAGTGGATGTATTTAATGTAGATAGGGAAAGTACAGCGGGCTCCAGAGACTGCTGTCTGCCCAGCACAGGTTTACCTGATGAACCGTCTGGAATGATAGGACGAACACAACCTTAGACATTCTTTTAAGCAAAGTGTTCCATGCTTCAGGAAGGCGCTGCAGGACTAGAGAGCAACAGCAGATGGTGCCTGTCATAGGGGTGGGTGCAAAGCAGTGAGGTCACAGAGACAGTCCTCCCGTGCCCCGTGTGTAAGTCGGAAGAGCACAAGAACTGTAAAGATCCGTGCGCATAAAACTCCATGCTAGAAGAATGGCTAACTGAAGAAGTGCATTTACATTCTCAGTTACATAATGCTCTCTGTGGCTGCTTTGACAACCACAGCTCGCAGCTTCATCTCAGCGTATATTCCTCAACACTGAGCTAAGCGTTGTGTTGTCATTCCAATGTGTGCTTGTAGTGTTTTATTGGTTTTGTTGACACAGCATTTGGACCTGTCCTTATAAGCATAAAGCCTGTGTGACTTCACTGGTGATTTACAAGCAAAAGTGACATGTTATGACACTGGTGTGAAAATAGTCATGTTTGAACTGCATATAGTGAATGAATTCAAATGTCTGCCTTCTAAGACATTTCTAGATGACTCCACTTGATAGCCTCTCTATGTGTTTAAAATTGATGTGTACATACTTGTGTTAAATAAAACTGAATTGTACTGAAGATTGCTTTTATCCTATTTTTACTGTTTACTGTAGTTCCTCTTAAACATGCTCTGTTGAAACCATATATTCCTCTTGCCCCCATGTTTCTAGCTCTTCATTCCTTTGGAGAGCATGTTTCAGGAAAGGCAGCTTTGTCCTCAGAGGACAGTAGAGCAGTGGCAAAGGCTCTTTCTTACCCATCAGAAGCTTGAGACCAGATGGAGAAACTCAACAGCACCCTCTGTGGCTTGGGCAGGGCAATTACATGCATGTTGCTTTATTTCCAGCCTCACTTGTACCTAAACAGATAGACATTGTACCAGATTGAACCTCCACAGACCTCATGGCCGGGGTTAGCTGCCTGGGAGCCAGATTGAGATCATTAAATTCATTTAATATTCAGTTTGAAGTTGAATTTGAATTATTGAGGTAAGAATAACAAGAATTCTAGTCACTCCCAGAGCATTGCAAGTAAATTAAGGCTGTACTTTTCTCCTCATGCTTCTCACAGAGCAGCTGGACTCAAGTCAGTCATATGTAGCCGCATAATCATCCCCAGGAATTAGACAACGATAACGTAAATGTGTCCTTGTAGGAAAATAAGAGCAGTAACAGTTCTGTGTGGTTGGCAATCACATAAACTGATCAAATGCGGAAAGGGCATGACATTAATAGGAAGGTAAAGACAAGCAATGCTGGCTGAACTTTCACCTTTCACCCCTCCGCCTGACTGACAGACCTGAGTGGTGGAGAAAATCAATACTTCAGAGCCAGAGGGAAATATTTCCACCCTCTAACTAGAGAATATATTTTGACAAGGCCAAGATAATACAAGCTGCACAGGAGAAAGAAAAGACTCATTTTTAAAGCTTGACACTTCAAGGTGTTTTTGTACAAGGGTTTAGAGATCGTCAATACATACAAATACCAAAGGTCAAACAGAGAAGCCAGAAGAATTTCAAAAATTAGATGTTCCAGTTCTTTTCACTGTTTACAAGCTGAAGAGAGACTACCTATTGGGGGGTTTGTGTTTGCAATTGTTATTTAAATGATCTGAGCCTGCCATTGGGTATTTGAGGATATCATCTTTTTAAAATTTGAAGTCAAAAATATGAATATAGCAGGTATTCACACTCCTTATTTCTAGAACATTTTACAGTTTGTGTTGATTCTGCTTATGACTTTAGACTTATTTTCTAATTTGGTTCAACCATTTGCATGGGGAAAGGGGTTGCATAGAGCTGAAATGGTTTCTAGTTTCCCAAATCCTGGTGAGCATTTCACTTGGGAACCCTAACTAGACCCTTCTAAATGAGAGGCTTTGCACCTTTGTTAAAAAAAAAAAAAAAAGGAAAAGCAATTCAGGCCGTTCTTGCCAGCAAGATCTGGGTCCGTTCTGTGTACATACATGCATGAACAAACGTGGATTGTTTTCCTACAGGTAAGAAGGCAAGGAAGTCTATGTTACCTTCCAGACAAGCTCAGAAGGACAAAGGAATCCCAAGTAAAGGGTAGTGTTGATAGCTGATTCTCATCAGGCTTGCCAAAAAGATTACTGAAGTACAGCCTCAGTTTGCCTACCTTCCCTCTCATTAGTAAACACTCTCTATTCAGAGGAGGTAAGTCCAGCTGGCGATGTTCAGTTTGGTTACTGCAAAGTAAGAATGCAGATAGCCAAGACTGCTGGATAATCTGGGAGTCCCCAGCAAAAGCCTGCAATACCATGCCTGCTTTGCAGTCTACGGTATCAAGTAAATGGATGCTGCACTGTTAAATCTACGAGATTACACCGTTAAAAAGCAATGTCTGCTAAGTGTTCCATAAAAAAGTGAACATTTTTAGCAGACACTTAGAATTTATTGAGCAATAACAAGAATGATTGGCCATGCCTTTTGGAAAGTGCAGGGTGATCTGTTGTCAGGTTTTGTTTCTATTCTCACTCTGAACATCCCTTCCAGTGCCTTCACTCTAGGATAGCTCTGAGCACAATAGCGCTCCAAGATTCTAGTATTTGCCAGCCTCTTTGTCAGGTGCTATGGGTGGCCTTGTTTCTCACCAAAACCTTTAGATGTGAAGAAATGTAAAAATATGTGTTTTCACAGCTCCAGAACTGTGCTGGAGGTTAGCCAGAGCCTTCTTCATTCACAGCATCACAGTCAACCCTCCATTTGTTTGACATACATTTCCCCTGAAGCCTTGAGCCTGAGACTACTACACCATGAACGTTCTATATGTAGTAGCTCTCCCTCTTTACCTCCTCCTCTCCCTCCTTCCCACTCCTCTCAGGCTACATCCCAAAGAGCCCAGCCTATGACAAATGGTACCAGGAGTATCCAAAGGAACATTCTAGGATGGGATTTGGAACCACTCATCCACAAGAAGTAAAAGGCAAACATAGCCTCCAGCACACTGGAGATGTACAGTTATTAAAACTCACTGATGATGGCTCTGAACAGAGGCTCTGATAGAGGGTGATATTAGAAGAACCACCATAGCAGGCATTTGAGATTAGATAGATAGATAGATAGATAGATAGATAGATAGATAGATAGATAGATAGATAGATGAACTTAGATAATGTGGAAGAGATGACTCACAGAGGCTAAGTGCCCTAGCTACTCTTGCAAAGGACCAGGGATTGATTCTCAACACCCACATGGTGGCTCACAACTAGCAATAACTTCAGTTCCAGGAGACCCAAATCCCTTTTCTGGCCTCTGCAAGCACCACTCACACACATGGTGCACATACATAGATGTAGGCAAACAAATGCTCAAAACACATTAAATAAATTTATAGTTTGTTTAAAACAGCAATCAGTTTAGATGACTATTCTAGTGCGCTGAGGGGAGACAATGAAGGGCTAAGGGTGATTAGCCACCAATTCAAAAGTAAACATGAGAGCCAGAGAACTCTGTGGCAGCATCAAAGAGGGCCTTTTCTACAGCCATGGGCAAGATGTGCATCAGGCCCAGTACTCAAGAGTGAGATGTGGAGTTCCAGGACAGGTGGAACTACTGACCGCACTCAGTCTACTGCCCCAAGACAAAGCCCTGGTTGAAATAGAAAGGGCTTTTCTGGTCATGGTGTTTTGAATAGATATAGCTCCCAAGAGTTTGTGTGTTTGAGTGCTCTGCCCATAGGGAATAGACCTTGTGGAATAGGTGTGGCCTTGTTGGAGGACGTGTGTCACTGTGGAAGTGTGCTTTGAGGTCTTATAAGCGCAGTTCTGGCCAGTGGGACAGACTCCTGCTGCCTGTGGATCAAAATGTAGGACTCTCAGCTCCTTCTCCAGCACCATGTCTGTAATGCATCATGTCTCACCATGATGACAATGAACTACTGCTCTGCAACAGTAAGCCAGTCCCAATTAAATGTTTTCCTTTATAAGAGTTACCATGGCCATGGTGTCTTGTCACAGCAGTAGAACACTGGCAAAGACACGGGTTGTTGCCCTTTAACAATCTGTAATCACCAGCTTCCAGTGAATCCTCCTCCTTAGTGCTTCCTTAGTGTCCTACCCCATCTCCTGAGAATAATAGTGCACGGCCCTACCTCCTCTCCCACCCATCACACCAGCTGACCAGGTAAGTCACACTATCACCCAGCCACTGAAAGGCTGGGTCTACTGACTGGGAAAGAGCTAGATCAAAGGAGCTATGAGACCTCACCAACGGGTACCTGGGAGAATTGGTGAAAATAAGAGCGTATATGGGGCATCCCAAGAAGACACAATATCAAGTAAGGCAAGGATGTGTTTATTAGTGCTATTTAACAACGCTCGGCTGCTGATGGCAGCTGCTCAGGTGAGGGACAGCAGCGGTCAAATCCTCTAGAGAAATGAAGGTAATGTCGTTAAACAGAAGTAACTGTTGCTAAAATTCCTTCCTATGGGGAGATAGAAGCAGCATCTACCCCTTCTCCTGATGACAAACCAAAGCATGTTTCTGCCAAAGATCACTCTGGGGAACGGAGGGGTTTATTGGGCTTTTTTCTATAGTTTAGGTAACAGGTTATTTCCAATGCTTCCCCTAACAGGCCACACCCGGAAAGTCTTTAAAGCCATATAAATGGAACCTCCTCATTCCCTAATCTTCAGGGGCCTAGATACTTTAGCCGGGTCCTGAGGCCACATGCAATTAAGGCAGAGTTACGCATAACAGATAAGGTATGGCTGGATGTTTGTGGGAGAGTCCTAAGGTTCTGTCCTCCCTCTATAAGGGAACATCAACAATCAATAAGTTGAGGTGGGATAATTCTTTTGCAAAGACATGCGGCTGAACGCCCAAAGATTGGAGTTACTTGGCGTAAAGGATAGTTGCAACAAAAGACTTGGAGTCTTTTCAGACATTGTTCTTTCTCTTTGCAATTATAAACATTGGGTCAAATTTTTAAATGACTTGAGCTACATTGATTTTTACTTACAAATAATAGGACTATATTTACCACGAAATAGTGGAGTTAAAAACGTGAGTGTCGAAATGAACTAACTCATGGGCTGGAGAGATAACTCCATAGACCCGAATTAAGATCCCTGGAATCTATGTTTTAAGAAAGCCAGACGTGGTAGTGTGCAGCTTTAGATCCCACTGCTCCCGTGGTGAGGTATGAAGGTGAAGATATGAAAATCCCCAGAAGCCTGAGGGTCAGCTAGTGTAACCTATGCCGTGGCAAACAGCAAAAGACTGTGTCAAGGAGGATGGTAAAGGGTGACCTTTGACGTCCATTCTCGTGTCATGTGCACCCTAACCCTAACCCACAACCACCCCAAAGCACACACAGAGGCATAGAGACAAGGTGGGTTTTTTGTAAGTACTATAGTGCATAGATTGGTTTTATTTAATATAATTGAAGAGCTAGGATTTTTCTCTTAAATGGATATCTTTAGGGACAGAATCAGAGAAGCAGAGTCACAGCCCTTAGCCCTGGGTTTTACTGATGACCTAAAAGCATGCGGTACTGCTGGCCTGTCCCATGGAATAGATCTCCCTTCCTCCTTGGGTAGCCATGTCTGTCCTTCTACTTCTCCTGGTTCCTTTTTGCTGATGCTGCCTCTTCCGATGAATACTTTTTTCCATAGGGGAGGGATTTCTTTAAATAAATTTAAATTCATTGGTAAATATGAAAGATACTCTAGAAACTTGACAGTTTTGAAATGGAATTAGAAATCAGCTTTGGAGATTTCCCCCTTTTGGAGGTCTCCCCTCCCTGGTAGCTTGAGCTCTCACGTGCATGAAAGTGTCACAAGACTTACTTAACTCCCCTTAGCCAGTCTGTAAGTTACTGCCCTGTTGCTGTGATGACCAAATTCCTAAAGGTTCATTTTGGCTTACAACTTAAGGGTGTAGAATATTGTGTCGATGAAAGCATAGGGCTGGGAGTGACTCTAGAGGGGGCATCGGGGCATGAGGCAGCCGCCAGTCACGCTGTATCCCCAATCAGGAAGCAAGGAGAGAACAATGGTGCTCATACTTTTCCTTTTAATTCAATGTGTGTGTGAGCCCACAGCCCCAAACAAGGTGCCAGCCACATTTAGAGTGAGTCTTGCCACCTCCAGAAACTTCCTAACAGACAACCCAAAATTTTCTCAACAAGGTGATTTTAAATCCACCAAGTTGATAAATTCAGATTAACCACCTCAAGTCTACTCCTTATCACCCTGGTATCCAAACATAGCATCTTTAACCCCAACAGCCTATGTTCATCAAAGAACGTATGCATATCTCTTAGCCCCAGCTTTGGGACTGCAGCATGTCTCATGCCCCTATAACAAACAGTTCTCATGTCGCCTTCCTAACAAGTCAAGGAGGTCCCCAAGGGTCCAGGAGTGCTTTGAGACTAAGTTAGGATTTGGTAGATTTGGTATGTCATTTCACTCGGGCCTCTCAATAATCCTATGAGTTTAACTATATTCTATAGTTTGGAGAACTACTATGCTGGCAGGTTAAGTAACTGCCCTGAGGATGGTTAAGTGGTAGAGCTAAGATTAAATTCAAAGTACTCTTTCCTCTCACTGATGGACAGGGCAGTTTTATAGTACCTGAAGAGACGTGGTTTATTTTTAAATTGACCTCAATAAAAACAACAACGGGGACTTCAAAATCCATTCTTCATTTATTTATTACACAATGACTTATTGAATGCCTATTATTTTCCAGGCATTTCTAGATGGGCTAAATTAATACAGCCCAAGTACCCACATCATTTATGCATCTCAAAATCTATCTAGCTAATGTGGTGCATTTCATAAAGCCCATTATACATATTGCACATGCATGTGTGCAGGCGCGTGTGAGCGCGCACGCGCGCGCACACACACACACACACACACACACCCTGTTTCTGATAGTTTAACAGCATTTCTCATGACTGAACTCAGTCAATATTCTCAAAGCAGTGTGCATGAACCCCAGGTCTCCCCAGTGACCCAGGACTCAATTTCCGTCCATGCTTCAGGCTTTTCCCAGACTCCAGCCAAGAGTTCTGAACACCTATGATTTCATTTCTTCTTCTTTTTCTCTCTTTGTAGAATTTGTTTTCCAAGTCTTTATTCAAAGGAAAGGTGGCTGGGTGGTGGTGGCGCATGCCTTTAATCCCAGCACTGGGGAAGCAGAGGCAGGTGGATCTCTGTGAATTCGAGGCCAGGTTGATCTACAAGAGCTAGTTCCAGAACAGGCTTGAAAAACAAAACAAAACAAAATTTAAAAAAAAATCAAAGGAAAAGTGGCTTAAGCCTAAAAGATACAGTCAGGTTGAAGAGGAAAAAGGGACAGAGAAAGGAGATGAGTGATGGCCTGGAAACATGGAAGGAGACACTCAGAAAAACATTCATTTGAACATATGTATAGCAGTAGTTGAAAGTTATACTCATTCATTCATTCATTTGGTAAATAACTAGTGAGCCTCAGACAGTGAATGAGGCACTGGGCTGGCAGGGTGAGTGGAATGATTGTGTTGTCTGCCGAATGGGGTTTGCATTCGAGAGGAGTGGGGCAAGGGCAAACCAAAATGTAAACACGAAGTGTAATAAGAGGAGTGAAAAGAAGAGAAAGAAGGGATAGAAATCCCATCACACAGTAGCAGAGGTAAGCAGAGGAAGGATGGAGCAACCACACAACGTATACCAGGTGAGAGGGAAAGAGCCCCCCCCAACAAGGAAAAATAACAAAGGTGAAATATTTAAGGCAGCATGGAGAGGAGGGGACTGCAGGTGAGCAGAGCCTCAGTCCGCACATCTTGCTATTATATGATAGAGTCAACAGCTCCATTGTGAAGCCACTTAAATATCATGGATAGTATGCTGTGATATGGCAGGAAGTGCAGCCGGGCTTGTGAGCTGAGACCAGAAAAGGCTTCCATCAGGATTTAGAAGTCCAGCTTCCCCTGTGAGTTCTGGGAAACTCATTCAAGGTAGGTCATGCTCTGTCTGTTGGCCAAGCCTAGAGAGGGCTGAATAATAGGAAATGGAGAGACATAGGGTAAGGAGAGGCAATGGCCATTCTTGGTTGTCAAGTTGACTACATCTGGAATTAACTAAAACCCAAATAACTGGGTATGCCTGTGAGGGATCTTAATTTAAATCATTTGAAGTGAGAAGATCCACTTCTAATTTGGATCTTTGGGGTGGGAAGATAAGCCTTTAATCCAGATCTTTTGAGATGGGAAGGGCCACTTTTAATCTGAGCCACACCTTCTGCTGGCAATCTGGATAAAGGACATGGAAGAAAGAAACTTACTCTCTCTCTGTCTGCTTATTCTTAATTTCACTAGCAAGTTCATTTCTTTACTGGCATTGCAGCCAACTTCTTTGGCATTCTGGCATATATTGAAGACCAGCTGAGACATTCATCCTTATGAACTGAACAACTACCGGATTCTTGGACTTTTCATTGGTAGACTGCCATTGTTGGGTTAGCTCATAGCACAGCCTATAAGCCATTCCAATATATCATATACATATATGGAATACATTCTGTTCCTCTAAAGAACGCTGACTAATATAGGAGGCTAAGAGATGGCGGCAAGTTTTCGCAAGAAAACTGAGAACTTAGACTGCAGAAGGTGCAGACACAGGAAAACTTCGAGGGCGTCTTTGGAAGGAAGCTTGAGACAGTGAACTCAATGTCAGGATCGAGGATGAATCTGAGATTTCCTGGAGCCGTGGTTCTCAGCTTTCCTCATGTTTTAATACAGCTCCTCATGTTGTGGCGGCCCCCAGCCATAAAACTATTTCATCGCTACTTCATAGCGATAATTTTGCTACTGTTATGAATTGTAATGTAAATATATGATATGCAACTTACTCCCCAAAGAAGTTGCTACCCACAGGTTGAGAAACACTGCCCTAGAAGGAGCTGCAAATAGACAGTGGGCTTGTTGAAGAGCATCCAGAGGCCAGTGTGTTTGAGGGCAAAGGCAGAGAGGATGGGTAGGGAAAGGGGGCATGAGATGCAGGGAGGCAGGTCAAGCAGAGCCTCCTGGACTGAAAAGAAATGCAGTAGAAGACCTGTTCTATAGGACAAGTCCATGTTCAAGTTTGAACTCTACCAAACTATGGGCTCACTCATGGGATGGTAGAAAAGCCCGTGAGGCCCTATGGCACCAGCTAGGAAGCTGCTACAACCTCCTGGAAAGAGACGGCCTTCCAGCGCAAGCAAGGAGACAAAAGTCCAAAGAAAACTATAGGCTAAAGTAAGCACTGGTGGAAGGCACCATCGCCAAAGGCCCAGGAAACGTGCTTGGAAATCGGTCAACCTAGTTGCTGGGCAAGCTATTTCTTAAATGGCTTTGTGATTTAGGCATGTCACAGCTTCTTTCTGGGCCTTCCTTTGTTTCCTTAAAAAACAAAGCAGATAGCTGGGTAACCCCACACATAGTGATTATGTAGTTTTATTGTCCTTGCACCACACATAACCCAAGCTAATCCTGGGAAAACCAGGGCTTAAAAAATTCCTTGAAAATCTGGGCTCTGAACCCAAGTATCCCCACTTCCAGTTTTAGGGTCTATTTTCTGATTACTTTTCTCAGATTGGAGGTTGACTTCAACTCATTTGCAGCTAGAACGAGATGGCTCCAAAGTGCCTGGTGAACATGCCAGACATCCTATCCTGACCTAGGTGCTATACAACTCTGCTTTGGCAGAGGATGCTCTGTTTCAGCCCCCAAAAGGGATGATCTCTAGGAAACATGTGGACTGGGCAGTGTGAGTCTCTCTCTGGTGGTTGATTGTCGATGCTGCATTTGTCCATGGAGTCATCAGGAACCGGGGAAGATGTGGGGGCACGCAGGAAGCCCCAGATCAGGCTGGTGCCTACATCTCTCCACAGTGCCTGTTATTTGAAGGATATGCAGCGCGAGACATCAGTAAGAAAGGTAATAGTGTACAGAAATAGGAGATTCAAAGTCAAGTCTCAGGTCCACACAGCGCATGTGAACAATGACTCTGACATGAAGCTTTATTTCATTCATGGCTATTTCCTCACCAGTAAATGTAGATAATGCCACCAGACTGAGACACAATCACGAGAATAAGATCAGTCAGTAATATTGAAGCATTTAGTATATTGTGAAACTCCCCCCCCATTTGCTTGGAAATAATTTCAGGCTTACAAGAAAGTTGCAGAAAGACTTCTTATATTCCCTTACTCAGCATCCTTAAATATAAACATGTAGCATAGTTCACTAATCAAGTCATCGATTAATATTGAACAATAGTTTTAAGCCAAGCTACACCCTTGGGTTTTTACCAAAAGTTTCAGTGAATATTCTTTATCTGGTTCAAGACCCACCCCAGAATCCCAAGATCATTGATTTTGATACCAATCAATCCCCAATGGAAACTTAGTCTTCCTTTGTCACTTGTGAATTTGACACTTTGAAAGAACGCAGGTTAATCTATATAGAGCCCAGTCATTTTGTCGACTGCGGTGATGTTTTCTATCATTTATGAGTTTGTATGATGTTTCCTGTGACTAGGTACAGGATATACACTTTTGCAAGGAGATTGGAGCAGTAGGGGGCTAGAGAAATGGCTCCATGGGTAAACTGTTTATTGTGTAAACATAAGGATTGGAGTTCGGCTCTCCAGAAGTCACATAAAGCTGAACACAGTTACATGTATCAGGAATTCTGGCACTTCAGTGAGCTGGGAGGTGGAGAGGAGACAGTCCCCTGAAGCTCACTGTTTAGCCAGCCTGACTATGCAGTGATGAATGAGAGACCCTGCCTCATATACGGTGGAAGGAAAGAACTGGCAGCCAAGACCATGTCCTCTCACACTCAAACATGAACACACACATGTTCTCCTAGCTGTCCTGTGGCAGGAAGCCTATGATGGATATGGGTCTTTCCCTGTGGCTCTCACTTGGATCCCTTGGATGAGGTGTTGCCTGTAAACCGTGCAAACAAACCGTGATTTCACAGTCAGTATTTAGTGAGCATTTTGTGAGAGGTGCCTTGGGACAATCCAAAGATACTGTGCCCATCATACTTTCGTCTGCTAAATTTCAGCACCTGGATGAAACTCTATTGAGTTCCTCGCGTGTGGAGATTTTCCTGTTGGTGAAGCTGTTGGAACTATCGCCCTCTTTATCAAACAATAGGGAAGAAAGGGAAAGTTCCAATGGTTGGTTATCGACTGTTGTCTGTGATTAGGATTAGGGTCAGGAGGTCAAGTTTTTTCAGCAGATAAGTGTCAAAGGTGTGAAGAGGTGGGTGAGCCCTGATCCTATATTGGCAGCTCTAGGAAAGCGCATTCTCATATGGAAGGTAGCTCCTGC
This sequence comes from Dicrostonyx torquatus, assembly GCA_028555095.1. NCBI lineage: Eukaryota > Metazoa > Chordata > Mammalia > Rodentia > Cricetidae > Dicrostonyx > Dicrostonyx torquatus. The sequence goes on along the minus strand of JAQHUG010000091.1, from coordinate 3,405,439 downwards.
ATGCTGAGCCTCTGTGGTCTTGCTAGCAGGGGTTCTGCCTAGCCACCTCTTCCCTCTTCCCTCTTATTGGAACACTTTGTTTCTGTGAATGTCTGAGTCTCCAAAGCACTGTGTCTTACATAGATAGTGACCACCGGCTCAGGGCATTTGCATGACAAAGGTCATTTGTGCCAGGTATCAGATTAACCGGACTGGGGTCTTCCCTGTTCCACATCTTCCTGTGCCAGTATGCAATACTTCTTCCCAGGTCAAGACGGGAACCAGTTACTTGGTGAGAACCATAATGACTTGAGGGCATGTTGTTAGCCCTTGAAGGGTGAGAGTGTCCCTGCTGGGATGAGGGGGCAGGTAGAAGGGCACTATTGCTTCCCCTGAACTTGCTCTTTCCTTCAGGACCTGGATTATTTCCTCGGGACCTTCCACTGTGTCCATTTCCTTTTGTTGCTGCCACCAATCACCTCAATGCAATAGCCTAGGACAACACAAAGTGATTATCTCATTGTTCTGCACAAATCCCAAATCACTCTCCCTGAGCTAGAGTCATAGTGTCAGGTGGCCTTTTCCCTTCAGAGGTCATAGGGCAGGACCTCTTCCTTACCTTTTCCAGGTCCAGAGACTCCCTATATTTTTTGGTTAACAAGCCCTTTCTTAATCTTCAAAATGGCATAGCATCTCTTCTCTACCCTTGCTTCTGTTTCCATGCGGCTTTCTTGCCACAGAGCTGGATTTGCTGTTAGAAGAACTGATGGGTTTACAGTGTACCCACCAAGACAACTCAAGATAATCCCAAGACCATTAAATTGCATACATCTGCAAGGGTCCTTTTTCTGGGTTTGGGGAAATAATTCAACTGGTAAAATGCTTGCCACTACAGCATGACTTCTTGTTTTCCAGAATCCACATAAAAGCCAGGCATGGCTGTGAATCTCTGTGATCAGAATGGGGAGGGCAGAGACAGGCTCATCTCTGATGCATATTGGCTAGCCAGTAAGCCAAGTTTCCAGGTTCAGCAAGAGACCCTACTCAAAAAATATAAAGTGGAGAGCAACCAAGGAAGACACAGATTTTGACCCGCTTTCCACATTGCATCTGTACATATATGTGCATGTGCTCTGATGTACATGCACACACATGTACAAACACACACCCATTTCCCATGTCAGGCATCAGACAGTCATCTGAGGAACTCAGTGGGAGTTCATGTTGGGCCTCATGTTGTCTTGGTTTAGACAATAGTTTACTTTCTAGTGCTGTGATAATGACACCATGATCAAAAGCAACTGGGAAAGAAACATTTGTTTGCCTTACACTTCCAGATTATACCACATCATTGAGTAAAGTCAGGGATGGAACTCAAGAAAGGAATTGGAGGCAGTAACTGAAGCAGAAACCGTAGAACACTATTGACTGGCTTTCTCCCCATTATTTGATCAGCTTGATCAGCCTGTATTTCTAAACAACCCAGGACCACCTGTCCAGGCACCCACCCACCATGAGCTAAGGACTCCCACTTCAACTATTTATCAAGAATATTCCCAGGGACTTGCCTTCAGGCCAATATAATGGATGCATTTTCCCAGTTGAGGATTTCTTCCCAGATAACGCTAGCTTGTGTTACTTGGACAAAAAAATAAACAAAACAAAACAAAAAGCCCACCAAAACACTGCTGGAACAGAGGATAAAAATTCACGGTGGCTTAAATAGGAAGTATAGATTTAACTCCCTGCCACGTGCAGTTTAGGGCCATAATGTCCTCCTCCATCCTGAAAGTCTCTCTCTCT